>VXBZ01001611.1:138512-177365 GCA_013399135.1 Heliornis fulica | reverse complement strand
CCCTCCCCCCAACACACAGAACGCCACTCCGCTACCCCACAACCACGACTCCTACCACCACAGTCCCAGGACTCACTGCTCTACAGGTATTAGCCAAAAGTTATTTTCTGGTTTGTTTTAATCTCTGGTTTAAAAATCTTCTCCTTCTCACGAGAAGCAAAAGAGAAGAGCCGGCGGCAGGGAGAGTTCACCACGCTTCAGTGTAGCGGACGTCCACTTCTTTCAGATTGGGGAGTTTAGCCTGCACGGGAGGGTAGGAAAAGGTCAGAGTTAGTGACAGGCACTCAGGGCTCAGGAATAAAGTTCCCTTCAAATCTGCACCTCCAGCAAACAGGAGGATGGATCTATCAGCTGCAAACTGCAGGAAGATGCGCTGCGGCCTCGGCCCTGCAGAGCACCGCTGCTGAGCTGTGTGGCCAGCCAAAGCCTACTGGTGTCCATGAGGGAATGGGATGCTGAGCCTCTGGAGATGGATGCACAAGACCAAGTCAGGCCTGGGGCAAAACCAGGTGGCTCCAAGACCCACACGCTGGCCAGCAGGCCCGGGTCAGACCCTGATCTTCAGTTTTTACACAAATCGGTTTGCCGACCTCCAGCCGTGAAGGCAGCGGACTCAAACCTCAGCGGCTTCCCCATGTTCCTTCTGCAGCCTCCACACCAAGTCTCTGGAGGGTTTTGCCCTCTGGAGCATCAGTTAGTTTGGAGCAGTGTCTTTGTGGTCTCCAGATCTCCACTGCACTGGGACCTACTGTTCCTGATCTACCCCACATGAGGCAGATGGGAATCGGCGGTTTGCGGGGCTCCTACCTGTTGATCCCATTTCCACCCTCTCTGACCATAACTGTATGGCTAATTATCTCACAACAAACACACGTTTAATTAGGCTGGGGTATAATTGAGGAGTTGGAAGTTTCTTGGAGCCATTATTACCTCACTCCTTGATTTATGCACATGCATATTTTGATAAGAGCAACTCATAATCCTACAGACACTGCCAGCAAATAATTTTTCAGTTAGGCAATAATGACTTCAGTAGTGGGTGTTTATTTATTGTCTGGTTCAGCCTGCCTGGTACATATGTGGGTGTCTGTGTGTGTGTGTAAGTGTGTTGAGTGGGGTGGGGGATGGAGAGGAGAGGAAATGTCAGCACTGGCTTCTGCCCCAAATGCTCTCGCAGACCAGTGGGAGAAGAAGGAAAGATTTGTATCAAATGTATGCTCTTTGAAGTCTGAGCTGCTCTCAACAGCCCTACAACCAGGTGCCCCAGGGAATAAGCCATTACCCTCGCTCTGAACAGACATGGAGCTCCAAATAAAAAATGGTCACCAAGATAAATCCCACTGAAAGAGGCGAGAGGGGAAAAAGTGACGCGTGCCCGTTCCCTCAGCTCTTTGAATTCTCTGCAATCATCAGGACTTTGCTCGCAGCCGGTTTGCTGTTTGCCCTGGCAAGTCACTTTCTTGTGTTGCTGCTAAGGACTGTTAATGCAATACCAGAGCAGAGGGAGCCAGTTAGGAAAATATGAGTTTCAGTCTGCAGGCAGTGGCAAAGGGGCTCGGAAGCAGGGGTAGGGCTGGTGGAGCCTCTCAACAGGCCGGGTTTCAGAGCCCCGGGCCAAACACAGCACTGACCTTGATTGTCTGTAAATACTTGGGGCCTGATACAAGCTCCATTGTGTGAACCCATCTGTGAGCCAGCTGTTAATTCCAAGGACTTCTTTGCATATACAGTTGTGACACAAGTTTTGAAAACTTGATCTTGCAAACTCCACGCTAACAGCATCGCAACCGAGTCCCTGGGGGAGCCCTGGCTCCACAGCCAGAACCAAAGACACAGGTTTGCAGAGAATTTTGCAAGCAGAGCAGTTTCAGGGCTTGCCTCAAAGTTAAAAACTCAACTCAAGGCTGTGACCATTTCAAATAAACCTGGCCCAATATGAAGCTTAAAAACACAAGACAAAACAATGTGCAGTTTCATCTTGAGCACTTGGGTTTATAAGGCAAGACCTTGAGAGATGCAACTTGCACAACACCAGAGGGAAGGCAAAGTCCACATGAAGCCATGAAAGCCAACACATCTCACACAATTTCTGCCCAAAACCAGCTGGGCCCATTCCCCTCCCACAGCTACATTCTATTTCTTTGCACCGTTTTCCAAAGTGGTTGTGAACTCACAGTACCAATGGTAACACCACCTTACATGTCAGGTGCAGGAACTGGGTGTTTGTGCAGGTGTTTCAACTCAAACCCCAGGTCCAGTCTGAGAAGTGTCAAGATAAACCTGAGCTTTGCTCAGTGGTCTTAATTCTCCCTTTGCACTCTGAATCAAAGCTCCATAATGCTGTTCACCCACAGTACTTTTGGTCCCGTTAACAGCACAAGACATGGCTTTGGAGGTCTGCACTAGGATCATAAAATCATTTAGGCTGGAAAGACCTTTAAGATCATCAAGTCTGTTAATCCAGCACTGCCAAGTCCACCACTAAACCAGGCTGTCCCCAAGCACCACATCTACACGTCTTTGAAATGTTTCCAGGGATGGGGACTCCACCACTTCCTACTGGGCAGCCAGCTCCAGTGATTGACAACACTCTGGGTGAAGAAATTTTTCCTAATATACAATCTAAACATCCCCTGGTGCAATCTTAGGCCGTTTCCTCTTGTCCTATCACTTGTTACTTGGGAGAAGAGACCAACATCTACCTCAACACAACCTTCTTTCAGGTAGCTGTAGAGAGCAAGTAGTTCTCCCCTCTCAGCCTCCTCTTCTCCAGGCTGAACAACCCCAGTTCCCTCAGATGCTCCTCACAGGACTTGCTCTGTAGACCCTTCACCAGCTTCCTTGCACTTTGCAGACACTCCAGCATCTCAGTGTCCTTCTTGTACTGAGGTGTCCAAAACTGAACACGGTATTTGAGGTGCGCCCTCACCGGTGCCAAATATTGCATTTTACCTGTTTATCCTCATTGGAAACAGCCAATATGCTCCTATTTCTGAAACCTTTCCTGTTGATAGCTCTAGCAGAAAGATTCCATTTTTCATTTGGTCTCAAACTCATCCATTTAGCATATTAGATGTTTCCTGAGTCCATCCAAGCCAGCAGCCTCAGAATGCTGTTTGCAGCCATTACCTCCCCAAAATAAACCACCTCACCCTCTTTCAGATTACTTCTGTGCTACCCACCCCATGGGGACAGTTCTCCCTGCACTGGGCACTACCACCATGCACTTGCTAAATCTACAAGTCCTCTTGGGCCAGCTACTTCTCATCTTCAGTTCATGCAGTTCATAAATACCTTGAGATCCTCGTAGGTATCTGCTGAAAGTTTGGTGCTGTTCATATTTAAACTACACAGGCTCTTCATGGCTGTAAAAGAAAACACACATACAGATATTTATGATCATGCTGTATTTTCTTAAAATATCAGCCTTACAGTAGGTCAAAGCATAAACAAGACATGACTATGTGCAGCACTCTCAGGAAAAAGCTGAATAGTGTAAAATATAGAAGTACGAATGGATAAACAGCTGTTTGGGCCCTCATCCAGGAAAAAGTCCCTATTTAGGAAGGGCCATTAAGCATTTGCTTAAGTCTGAGACTTCAAAAGGAGGTCAAGCAACTTCTCATAATCAGTTTCCTGCACATTATTCTGAATAGTGCCCATTCTCTGTGCTCTGTGTGGTGCACGCAGGGGCCATGCTGATCTAGCAGTCCTCCCTCTCCCTTTCCTCCCCCATTTCCATTTTAGGCTTCAGTACTTAGCAGAATAGTTTCCTAAGATGAACCATAAGTACTGGCCTGTCTGGCACGTCTGTGTAGGATCAAGCCTATGAAAGGAGTCCTGTAAGCCCACCAGGCGAGGCTGGATGGAGGGGAGGTCTCAGAGCGGCACACTGAGCAGCTCTCAGTGCACATGGCCATCCCAAATGCTGCTTAGATGGCCCCACGCTCCCCTACCCTATTTTAATTAAGAACAGCAAGAGTTTCACCTCTCCAAGAGAGGGGGGGACAAAAAATACCAGTGAGTGTACAGAACCTGCTGTGCAGGGTTGCTGAACACACCGCTAAGTAGGTACGCGGCCTTCAACCTTCCCCCCTCCACAGGAGGGTGTGTGGAAAACCTGGGAAGTCCCAGAGCAACAGGTCCCCTTGTGAGATGAGACAAGTGCCATCAGCAAAGTCAGAGGCAAGAGCTGGAGGACAGGCTGGGACAGCAAAGCCCACAGGCCACGGCAGGTTCAGCTCTCCACCCCTCTCCCCACCCCGCTGCAGCTGAACGGCCATTTTGGGTGTGGAGGAGGGAAGTTTAAACCCCAACACAACCACAGCCTGTCCTAAATCCCCGCGGAAGCAGAGCTGTGGCAGCCAAGAAACCAATCTTCTGCCTGAACCCACGGGAATTCCACCGAACCCACGTAAAGTTTCCTCCAGGGTTTATTTTGGTCACTTACAGCTAAGTGCCAGCAGCCCGGCATCCGTGACAGGAGTCTCGCACAGGTTGAGCACTTGCAGCATCGTGAGGTGCTCGGACAGAAGCCGCAACCCCGCGTCTCCGAACTGTGGGGTGTAAGCAAAGTTGTTTTCAGACCCCATGTGAACATCACATGCCAGTACCTCGGGGTGAACAGGGCACCCTCAAAGCGGGTTCACAGACGAGCCCTCGAAGCCATGCTCCGATTGTTCACCACAATCTCGTGTGGCGGCAGAGAGAGCAAACAGCTTTATCCCTCTCTCGCAGGCGGGAAACAGAAACATTAAGTGACTTGTGTGCACTTAACCACAGGCCATCGTTTCACTAGGGTGGTGCTTTTGAAGTCTGGACTTTGTAGGAGAGAGCTCCCACCCAGGATATGCAAGAGGGTTACGGCAGTCTCATTCAGTTCCCAACCACATCACAAAAAAAGACCCAAACCCCATAATGCAAGTGGCATTAATTAGCTATTTTGGTCTCAAGAACAATGTACTATTGATTGGTAATTGTTCTGTTGACCCACTTGGTTTCTGCTGTTTCTAAATTCTGGATTAATGGAAACCAGGCTATCGCAAAATAAAATGGTATCTAAACACCTTTTGGTTTTTTAAATAAATTTAAAAAATCACATAAAAGCAGGCTCTTTGTCCACTCAAATCAAACTCATTTTTGAGCAAGAGGCATTCAAGTTTTCATATCCAAAATTTACATTGTTAGGACAAATCTGGAGGAGATACAAGACTTGTCTTAAAACAAGCAAGCAATCAGATTCTGCTTCATATTCTCCACTCCACAAGACTAAATTTCTGGGCTACAAAGCAGTTAAGAAAACAAACCAAGATATTTACATGACATTAGATTGGGGAAAGAAAAAGCTGCTTTCCGTGGCTGTACTGAGAATAATCATATTTCCAGTGAGCACCACAAATAGGTGCTAACGGAAAACGGGGAAAACCTATTCAGTAGAGAACCTCAGAGACCCAAACCAGCAGGGAAACACAGAAGTTGCATTTTAAAAGCTCATTCAATTAACAGCTGAATAATTTATTCAGTTAACTCGGCCTCTTTTTTGCTTACAAAATAACTGCATTCTCATTATAGTTTCCTACTGCTTATTCATTATTTGAGTTTCTTTTTGTTGCTGTTGCTTTTAAAGAACTTCTGGTTGATCAGCATGCAGGGCCACTCACTGCCTACACCGCACAGACGCCGTGTTTGGCTTGGCCAGATGAGCTGAGCAGCATCATCTTTTTTCATCCTAAATGGGTGAAGGCACAAGCACTTCTCCAACAAACAGCAGTACACGTACTGCAAAGCAGACAGTATCAAACATGCCTGACTGGACCATTCAAGGCAAGGTAGCTGCAATCCTTTTATAATTAAAAGATAAAAATCAAATTAAAAAATTTTAAAAATGGGGAAAAAAGCAAAAACTAAATCAGCCTCCTGCATGAGACAGACCACAGCAAGGCCCTGTAAAAATAGCACGAGGACAAACTCGCTCTAAGCAAACCTCTTCACACACACTTCTCGTGCTCACGTAACGCGGAAACTCAGAATTAGTCAGCACCAGCTCTTGCGAGTTTCAGTCTGCAAAGCACTTACCTGAGTTGACCACAGGTTCAGCTGCTTGAGGGAAGGCAGTTTAATGAGGTACTCAGCACAAGCACTTGTCACGTTGGTAAAGGCCAGGCTGAGGTTTTCCAAATTTCCAAAAGATCCCGAGCTTAGCAAGCGTGCCAGGTCTGCATCCTGAGAGCAGAGAGCAGATTGATGAACCAGATTATTGACTCCTCAGCCTGCAACGTCTGCAGCGGTGTCACTGATACTGTTACCCGGCACGAATTGCACAACTGCACCCCTTGTTTACAGTAACCGAGAACCACACAGAGAAGTTTCTGTTTGTTTGGCAAGCAGCTGGGCTCTTGTGGCAGCATTGCTTCACACACCATGGGAAAAATGTATCCAGGCATTAGGACAGAAAACTGCTTTGCCTGTGTATCTTTATGAGACACCCGCTGCCAGAACAAATGTCAAAGATGGGTCTTTTAAATTAGTGAGGATTTCACTCCAAGTTGTGACTATGCTCAGGACCAGTCCCTGGCCTGAGGGAAGTCAGTCTGGGTTTACACCATGCTTAACTGAAACAGTGATGGACACTGCAAAATCTGCCTTTATAAAGCAAAATTCTGTGTCCACACCCACCACCAGATTGTACTGCAAATTCCACACCTGCACACCAGTGTGTGTCTGACAGCCTGGCGCTTGTGCTGGCACTGGAAACTGCTGCACAGGCCCAAGAGCAGAAATGTGCCCTTACTTGTGTAAACCCCAGTTATGTTGACAGAGCAAGTGGAATGGCTCCCCTCCTGACTGACCAGCAAACCACTGTGCCCCACGGCAAACAGAAATCAAATGTTTAAATATGGAAAGACAAAGCTTGTTTTGCTATTGACGTGATTAACTTACTGTGGACTTGGATGGCAGTGTTAACCTTGTGGGACCACCTTTTCTTTGCTGTAAGAGAGAAGATACTTTGTTCAAGCAAGCTGCCATTCCATGTTTCAGATCGAGCAAAGCTCTTTGGTACAGCAATCCCTGTCCTGATTTCAAAGTTCCCTGCCAGCCCTTCCACCTCTTCCCTGCTTTCTTCTGCACCAATTCTTTTCTGAGTGTGTTAAATGCAGCCCTCCTGCTATGCAGGGGATGCCTGCTAACTGCAGCTATAGCCTGCATGCCACGGGCCAGCGTCTTGTCTCATTCAGCCTAACATTATTTGGTTAATTTTCCTTTAAAGAAAACAGCTTTAAAATGCTGGACTAAGAGAGCCAAGCAGTTGAGATTGTGCAGCTGATAAAATCACTTGTTTGACTTAAAAAAAAGGCATATACTTTTCAGAGTGGGAGCAAGAGTCAAGGAAGACATATAAATGTGAAAAGAGGGGAGAGGAAGACTGTGGATATACTTGCATAAGTGAATAAAGCACTGATGAGAGCAGATTTATCAGAGAATCGCTGAATCTATCTTCAATCTGGAGATCCCGTCTCCAAATTCAGGAAAAATATTCTTCTACTCATAGGGTCTGAGAACTAGACCTAAAGCCCATCTCAGTGAAATGCTGTGGATGCCAAAGCATGAAGAAATGCCGGCCAGCACTAGAACCATTTGCTACTCGTATGTCAAAAGGTGGCAGAATTTGACAAGCTGACTTGTAAGATCTTAAGACAGCAGCACCTTTATTCTTCCACACGGATTCTAGGGTTATTGAATATCATTCATAAACATAGTATGGGATTAGACACATCAGCAAATATCACACAGTATATATATTCACAGTAAAATCCTCCAAATACTGCTCCCATCCTGTTGTTAACTGGGAATTTCACACCCTGCTTGTCTTTCTTTTGTACCTCCATTTCTGGAGTAGAGAGCACAGTGTGCTATGGCAATACCGCGCGCAGGGCGACATACCAGCTCTTTTAACTCCCTCTGTCTGTCACACAGCTGTTCATACATTCTCTTTCCCACGTCTGTGCTCTCCAGGGTAGAGATGATCTGGAGCTGGGTGTCGTTGTTATCGATGATGTTGTATTCCAGCATCAAACACAGAATCTAGCAGGTGATTGAAACGGGAGCGGTCACTGCAGTGCTTCCTTGCAACTTCCTTACACACTACCTTAAATTACTGGCTAAGATTTTAGAGTGTGCATTATGCAGGCTAGATTGGAAGATCTTGGCAATGTTTACTGACCTTCCAACAGAAGAAACCAATTTTTTATTTGTAAAAATTGAAGCCTAACCTCTGAAAGTCAGCCTATCTATCCCTGTCTTCCATTAATGCTCGTTCCTTCCGACCGAGAGGTGCAATTACTTTGCACCAGCCCTGGAAGATGGCCCCAAGCCACAACCCTCTTCAGAACAGGTACAATCGATCCAGTATCTCCCAGGTACACTGGCTGGACTGCAGATTGGCAGACTTGGGACATTACAAGAGCAGCAGAGCCAAGCAGCTCCCTGAGTGCTGGATTTTCTGTCCCCAGGCGCTGGGGTTTCTGTGCAATGTGAAGCACATCCAGCCTATGAGGCAGGATGGGGGAAGGCCAGGGCTGTGGCCAGGACACCCTTCATCTCACAGGGAACATGACTCACTCACCCCTGGACAAGGGGCTGCCAGGACTAACTTAGACACTGGGGATCCAGTGGGTTACACAGGCTTAAGACACAAACTGGCCCCTCCATGATGTCTTGCCTTTTCACCTACATAACACCATTGCAATTAAAATGCAAAGATTTTATTCCCTCCATAATTTTAATTATTTTTAATGAATCACACCCCTCCTCCCCCACCCAAAAACCCAAGTAACACTATATTCATTCATGCAGCATACTAATTTATTTACTGGATTAAATTAGCATGCACAGATTTAAGTCAATGAAAAACTAACTCCCTCCACCTGTTTAACCACCTTCTGTTTCCATTTAAAATATATGATTTTAAATATATGATCACATTTATGAATATACTCCTCCAAAAACACATGGAGAATTATGTATAAACTACTAGTGCAAAAAACCCAAACCAATCATAAGGACAAAAAAGCACCAAAGATGTGTATTAATGTAGGTAACTAAGGTTTTGTAAATGCACTTCCTGTGCACTGCTCATGTGTCAGGTGGTAAGATAAGCATCGGGCATGTAGTCACAGAAAAGCCCTGTGGTTCTGACTTCTGACCACTTACCACAGCCTACACCATCATGGCCATTAATTTCCCATCTTGGGCTCTCTCACTGAATCATAGCAAACAACCTCTCTCCAAAAACTTCTGCACCAACCTTGCACATAATTCACACTTGTATCTGCAGAACAATATTCCCTCATGCTTAATCAAGAGAATCAACCACCCACTGCTGGTGTTTGATATGACACAAACCTGAACTCGGCTTCTCTAGTTCCACTAGAGCTAATTCTGGGAAAGGCAGTGTGAAACCAAACCTGAATACTGCTGGTAAACCTATATGTCTACATATGTTTATGGCTTACCTCTACCATCGTCTGGTTACCCCTCAAAGCCAGTAGCATGCAAGGTCCTAATTTATTTTCAGCCAGTGAGAGCAGGAACTTCTTTGTTTTATAGCAGGATCCCATTAAAATATGAACCTATTGGAGGAAAAGAGCTAAAATTAGAGGTGTAACCCTAACAGCATCTACCTCTGGAAGGGATGCTGTTAGGCAGTCAAACAAGTGCAAGTATAAGCAACAAGCCTAAAGAAAAGGAAGCCCTCGTTACAATTATGGTTGCAGTCTCTCAACAGCTTTATTCCTGATGGGAAGTGACTTTTTGAAAAGGGTGGTGCCCAGTGAGATCTGAGGGAGTGAGTAGTTTCCCTCCATGGCAGAGGTCAACTGCCAGCCCAGAGGCCTGATACAGGGAAACATCAGGGCAGTTGCCCAACTGTCTCTGTTCCTGGTAACATGATGAACCCAGACCCAAGAGAACGGTGGGAGAATTTGATTTTGCATCTGTTTGGGGTTCAGTTTCTCTGGACATGCCAGCTGGTGAGCAAGGGTGGTGTGGGCTAGGTGCCCAGGTACAATACTGGTGATCCAATGGCTGAACAACACCCTTGGCTAAGGGGTGGTGACAGAAAAAAATCACCTCTTGGGAACAAAGAGACAGGAGCTGACTGGGAAAGGAAGGAGTGAATATCCAGCAGTCCTGAGTCCTAAGTCAGAGATGACTTCATGTGCTTTCATGCTCTTGGGTCATTATCTTGCTTTCATTTTTGCTCAATTTTCCCTAAAAGGAAAGAAATGCTGAGAACACCACCTGAGTAAGACTCTTTCAAGTTCCATTAGCTGACAAAAGCATCTTGAAAATTCCCTCCTAGCTCCACAAAGTATTGGACAATATCACACAGTAACACCGAAGGCAGAAATGCAAAGCCACTTGTGCAAAACAAATACAAGAATCTCTTCTCTCAAAAATCAAAGGTTGGCAATACTCTTTCCCATTTAGAAGACCTAGAGATTTGCTGCAGAGAATTTTGGGATCCTAGCTGAAAGTCTTATTTTATGGCCCAGACAGCTGATTCACCAGCTTGTTGGCAAAGCACTATGTAAGAATGTGTCATTTCCCATGACCTGGGCAGTAAAAGCTTCATTATTTAGACTCAACATCTGTATAACTCTACATTAAGCTTGTAAATAGGTTCTGTGGTCCCCCCTGGTTCACAACATTGCCTGGACTATTGCTCAATACTGCCGAAAATATTGCAACTATGACATGATGGGGTCAGCTCTTTGCTGATCATGGCCTACCATGCAATTCTTTTTCCTTGTGGCTGCATTACCAGCAAGGCCTTCAGAAAAAACACAAAATCTTTTTTTAATCTTCTTTCCATCAGCTCACGTGGCCTTTTAAAACAATAAGCTTCAAGCCAAAAAGGATTTAATTTCATGCAGTTATCATTAAGCATTTTTGGAGGTTTACTTGAGTGACTGATGCTAACACTAATGTAAGGTCCATCTCAGAACAGGATGTTTTTCAAATGTTATGGTTAGCAGTTAGGAGCTCTTTAAGTATTTATCAACATCCTTGCAAAGGGCACAGAGTGCTGCATATTAATGTGTGTTAGCGTTGTGCTTTCTCATGCACGCCATCTCCTGATGCTCATAAATATCTTGGACCACAAAAGCTATCAGGAGAAATCGTACAGTTCTGAAGAAATTTTCTTTTCAAAAGATACAGAATCAATGAAGAGGGATGAAAGCTGTTACAAACAGTCTTTGTCCATTATCTGCTTCAAAGATATTGTATCCATCTGAATTTAAGAGTACAGACAGTCAGTCGTGTTCTTTACGTCCCAAAATGTTCAGCATGTGGGAGAGGCACAAAGCGTAAAACCACCCTGAAAGTCACTTTACTTTAAAGTCAGCAGCCAACTTCAACAAAAGTTCTTCCCCATACCACAGAAAGGAAGCAGTATTGTTTCCATCTTACTTGCTATATGGAGAATTAAGTGACCACGGTTGCATAGGAAGACAGTGATTAAAAACCTGTTATTTTCTGTCTAGTCCTTCTAAGAGTTACAAAAGAATGAACTGTGGGAAATGGAATGCTGGTTTCTAATTACATCTACCCACAACAGTGTAATTGGGCATAGAAACTGCCAACATATTTTTATCTATCCATCCTTTGATTAATTCAATGTTACTGTTGTGTTTAAGTTACAGAGTAGGCTATATGTGTGAAGGTGCAGAACAGTCTGTCTCCTATCTCCTGGTACTCCATATTCTCCGAGTTTTCTATACAGACACACAAACACACATATTCATAAACACAGACATATGCACACACACATTTACATGCAGAGTTTTACACATTACACCACCAATGAAGAAACACACCAAAGTCAGAAAAGAGAAAGTTACCATGATCACCAAACTGTGACTACAAGGATGCTCAATGGATTTGGTGATATAGATTCCTGCTGAATGTCTGTGGTTTACAGAACCACCCTTCAGCCAGTATTTTGACAACAGCAGGTAAATCTTGTTACTGCTAACTACACAGTTAGCACTGCAAAGAAGTTCCTAAACTTGCACTACTGCAGACACGTACCATACTGGCAAAGAGCTCTCCATCATCATCACATGCTACTCCTCCAGGGCTGTAGAGCTGGAACCAGCCGTCTTTGCCAGCCCGCACGCTCAGCAAACATGAGTGGACCTGCCAAAAAGCGAAGACATTGGGAAGGTTACAGAACCTGCCAAGAGTCACCAGCATCTCCCACACCCTGCTAAAAGAAGTAACTGCAAAACTGGGGCCTGGTGGAATTTTCATGGTTAATACTGCAGTATACATGGCTGCAGGCAAGTCTCTGCTCCCAGAATCTGTTTAGTTCAGTATGAACAAGAAGGTAAGCTGTAGCATCACTAATTGCATGGCCTTTTTCACTCCCTTTACACAAATCAAAGACAAAATGGCTCTAATCTAAACCAGCTCCTTTCCCTTGGAAAAAAACCCAGAACACCACTAAACCCAATACCAAAAAACCCAAACCCAGAAGGGCTCCAATTTCTGAGATTCTGCAGCCTGCATCCTCCCAAGTGTATCCATACTTGTGATGTCATCTCCATGCTAAATGCAGTGCCTGATGCCTTCCTTGCTCTTTCCAGTCATTCTTTCCTTTGGGCGTGTTACACCAGTGACAGATGAAATTCTGTTGCCATTCTAAGAGGAGGAGGTCTCTGATCTGACAGGATGACTACTGTTCACAACTGTTCACAAAGGCTAAAATGACAAAAATCAGGAGTTCTGGGCGATGATGACACAGCCTCCTCACCCACAGTTTGGGGGAGCTTTCTTCCCCTTATGCCAACACATGAATTGACGTGGATGAGAGGTTCCCTCTGACTCAGCCAAAGCTGCTGATGTTTAACTGCTACATGTGCAGCTATGAAGCAGTCAGGCTCCATGAGGCTACAGCTACACGCTCATGCCAGTAAAACACCTCCCACATCCTTTCTCCTGCTAATTCATGAGAATTCTGGTCATTTACACACTATGTAACTGGAACACAGCTAAATAAAACCTGTTATTTTGTGAGCTGTAGGGATCCATAGATTTTGCTTCCCTTTTTTTTGTATAGAAGATGAAAAGCTGGGACAGATTCCACAGAAATCTTGCTGGTTGCAGTACACTGCAGAGCAAGGACATCAACTGATGGCAGACAAGGAGACCACAACACGTGTTTATGCATAGGGCAAGAAACTATTCCTCCTAAGACTGTGGCCCTTAAGTGTGCCTTTGCTCCTAGAAGACTTAAGCACAGCAAAACCACACCATGTTTTGAAACAACCTACATAAGGAGAAATCTTCTGAACAAATAGACTCACAATCCCTCCAACTAATACTCTGTGTAAACTGTCAATAAACTCACTTCTTGCCTCGGGTCTTCTGCAAATCTCTGAATCACGTATTTCAGCTCCCTGAAAAATAAAAGGAAAGGAATAAGTAGTTGCTAGTTACGGTGTTCACACGTATTACATTTCTCTTGGATCAGAATTTAAAACATATTCATACACTTTAGAGAGAAACAAGTGGAACTGCTTCCACAGGAAGGGAACATGAGGTCTAAAGTGGTTACCAAGGACAGCGTCTGTTCAAAATAGTCTAGAGAAGGTTTCAGAGACAAGCAGTGACAAACTGGTTTGTAAATTCTATCAGCATCCAGTATCTTTAGTCCTTGGGCTCCTGCTGTCACAGTGAATTACAAAGAAAACCACATCTTTTTATTGCTAACAGAACATGCTCACAGCCCCTCACGGATAAAAAAAATGAGAGGCACAATACTGAATAATGCATCACTGCTATTACTGACTAGTACAAGTACTTTAAGTTTTATCTCCCTTTAATAAACAACAACCAAACAAACAAGCCTCAGAAACTTACTTTGTGAATTTCTCATGTGCAAGAGCCCTGAAAAGTAAAACAGAATATGAGGATTTGGGAGAAGGCAGGGTGGGAAAACAAAAAACAACCAACAACCTTTCAATTCTTTCCAGACAATACAATAATTTGCTAAGCAACTGCAGCACACAAGACAGAGAGAGTAATATTTCCAAAAAAGGTCAGGTAAACTCTTTGTCATTAATCTAAGAGGGGAAAAGCAATGGAGTGGGAGAATGACTTTCAAATTATAGCTCTTCCCAAGTCCTATCTTAGACAAAGCTCTGACTACCATCAGTGAGAGTGCTGGATCAGAGGACTGTAAGTTAAAGACTTACAATACAGCTATGTAATTAAAACCAGGATTTTGGCTACCTCCAACAGGCAGGTGAATTCTTTAATTGCAATGCAATTAAGGTGCGGTCACAACTAATTAACATCATACATCAGTAAAGCAATTAATGGCCATTCTGTGAAGTGCCTTGCATCATGGTATGGTTTACACCTCCCCCAGGACTCAGGTCTGACTTGGGTAAATTATGTCTCTGTTGCCTATCTCCAAGCTCTCACAGTAGCCCAGGTAACCTGGCACGGAGGATTAGACTTCTCTGATTCAAGGCATCGGGTCATTAGGGGATGTGATAAGCTAGTAAATTGTACAATTACAGGTTGTAATGTTTGTCCATGGAGGTCTGCATTTTATAAACACTACTCTTCATTAATAGGTTTCTGAGGGAGCTTGGCTGATCTGTTGTGTAGCTTCTTCATTTAATGCAAAATCCAAGTGATACAAGTCTCTGTGACGCCAGTAAAGCATCCTCCTCCACTAAATCTTTGCTTTACTCTCCTCCTCACCAGCTTTCCTTCCTTTCTTGTCTGCCTGTCTCTAGTTAACAACTTTTCAGGGTCATCTTGGAGAAATGGGGATGGAAGATGAAGGTGGGGAAGAATTTGCATCCCTCTGCATAAGCCAAAAGCAACTCTAGATTCTAAATCAATACCAGAGGCACAGCGTGCTCCTATTGCCATTGTTTTTTAGCTGTCATTATATTTCACCATAAAACAACAGTAACAATAATAATAACCCAGTAAATACTAAGACTGAAAACTTACTCCTTGGGAAATGGGATAGGCTGAAGCAAGCTGGCCAGTGCTGGTCTCCAGTCATCATAGTCTGACCTGAAAAACAAACGTTTTATTAATAGGTTACCACATATTGACAAACTGTATTTAATAATTAGTTCAGGGAGCCAAAAGCTCTGTACTGCAGGCACCAGCAACCCTTCTGTTGCACTGAGACACTCTAAAGATCTACAGTGACATTTCCCTCTCCATTTTCAGCGCATTCTCCACCGAGGCACAATAAATCTGGTATTTACAATGACCTCCAGAGAGGCCTTCTTTATGTCAACTTAAAGACATCTGCTCTTCATGAAACCTGTTGACATTTAATCACTAAGTAATACTTTCACCTAAGTTGGTACAGCAATTTCCAGTCCATTGCTATTTACAGCTCTGCTCTGCATTTAATTGGAATTATTATATTTTTTTCTGCTATAAGACACCATTTGTAAAAACAAAGACACCCTCCCACAATCATTTTTTGACCTTAGCACAGGAGAATGGGTCAATCTAAACAGAACAAAGTCTTTCATTTAAGTGGTGAGAGACTACAAAAAGAAGCACTGTCACAATCATTAAAAGTGAAGAGGACAAACGAAGACAATAACCACAGCAGAGAGGTCAGGCCAGCAGACCCAGTAAAGAGCATCTCTTCCCTGTTGTGTGAGCACCACATTTCCCAGCTGATGCATTCTGCTTTCATCTCTGCTGCCAGTAATCAGAGCTGTCCTTCTATGAGGAGCCATCCATAAGGCCTGGTGCTCATAAGCACCAGGATCAAGAGACCATTTTGCTTTATAGCATGTGCTGATCAGTGCAAACCAACCTTGCAGCAAGATGCCAACTGCCTGAATGCATGTGGTGAAGCAGGTATAGCTCCTCCTGAAGGAACAGCACTTTGCCTACTGCCAACTTCTCCTTTAAAGGTGCTCAACAGTTGGTAATGAGCTAGTACTAATTAACATCTGTAACAATGTGCTATGCAAATGGTACAACCGTTGCAAGATGGATGAAGTGAAGCACACAATGGGTAAGTACCTTTGGTAAGACAGCACCACAACAGGGACCAGAACCCAGCAACCAAAGAGATAAACGTAGGAAACCTCATACAGGGTGAAACACCTTGGGATGCCTGCAGAAGACCCAAGTGCAAAGGAGCCTACAGACTGCTGTTACCCTTTGGATTTCAGTTTTACAAGTGAGATTATTGGCTGGAGATGACTGCAAACTTGGCAGACAAGTGCGGTGCTCCTTTAGGAAGGAACGCTGTGTAATGTTCTCAAATGGACAGTGTCCACTGGTAGTATTAGAAACAGACAACATATGCACAGAAAGCATTCCAAATCAATGTAATTTTTGCAAATAGAAGCTTCTAGGCCAGAGAAATTGAAGGTGGATGCATTTCTGAATGTCTCACCCATTCCTTGAGCCACATGAAGCAGCATTTTCCATAAACTGATAATACAAATGATACTCCACAAAGGAACTTTCATAGACACAAAGAAAACTTATGTGCATGAGCAGGGTACTCTTAAGAAGCAACACAGAGAGAAATTTTAATTTGGAAGGATAATCATGATGTAAAAATCAACCAAGGCAGCAGCTATCACTTGCCCCGGGGCTGTGTGAGTTCAGGTTACAAACATCTATAGTATCTCATGCAAGTAACCAATCCACGAGAACAACTGTGACCTGATAGTAGCTTGACATATTAAAAACCAGATGGATGCCATACAAAAGCACTGTGGGATGGGTTAGTAGCTCTTCTTCCATACTGCCATGCAAAATCCCAAGTTCAATACAGACTCTCCTTTCCCATACTGAGTGCAGCCTAGCACAAAACCAAATGTCTGTAATTTCAGCAGTCACCTTATTCACGGGGGCATTGAACCTAGCACGTTCTTTCCAGCCATTTCCTCAAATCCCTCTACCAAGAGGCCAAAACCACACCATCACGTTGAGTGCAGGGAGATGTCCCCTTCCACAAAAGCACTTAGGTATGAGGGTGAGGCTTGAAGAAAGACAGCTCAGCAACTGAGGTGGCACTGGCCAGGCAACAACCTCAGTGCTGATTCTGGTCAAAGCCCACAAGAAGTAACATCTGGGAGCCTTGCCCATGTCCCCTAATAAATACAGCTTGTTTGTTTTCCACTCATTATCCTTAGTGTTTGAGACATGAAGCATAGCACATGCAAAGCTACAGTGAGCCAAAAAAGAAACCTCATGCCCATGCCAGTAGTGCTAGAAGCCACTGAACCTAATTTTCTCCTCCATATACAATTCTATTCTCTGGTGTAAAAGAGGAGTAACTGATAAGTGGTGCTACACTGACCTAAGGCAGACCCAAATAAGATGCAGATAGCTCACTTAGTGATCACCCAATCACAAGGTTCTTTCCAGAGTCTAAACCCCCTTACCTGCTTAGACACTAAACAAGAAAGGAAGATGACCAAACTTTGTTTACTGCCTTTATTTTTCCACTTGGTCTCTGTGAAGTGTGTATGGTGAAACTCATGAGGATGGGGCTGATGTAGCACCTCCAAAATGAGCCCTCTGGATTCTTTTAACCAATTAACTCTTTGATTAGCTAAGGCTCTCTACAAGAATATTTGTCATTTCTGACCTACAGACAAATTGAAAGGGTCAGTGACATGCAACTCTGACCTGTGTTCAGACTCATCTGAAAGTGTCCTATTTACCTACCAGGTGTATTTTTATATATATATATACATACCTACTGTTAGGAAACTCCTACTTAAACCAGTAGCTATTTTTGCTCTCAAACTAATGTATCTTTATTGGTAGCTGAAAACAAATTTAAGAACAGATTTTTGAGCAGGAGAGACCCAAAAGTCAAAAGGCTGAGTTAGAAAATTCAAAGGTGTGGAAAGTCTTTTACATCACATGAGATAAAGCACATCCAAATCTCCCCTAAGAGAAGCTTAAAACTTGAGACCCCACTTGAAAGCTTAGTTCCCAAGACATCTCAGGTTGTGTCACACCACTAAAATTCCTCCTTGAGCAACCTGGAGAGTTGTGATTAGTAATAATGTGAACCGATCAATTGTTCATGGCTGATCTTCAAAGGAAATTGCAAGACAAAGAAAAAAGCTGCTTTGTACTAGACTAAGAGCGAGTGAAACACTGCAGAAATAATCAGATAGTATCACCCTCTGACTTCTCTTGAAGCTGGGAGTTATGTATAGCATCCATTTGCAGAGCAGGTCTGCAAGAGGGCAGTGAAAATAAACTGAAGGGGGAGGGGAAATCTCCTATGAAATGTACAGTTTGGCCACATGTGTGGGACCTGAACATAAAATCTACACAACCTGTAATCCCTTCAATCTGAGCTGGGAAACATGAAACAAACATAGCACAAGAATAAAACTAAACTACTTATTAAAAGCCTACGGTGTTTCTCCTCCTCCCACCTATTCCCTTTTCAAAAACATTTTCCTTCTGTCTGTGCTCATCTCATCATCTCTCTTCTTTCGTTTCAGACAGTTGCTTTTTCTTTTTTTTTTTTTGTCCATTCAAAGCTCCACCACAGGAGAGGTGTTTGAAGCAGGGAAAGAAAGGGAGACAGCCGAGCTCTGGCTGCAGTTAACAACCACAGCGATGGGCTGGACAAAGAGGCCGTGCCAGGAGGAGGAGGAGGAGGGAACGCAGAGCTGCGGGGAGAACTTGGAGAGCGGCTGTGACAAACTCCAGTTGGAGTTCTTCAAAGGGTGCTGGGCTGAAGGATCGTGTTTGTCACACAGCTTAAATCCAGGATGGCCTTACAACAGCAGAACAGGGGCAAACTCCACGATGTTCTAAGGGGCCCCAGTGTTTGAAGGGTTTGCAATTGCAGGTGAGCAGCACATCAGTCGAGCTGCAGTCTGACCTGTGGGTTCCTGGGTACCACACAGGAAGGCTGTCAGAGTGGTCACCTGCTACTGCACACAGTTTGCTTACCCAGAAACCCTTTTTAGGGGGTTGGCCAGAACATTGGCCAACCATAATAATGAAATAATCCCCAAATGCAGTGACTTTGCCTTTGGGCCACCGTCGTTATGGGTCTGCCAACATAATACATTTTCCTTCCCTGGGATCACCTTTCACCAGAATGAAAACCTGCCTGTATGTCATGTGCAGCACAAACAATTCAAAACATATTAGCAGCCCAGGGCAACCCTGATAAACATGACATAAGAGAATCCACTTGGGATATTCAGAGCATGCCACTGACCTATTGGGGAATGCAGGGAAGGCAGGGGAAGCTCCAGTGGGTGCTTGCATTTGGAAAATTGTCGGTCAGATCGCCAAGAGACTGCAAGCTCCAAGCCCTCACTTTTTAGAGGATAATAAAGAGACAAGACACACTACTTGGAAGCAGCTTGTTTCTCCAGACCGAGCAGCCTCACAAGATCAAAACTCTTCTGCTATCAGATAACAGTAAGATGACTGAGCCCTCCCCCCACGACATGAAACCCCTTCTTTCCCTGGGTCTAAGTCCAACTCCTCTAATTGTACGACACAAGATTTAGCTCAGAGCTGCAGAGCAGGACAAGTAAAAGCTCCATCAGACTCCATTAGTCAGGGCACAAACCCGTTATCTGCAAAAACAGTGAGGTGACTTTCTATGTTCAGCCTTCATTTGAGCTGGGCTTCTTTGTTTTTCTGCAATAAGTTCAGTAAGCCCCACGGAAAGCCCCTGGAAAGGTCCTGCCCTGGCTGCTGAGGACAGAAGAGCCCTGTGCTGCCCACAGCTGGCATGGCAGCATTAGGGAAAAGCAATGCACGTTTGCCCTAAAGAACCAACCCTGCCCTGGTCACACAGCCCCCAGGGAGGGGTATAAGTGTCTGGGCATCTGGAAGGACCCTTGTCACTACAGGCAGCCATAGAAACAAAACACAGACAAAGGGTGACAGCTTATGATACATGACCATCACAGCAGCAGCCTCCCTGAGAGGTGTCTGTTCTTGCAGCCTCTGTAGTTTGCTGTTCGATGATAGGGATTTCACTACAGACACAGTTTAAGTGTTCCTCACTTACTCTGGGTGCTGCCTGGGGAATCAGGGGGGTCTTTCAGGTGACACACAGACTTTGAAGATACCCAGCCCAAGGAAGAGGACACTCAGCTCCTCTCCCTGCAGATTTCTCTAACTGCAGCTGTGCTGTTCAAGCACAAGTTTGGCTGTACAAAAAAATTCTCTGATACATGGAAACATTAACATGCAACTTGGAGCTGGACACGGCTAAGCAGCTCTCAGAGCCTCTAATTTAATATGATGAACAGAAAGATTTCAATTAATTTAGTGCACTTTCTACACACCAGTTTAAGACCTGTAGCATTCAGGAGGCACTGACTGGCATCAATACCAGGATCAGAGTCCAGAATGCATTAGCGGATATTGACACAGAAGTTTGATCCACTTTTGAGCGCAGGACAAAAATAGCACGTCCCACCAGAGACTGTGTCTCCTTTCAAATCTGCCCAGACTTTGGGTCATCTGCCAGCATCTTTAAAACCACAGCAATAGCTGTGCTCTGTTACTCAACTGCATTAGAAAAAGGGTCACAGACGTTCTTGGTGCCACGGTAACAGATGGACTTTCTAATCTGCACCTTTAGCCTCTGTGCAAAAAGTGAGCTATTACAGCCATTACTAAACAATTGCTGTTACAGTTTTATCAATATTAGAAACAATTTAAAAAAAAAACAGTGTTGTGTAGGAGTTAGGTGAACAATAACATGTCCTCTGATGAAGATACTGTTGAGAATTCTTATTTGCTAGGCTTTCAATAATTAAAATCTGCCTAAATAAATTACTCCCTGCTGCCCTAAGTTAATTATGTAAAAAAGATATCATTGTTGGTGACTCTCTTGTTTTGATGATGATATTGAGTCAGACACCTAAAAGAACAATTAAATGCAATGCTAAGCAACTTATTTATGTTTGGCTTACCACTGTTATTAATAAGAACATTATTTTAGTGACTGCCTGCTGAGAGCTCAGCTCCTGTATAGCAGTTGTTTTATAATTAATGTTTTCGTCCTACTGGCATGTTCTTCAATTCTCTTTCTTCATATCCTTGTTTTTTCAGAGAACAGTAACAGTATTTAGTGCATCAGAAAGCCCTTGTTCAACAAGAGTTTGAGCATGCAAGGAATGAGCATCACACCAGTGTTACCTTGCATTTTTGTTAGTAACTACTAGCCCTTCTATAATGCTTCTCCATTACTGGTTCCAGAGTTTAAAAAACAACCAACATTCAAAATCTTTACCTATATTCTAAGACTATGGAAACTGATGGATAAAAACGAGCAACTTAGCAAAAACCTCCAAATAAGCCAGCAGTAGAATCAGGAGCAGCACTCAGTGCTGCACTAATGTTTTCAGACAAAATCAAAGGATGAATAGGAACAGAGGGGAACCCAAATCAGTGGAGCTACAATACAGACCAGCCACAGCTCTGCCTTAGAAACCATCCCATATCATTATCAGTTGTGGTTCCTCAAAGTCCAATCCTCAAATAGGGAGCAGACTCTGTCAAGGCAGTCTGAGGAGAGTTGCACCAATTTTGTCGTCTGGCTGGCCCTTCACTACACACATCCCGTGGGCTTCACCCCTCAGATGGACCTGTGTCCAAGCTGAGAGAGGGCATAAAGCTGCTCCACACCTACGACAACAGGTTCCCATTTTGACTGTTGCTATTGAAGAGCTTGATTTTCTAAAAGGCAGCAAACATATAAAACCCCTGTGTTATTTAAAGGTATGGAGAGAAGTAGTAAAGAGTTCTTTGTGTAGGAAATTATATGGGAATGGAGACTTGGCATACCAAATGTTTAAAATGTGGAGAGCCTGTGGAAAAGAACATGCCCATTGGTCCATGTGTTTATAAGTGTGTCTCAGCTGCATGATGAAACCAAACCGCGTCAGGATGAGAGTTCAGAGGTGCTGATGGAGAACACCAGGAGTCAAGGGACAGGAGTAAACACACAAGTGTGTTTCATGTAGCACTAGGGTGCATCAAGACTTAGAAGTGACCAGATGGAGCAAAGTCAGATGCTGTGCTTTTTTAATGCTAATGTTTTTAAAGGCAGAAGAAGCTAGGGTGGGGGAGGGTGAATAAAATTAGCCTTCAGCAATGTCCTGCTGAAGAATCTAACAGCAACAGTATCTTGGATTCACCTGTCTTGCCTCCACTTTTGAGTGTGTGCTTATGTACACATTCACAAGCCAGCTCTGCAGCAAGTGAAGGAATGAATGTTGAAAATTGGTACTATATATTCTTAAAAATGAGTGTGGGACAAGACTTTGAGAAAATCCTCCATCATTTAGACTTCATTTATAATTCCTCAAGAGTGTATGCCCAGATCTGCATTTGACTTCAGAGCAGCTACATGCTCATGGTTTATAGAAGAATCCAAATTTCACCCACCATGTCTTGTGTTCTAAAAAACTCAACTATTACTTCATTAAGACTTACATTGTTTAAAAATAATTAGTGTAGAAATATAACAGTTTGCCCAAAGACATACTGCAACGCAGTAGCAGAGCTGTCAGTCAGCAATGTTGTTTTACTGCACTTTGATTATAACTTCCATTCTGCACTCCACCTTTTGTGTTACTCCTTTTAATTTATTTATGCAGGGAGAAAAACAAGCTTTTCATTTTATATTCCTCTTAAAGATATGCAGAGGATTTGCCTCCCAGGAACCAGAGAGCCACCATTTTGTATAGGCTACTCAAGCATTCATTCACTAATAAAGGTCTGCTGTACCAAAGCAACTGGTCGACAAATAGAAGGTCCGCTCTAACACAAATAACCCTGAGTAAGTCATAAACCTTCTGCAAACATGTGAAGGGAGAACACCTCAGTGACAGGCACTGACCTCACCTAACTCCTGAAGCCTGGAAACAGCACTGCCTACCACTGCACAGCACCCAGCCCAGCACAGTCCTACCTTTTCTAGCTGTCTCAAGTAATCCCGAGAGCCCCAAAGGAGATAAATGGATTATTCTTTTTTTTTTTTCTTTTCTTTTCTGGTGGGCAAGAAGAAAACAGAAACCACTGGCAACAACATCCTGTCTTCTGTAATATGCCTGAGGCTCACTGTACAAATAAGCTTTCCCTTTTCATCTTCCTAAAGCTATTTTTAGACCATATTGGCAGTGCCAGATGTCTCTTTGAGAGGCTGGACTCTCTAGAGCTGGAGTTAAGATTTATAGGCATATGTTTGCTGGCTACAGATGTTAAAGACAACAGGTCTGTGGGAAAAGCCAACCATTGTTAAGATGACATTGTTCAAAAAGCTGCTTAAAATAGTTACTCACAGCATCTTGAGTATTTCAACATAACATCCAAGGATCCTGTCTGCCTGGGCACTCAGCTCGATGCTCATGGTGCTGCAGGTAGGACTGACCATCAAGCAGTCGATCAGGTTGGGCTCGCTGTCGTTGCCAACGTTGGCTGTCATCTTCTGATTAGTTGTGTTGTTGCGTTCCACCTCCACGTGGATCTCGCTCGAAGTGACAATAACTGGTTTGAGACGGGATTCAGTCAAGGTGGCCTCTTGAGAGACCAGGTCAGGACTTGTGTGAAGAAGGCGGAGGGGGAGATTAGGCTTTCGGTCACACTGCTGTTGGCAGCCGTTCCGAATTTCCTTCAGGCTTGGGGAATTATCTCGACTGAATTTTAAAAATAAACAAATAATTTCAGTAGACAGACATAACAGCAGAGACCAGGAGAGAGAGTGCAACACTGAGAAGCCAAAATCTTTTGCAATTTCCCACTGCATTTCACCCCAGCCCAATAGATTGCTTTCTCCTGTGTAATCGGATTACTGAAATCAATTAAAAACATTAAAAAGCTCGATAGGGCTGTTCTGCAGCCCCTGTTCTACAAAGATTTGAGATTTTCATTGCTCTAATTGACATGCCAGCTTAGTATAAAGGTGAACTTTCCCATCCAAGTTGTGCTAAGCTGTAACAGAATCCAAGCCCAACTATGTATCTGGCCTTAATACATGCCCAGACATTTGTCTGCAGCCCTCACGTCTGGAATTTTTTTTGGACACTAAGCAGCTCCTGTCCGTGCTCTCCCATGAGGAAAGTCAGACAAAGGCATAAATGAACAGGAAACATAGCAGAGGGGAACCCTCAGCATCTACTGGAAACTGGCTCATGCGTCAAGACTGAGACATCTATTTTGTGGTAAATCAGGAATCACATTTTCCACAACAATGGAGACAACTGTGAAATCACCTCAGGTTCAAAGCTGTAGATAGGCAGTGATTTAGAGTCAACCTCTCCTTCAAGATCCCATCTTTCCCTTTGCTTTAGGTGTAACACACACTTCATGTCCAGAAATGGAGCAAAACAGGCACTGCTCTGCTCTGTGTAGTGTTTCATTCCCAGAGGCTCTGTGGAGAACTCTCACCTTCTGCTGGCCTAAAAAGGCTGGGTACAGCTGCAGCCTTACAGGAGATCTCAGCTGTGGCCAAGACCATCTCTCAGCTGGCTGCTTGAGCCTGGAAGTTACTGCACCTCACAGTACAAATGTGCAGGGCACTGCCAAGCTCCTTGCATCACCAGCACTGCCCTTGTTTTCAAGCATGGGAGCCAAAGCTGTGCAGTAACAGACTGCCATGCTCATTCAAAGTGCCACAGTAACTGCAAGTCAAGGAAGGTTCAGTATCTTTCAGGTGTTCAAGCTCAGGAGCATAACAAATCCAGTCACATCTCTCTAAAACCATGCATGGGACTGACCAGGACTCCCACTGTGACACTAGCAATGGGCAGAGTGAGAACTAAGATGCCCTCTCATGTACCCACACCCATTGTGGCTAACACCAATTGTGTTTTCAGGTGCCACAGGTTTGGAAGTCAGTAACGCTCTGTCAGCTGGGAATTCATACTGACCTGTTGATAAATTCCTCGTAACACGAATAAATGGCTGCTAAGCAGACAGCTACAAGATTTGGCAGGACCCTGGGATGGGGGCATTGTCCAGTTGGACCATGCATGCTGAAAAACAAAAACCAAGATGACATCACTGTGAGGAAAATTTCCCAAGGCAAAAACAGTCAGAGTGGGGTGACAGAACTGGATAGACAGCATTGGGGAAACCCCAGAAGCACCATAATAGAGAGTTATTTTAACCCCATAAACCCCTACCCAATGGCCCCATTTATGAGTAATACTAAGCTGGTTCTTCAATTTATCTGATGTGCTATCTCTGCAGTCCCCCCAAAATCTCACACATGACTAAGCTTTATGTG
Organism: Heliornis fulica; assembly: GCA_013399135.1. Classification (NCBI taxonomy): domain Eukaryota; kingdom Metazoa; phylum Chordata; class Aves; order Gruiformes; family Heliornithidae; genus Heliornis; species Heliornis fulica. The sequence continues at coordinate 152,050 of VXBZ01001611.1, read as the reverse complement.
GTCTAAAGTTAATGGAAACTTCTCTGTTGAGGCTCTGAGCCTGTATGTATAAAAAGAATGCAAACACAGCACAGTCTGTTTGCTTCCAGTTTGCAATGAGAAAGAAAACCCCAATCATAGTTGAGAATTAGTTTTAAAAAACAAAACAAAAAACCCCCACAAAACCACTGAAAAACCCCAACATAACAACATCAACAAAAAACCCACCCCACACCAAAAGAGGCTGGAGCAACACAGCCTCACGGACTCTTCCAATTTATTTGCTGATACCAAAAAGCACCAGCTGCTCTTAACAGCCAGCAAAGAGATGAGCAGAGCTGGGAGAAGTAACACAATGAAGCACATACACAAGAAATTCACCATAAATTGAACATAACTAACCTATGAATGAATTTCTTCACCACCTCCATTCCAGCATTCAGCTCATTCAGAGCCAGAATATACTCCTGAGTAAAGAGCCGCAACCGAGGGCACTTCCCAAAATCCTGTCCAAAAAGGAGAGACTCAGTGAAGACGGTGAAACATGCCTGCAATGTACATTGAAACTGTGGGTTTTCAAAAGAAATCGACTCAAACACAACTGAGTTTACTGTGTTATTACACTGACAGCTTCCAGTATCACTGCATGCTGAAGTTAAGCTCTTCCCACTAATAATGCCATGCTTGCCAATTCTACCTTCCCCCAAATCCACTTTGAAACAAAATGCACTTAATGAAAAGAAAAACAAAATCCTAACTGCACTTACACTTATTCTGTACACTTTATTTTATACCTTTATTTTCAAATGCTTGTATTGTTGTTTTGCATTTTTGCTTCCACTCATAAAGGCAATTGTGAGTGGAGTAATTTTTTTAGAAATGAAACTCAAAACCAAGATTTTACTTCCATGTTTGACATTGTATCAACTCTGTTTTTAAATCTTTCTGAGGCAATCAAGTATAAAACTAGAGCTCAGTTCTTCTTCTGGGGAATTTAGACCTCATATAATGTGAATCTGACAGGTGAGCTCAATAGTCTACATTTGGAAATCCACCTGCTAGCTGAAATCCTGCTTCTCCAAACATCACATGGGAAAGGAGTAAAAACTGCTCTCTGGTTGAGTGTTATTCCACAGAACATTTCTTCACATTCACAGAGGTGTAACCTTACTACACAGGTGCTACAGAACTACAAAGCTGCATTGCCAAGCTGTGAGCAAGGCCCACTGAGGACAAGCAAGCCCTCCCAATTACCCCTCAAGCAATGGTCTGTGGGAGAAGTGCAATCCTGAAAAAGTAATTAAGAGCCAAAATTTAAAATATGTGCCACAAGTGGTGGTGAACTGGTGATCTGGAGAAAGGAAGATACTCTCCCAAAGCATGTTACTTTGGTTTCAGGCACTTCTGCTGCACAAACTATATTAACATCTCATAGGCTTTACAGCTAGAAAAATTATAAAAAATATGAATACAAGCCTAGGCAAAAGCATGTCCCCTTCAAGTCCAACATCACTTTTTGCTATTACTGAATGGCAACCTGGTAGCTTCACCCAGCAAAGGGACTGTGGGTGATGCCACAGTTGATTTTACAATTAAGATCCTTTAATTCAGGCGCAAATACACTTGGCTCAAGCGCGTAAGACCGTGTGTATTTGATATCATTTAGTTTCATGAATGCTCCTTGCAAGAGAGCTTGTGCTCTTGCAGTTTGTTTAGGATATTTTTCAACCCTGAAGTTAGAATGAAAGACCAAGACATTGCATAGAGGACATCAGTGCTGGCTGCTCTAAAATAAAACATCTCTCCAAATACAACCTGATGCCCTGTCACCACATCTGCTGCAGAAGGTTACACGTACGTAACCGGTTATACCCAGCAAGACAAAAAGTTATCCTCATTCTTTTGAGATTTCCAAACATTATGGAAATGATGGATTCTTTCCCCATTTTATAGGTGGGAAACTGTGGAACAAAGCTTGTCTTGAACCTATCAAAGCCTACAGAGCAAATTAGCAGCAAAGGTGGGAACAGAGGGCTCGGTCTCCTGCTCTAAGCACGCTGAATTGCAGGGGGCCTTGTGAGGTTATGAAGTTTACTGCCAACACCGCTGTCCCCCAAAAGGATAACTTTATTTACATGCACAGACTCACATGTTCTCTAAAAGACTATTCAGTACAGAAGTCCCTGGGGAGCAGTAAAGTGCCCAAATCCACTCCAATTAATATGGAACACCATAAATTTCCTGACTACATGCTGCGGTACAGACATGTTGATTTTCAATCTGCAAATGTTAAGTATGGCAAATATACCCAATTCTCTGAAGCTAACCAAATACAAGCATTACACTATGCTTTAGATTTCATTTGAGACCCCTCAAGAACTCTGGATACTTAAAAAAAAATTCAGCCTCGAATCCAAGAATAACATTTACAGAATATTTCATTGAACACTACAGAATATTCAAAAATGTTTACATGTCTGCAGAGTGCAGGCAGAGAGCCAGGAATATGACCTTTTTGCCATCGTGGGCTTTCTACCTAGTTCTGTAAATTCAAGGAATTAAATAATAATACTGTTGTAAAAATAGGAAGGATGAACTGTTTTCTACTGGGTTCATGCTGTACATAGCAGGACAGTGAATGGTCTCTAAAATTATAGCAGTAAATAAAAAGCAGTCGATTGTGTAGTTACAGAGGTATGACACCTATCCCTGAGATCACAGCCAAGACAACTGTCTTAAATATTTGGTTGTATTGATTTGTTACTCTGTCACAGCATTGTGAAGTAAAATTTCTTTATGCAATTTTAAAAATATGGCAAGAAACTTAATATGCCACAAAGCGTAGAGGGCTGGTAAGCACCTAGATCTTTCTTTGGAAAGGAACATGGGTCATGAGAGAACAATCATAAAATGACAAAGTACATAATTCCTGGAACGAGGAAGAACAGCAGAAAAGCTTAAGGAAGTTTGGAAAATCTAGGTAAGAGCTCATTGGACATGAGTCTGAATTAAAATGGAAATACAGAGAGCTGGGGTGAGTTAAATTAAAAAACATCAAGGGCCTCAGCTCAAAGCCAACAGTGGCCTTATTCTGATTTTGTTATTTAATAGATTTGAAACCACTATAACTACAAGGATGGCATGTGGGGAGTAGATCTGGAGTCAAAAGCCAGGTGGAAGAGAGCTGGTGCTGCATATGCTGGCACTGTTCCTCAAATCATGGTTTAGCTTAGATGCTTTGGAAAGTCTCACCAAACACTTACTCATTCTGCACTTACAAAGTAGCACAGAACATGCAGCACTCACAGTTTGGGGGTTAGATTTAGACATCACAGTGCATTGTACATTACAGGCAACAGAGCAGCTACTAATTACAGAAGGGATCACCATAAATCTTCTCCAAACTGACCAAGTTCCCATAATACTGGCACTCACCATGTTGTGTTTGAGAATCCTCTGTACCACTGGTGTGAACACTTCTATCACAACCATGGACCGTGGGCGCTCTCGGCAGTGCTGTAATGAGCAACAAGTGAGCTGCAGATAATCATGAAGATGGGTTTTCTCTGGCTTCACAACCCATGTATGGATTACCCCAAGACTAACAAACTCCAAGGACTAAATGAACCTTTCCTGGGATTAGTGTACTCATAACACTGTCCTCTCCTATGGTTTTCCTGGGACCTAATAGAAAATGACCATGAGAGCTCATGAACTACAGGAGTTGCTTTCCAGCCACCTAGTCTTCACAGAACTCACTGGAATGCCATATTTTTGGGACTTCTACACCATTTTGTCATTTAGTTGAAACTTGCCAGCAGTTTTTGAAGTAAAGGCTTTGGGGCTAAAAAGATGGGTAGGCACAGGCAGTGTAATAGCACAGAGCTCCTGTCCTTGGGATCCAGGCTAAAAAACCTCAACTGGATCTTGGATGGTACCGACAAGCCACTCTCCCATCATAGGCTAAAACATCTGATTATAATGTATCGGTCAGAGTAATTTAGGTAATAGGGAAGAACTCCTGGGGGTCACCTGGTCAACCACCTCCACCCCAGGTCAAGGCAGAGCCTATTCTGAAGATATACTAGTCTTCACCATTTCAGTTCTGAGTATCTCTGGGGAGGAACAAATCCCATTTCCCTTCTTGCAGCTATGCACAGCCCACATCACACATTTAAAGAGTATTAGATGCCACCTCTGATGGAGCCCAAAGGCAAAAACCCCAGGAATAAAAACACTTTGAAATCAAGACTAGATCCAACCCTATGTCTGCCTTATCTTAAATAGAACAGTCAGAGGAATTTTTGGACTTAGTTCCTGTAGGAAGGAGACAGTGATGAATAACTCTGGATGGGAATTGTAAGCAGCACCCAGAATGTTTGACAAATATACACCCAGTCGTCAGTAAGCAAATTTAAGCAGACTTGAAACTGAGACACAAATAGGCCTAGAGGAAAAGCAGTATTTTCAAATCCAGAACCTCTGCAATCCAAAGTACTCAAAGGTTTATGGAAACGATGCAAAATGCAGCACAAGTATGGATTTACCAGGAAAGAGGATGGGTCCTTATGATCATCCAGCTGCCATTACCCAATGACATAATGCCATTAGGGCTGAGTTATGCATCACATTACCAAATGATCTGAACACTGTGACTCCAATGATTTTTGCATTAGCTAAATAGAACATGCGGTAGGACATCTCCTGTACCCAGAATGGGGTGTGGGAGTCTGAAGATTTTAACTGGCAGAGAGTATCAGGACTGAACAGCTTGATGTACTAGAGATACAGATCTATTTCTTGTAATAGTGCTGTTAACTGTCATTAGTTGGTGACCAAAAACTTAAATCAATTTGGCATGAGGTAAGGAGTTAAAGAAAAAAACAACCACCCCTTCAAAGAACTACACTCATAGACAACCAGGAGATTTCAGAAACTCAATTTGCTCTGATACCTTGCAGAAGAATTCACAGAGGTCAGGAGGAGGATGGTTGTTTTCCAGCAAAGGTGCAATTGCCTTTAAAAAGGATGAGAAAAATACAAAAAAATAGTTAGAGAACTGCAATTTGACTAAGTATTTTGTGTGGAAATATTTTTCTTGGGTGAGGGGAGACCCCTGACTTAAAAAAGGGCAAAAGCATTGATAGACAAAGGTGGGCTGCGAGTTTATTTTATGTGTAAGCTCAAGCACACCTCTGCTATGAATCCTCTGGAAAATTTTGCTTTTAACTACATCAGTGTAAAGACATAAAATTCAGCAAAGGAGTACAATTTTTGTAATGGTTTAAATGAAAACAGAAGCAGATCAATTGTTTTAGGATGTAATCTACCGAGAATAAATCTGGAGTTCTCTCATATCCCTAAAAGAAAAAAAAAATAACCTGAAAAACACCACATACACACACACTGCTTTATAAAATACAAGATATTTTTATGAGAAATAACTCCCTAAAAGTAATACAGCAGTGTTCTCACCTTGGAGGACCCTATTCATCAACATGAAGCACCTAACTCTGTCGAAGTTGAGATCAACCGTTCCTTCCTTGTTGCTACGCAATGTTGCTTATGTTGGGTAAATACATTAGAGGTTATACTTGCCACTGAGGGTGTAATGAACTTATGTTGCTGTGACTTCCTTTGTAAATTAGAAAATGGTACTAGAACAATGTATTCCCTCTACGTGACGGTGCCTTCGGGCTTTTCCAGTCTTGAGCTAAAGGGATTCCCAGTACCCATTTAAAAGTAAGACTCTAAATACAGCAGCTAGGACATTTTGTATTAAGCAACTGAACAAGAGATATTTTATCTGGATGACATCTGGAGTTTTACTAAGGCAGCTTGCTCTGCTTTTTGCTCTCCATTTCATCTCCTTAAGGATTTCAGACCCTGCAAATGTCTTTGCAACTACTGTGTTTCACAACAACCACTTTCACACACACACAGGTCAAGATTAATGTGAGTTTCAGCAATGAAATTCAAGCCCATCTACAAAGATCTGTTTTGGTTACACATAACATTTGTGAAGTTTCTGTCCAATATCCTGTTCCATCATTCTCCAACTGTTCACTCTTCCTCTGGTGATGGTCCAGCAGCAAATGGACTGACGATGAGTGCGACACTATTCAGAAGACTAAAATATCCTCACTACTCATCCAACACCCAAGCTAACCATCTTCTTTGAATACACCTTTTGAAGTGTTTGCTACAGGATGTGACAAACCACACTAGTCACATACTGCAAAATCCCCCAGTGTTTATACCAGTATCACTGCAGCAGCAATGTAACAGGCTGCCTGTCAGCCTAAGCAAAGCGAGCTCTATTGTTTGAGTCCAGTCCTTACCAAATATAGAGGATAACCACCACAGACACTATCAAACAGGTCACAGCTACGTCTGTACGGAGTGGAAGAGTACAGCTTGAAAACAGCCTTGTTTTTCCTCTGTGTGCTGTGGTTGAAAGCAGAACCTTGCTTTGGGTACAACCTACAGAAGGGCAGGGCTTCAACTGAAGAAGCCGTCGCCCAGAATTGATTAATAATGTAGGCTGAAAGGACCTTTGGAGGCTGAAAGGACCTTTGGAGGCCACCTGGTCCAACTTCCCTGTTCACAGCAGGGGCACTTTGTATCTTTTGTTAAAAAAAAAATCCTTCTCCCAAAACAACCAGTTGGAACTGGAGGCCTGAATTATTACTAGAACAGGATGAAAGCTGTTGCAGAACTCAAAGAAAAGTAAATGCTACTTCAGAAACCTCTTTTAGTGACTGATTCCAACCAAAATGGTATCTTTAAGCAGCAGGTAAGCACGACTCACACCTCTGGAAGCTATGTGCCACTTGGTCATTTTGTAGGAGGACTCATGGAGATGTGATACAACAATCTAGTGGTGAGGTTCTAGATTAGATTACTGGGAAAACTTCCTGGAAATTGTCAGTAACTGAAATTAAATTACAATATCAGGGACCCGAGTTCTACCTCTCTGATAAATTGTTGAAATTTTGTATTTTTTTGCACAAGGAAGGGAACTGCCACTGGATTCACTTATTTCTATGGCTAAAAAAATGCAACACACTGAAAAAATAAAAAAACCTTTGAAAGGGATATTTTTACAAATCAAACAAGCAGGGGTTTAAACTGCAGTGACACGTACCCATACCCACTTACTAAAAACAATTTCTTGCTCATATACCATCAGTAATGGAGACATTCTGTATATGGTAGCATTAGCCCCTCAGGCAACTACTAAGCCTAAGGGTTTTATAGGGCACATCTGGAAATGATGCTTTTTGACTATTTAGAGGACATATATAGATATGAACATTGTGCTGTGTAGCCTAGTAAGGAGGCCGTTTTGGGAGAGTAGAAACCCTCAATGTGCTGTGCTGTTTCACAGAAGCTGACAAGGAAACTTTGTTGTTACTCATCTTTGAAAGAAGAAAATAGGAACTACAAAACCAGACAAAAGCCAGTAGAACAAATGGGTTTGATCCTGCTTAATTTCACCAGCATTGGCAGAAACGCTTTCATACTTCAGCTACTTCACTGGGGTAGAGACAAGCATTAACAAAAGTGCTATTGAACAACACAGCTTTGTCCTCAGATTTTGACTGAAAGTTACTCACCACAATAATGCTCTCATGGTCTTGAGTGGTTAAGTTGTTGTTCTGAAAGAATTTAATAGAAAAATGAATGAGCAAAGACTACTCTGAACAAGCACATCAGGACGCACAGTCCTCTTAGCTACCATCAGACACAAGTAGAGAGGCTCAAGACTGCAATTTCTTATTTTCAGAATAAAAATAATCAAAGTTAAATAATTCTCTTAAAAGAAGTGGCAAACCCCTCCTCATACCCACAATCTCTCATGCTCTCAAGGGTTGTGCGAGCTTCCAGTTCTCCCTCAGCACCCCAGCCATGAAAGCTGAGCACAGAAACACCAGGACACCAGAGCAGGTTTAAATCAGCTTGAAAATTAAAGCTAGCAATGCATTTCTTTAAAATGTTCTCTTAAGACAGGATGTGATGTTAGTTTACTACCAACAAATGGTATACAAATGCTGCAGTTTTCCTGAAATTCCCTCTTCAAACATGAAACCAGCACAAGTCAATAGATTTACTGGAAGACACCAATGCAAAAGAGTTTGGTTTTTTACTTTCTCAGCAGCGTGATCCATTAGAGGTTATGAAGCTGTGAGTTGTTAAGATCATTGCCTACTGCAAGAAAAATAGCTAAGCAACTTTTTCTTACCACAAATCTCTGCATCTTAGAACTCAAGACATTAAAAGCCTGCTTGGCATTACACTTCCTGTCCATGAAAAGGTAACTATTTGAAATAGATGCTATAAAAGGAGTATAGATACCTCTGAAGGAGGACAGTATTTTTCTTTGACAGAACTGGTAGTAATAAAATAGCTGCACAATGGTTTTTTGCTACAAGAATCATCAGTCATGCAAACAAATCCAATGGAACAGAAGTCAAGGGGAGTTTTACCACTGGCTTGAAATAAGGTGTGAATCAGACTCTTAATAAATTTACCATAAATAATCAACAACAGCAACAACAAGAAGCCTCAAGAGAAATGTGTTTTGTTTCTAGAAATCCACCTAACATGGGTCAAATTCTCCCTATTCCAAGCAAGTACAAATTCCACTCACGTCAGCAGAAGTCACGAGCAGACCCAAAGGCACAATTCTGACCACCCAAGTTAAAATAAAACCCACCCACAAACTTTTAACTGTTAAGTCTCTTGCCTTAACGTGACAGCATCTTGCTAGAGCACTGCTGATGTCATACCTCTGAGAGCAGTTTTGAGACAATCTCCAGTGGTGCTTGGTGAATAGAGTCATCCTGAAGTGGAGACGTCAGGGCCATGTCCACCAGCGTCCTGATCTCCTTCAACACCACCTCCCAGCGGCTGGGATTACTGAGCACCTTCTTGTACTTGTAAATCTTTTTCTGCAAGAAAAATTCAAGGGTCACACTGACACCACAATGAACCTTTTGAAAAAATTCAACTGGACATGTGCTTCCCACATGCAACTGTCAAGTGGGCAGTTTTGTACACTGAGCTATGCCTCTTCTGTTTGCTGAAAAGTTGTAGTTATGATATTTAAATGGGCAAGAAAACCTTGTACATCTCCTAGATACCTGCTATTGCATTGGTTCCAGAGCTATAGGTCCTTTTAAAGGGTGTTAGATGCTAAGAAAGAGGGCAAGTGGCCACCAAAACATCATTCTACAGATACTTTTTTCTACATTGCTAATCAGTGAATTCACATTCATAACAAATTAAAGTCAACTTCATCAATGTGAAAAATTCCAGTACATCCACAGGCTTTTTTGTCTCAAAGGATCCTGGAAAGTCACACTGCTCCCCTCCAGCTGTAACAGAAACTAACTTGTAAAGTTTCCAAGTCTACCACGCAACAGCATTTCCACTCTGCAGAAAAGCATTCCTGGCTGCCTACTCGCATCTGCCCCGGTGCTCTGCAGGTCCCAGCACTACTCTGGGGCTGTGCCCGAGCCATTTCACCACCTGTCCCGTCCACAGACCCGCTGGATGAGCGAAAGACAATTCTTACCTCCTCAGCAGCCATGTTGCCACAAGTGACTGGTAGAGAGACTGCTCTGTATTATAAATAGTATTCTTTAGAATACCCACCCTCCCAAATTCCCAGAGGTGGCTGGATGAAACTCTCCAAGTTCAAGGAAACGATGACGAGCGTTAGAACACCACTCCGGTGTTCTAACACGACGCTGAAGCTCGCACTAGAGGAGGGAGAGGCTTGCCAGAGCCGACACAGCCACGGAGTGAGCCGGCGGGGAAGGAGCGGTGGCGGCTGAGGGGCAGCCACCGCCAGCACTGCAGCGCTCTGTTGGGTTCACATGCCCTTCCGCTCCTCTCCCAGCGCTCCCCTGATCAAAAGGATGTCACGACGCCCGGATACATCCTCAGGTTTCTAAAACAGCACAGGCTGGGCACTGCTCTGTTTACACGACAGCATCCGTGCTCTGCACTAAAAATGGATCGTCTATTTCTCGGCAGCATTTACAGGGAAATCACAAGAAACTGCTCAGGGCGTGTAGCACATATCCAGATGCCCGTTCTGGGCTATACGATGTATATGTCCCTACAGGGTATTTCCCCACTCGCTGGCACAGGGCAGTGCCTGCAGGAGCCATCTGAACAGGCTGACTCTCTGCTTACCAGCTGCTTCCTTCCCACTGTGGCAGCAGATCTGATGCTGCAGAAAACACAGTCACCTCTGCACCCCATCTGAAACACGAGAGGGGAGAACACCACCCAAAACCAGAGATTTCGGATGCCTTGGGTTTGTCAACACTGTTAGAGGGGGAGAAGAGGGCGGCACTGGGCTGACATGTAAAGGCTGATAAAGCAATCCAATTATCTTTTTAATTAAATTCATGCAAGTACAAAAGAATGCTGGCAGCAGTTCACACTTTCAGTGCATTTAAAGCCACTGAAAAGTTAAAGGAACATAGAAACACATGCTGCAGACACTATCAAGTGTGTGGGATTTCAGAACTGAGCAAAAAAACCTTTGTACTCCTGATCTCCTTGGGGCAGAGAGGGTCCACCAGTGGTTTTAAGCTGCCAGCACTACTTCTATCATCATCACCACAGACTTCTTGGACTTTTTAGGAAACTTGAATCACAGAGTTTAATTTCTCTTATTCATGTAGTGCCTTTTTTAGGGAGTTTTTGTTAGACCCGCTCCAGCACCAAATAAAATCTAAACTTCAAAGGCAACCAGCCAGCTTTGTAACTTGAAGCAACTCCTTTCTGACTAATTGAGGACACTAAACAAAGCTAGCTCAACAGATTCATGTTCCATGCTGAAATTCATTCCTTGGTCTTGTACTAGGAAGAGATCACATTCAAAGCAGAGTTCAAAGCTGGATAAAAAATGGGGGCGGGGGTGAGCAGGAAAGCTAGACCACTGGGTTATTGTATCCTGGGCTGCCTCTCACTTGGGTGAGTTACAATGTGATTTCAGAGAGCAGCTCCTTCAGCCCCGGGGACAGCTGCTGAAGGATGAAGCCCTCTTGCTAACAGGACACTGCTCAGACAACCCTACCACAAATATCTTTCCTCCGCTGTCAAATCCACTCCTGCTTGCAGGGAGGAAGAGGCAAGGGAGGTTTCCTTTCCCTTGTAGACATATCCATTAAAAATTAAGATTCTGACAATGCTGACGTACATAAGAAGACAGTAGGAATTGCACTCCCTGCTATGGGAGGGAGACCTACAAAAGCTGCTGCTCAGGCGGTGACTCCAAGGGAGCATCAGGGGACAGCTACCTCTGCAGGGGACAGCGACCTGTGCAGACAAGCCCAGCCCACCACAAGCAGAAAATCCAAACATATCAGTCTCTGCATCACATTTTTAGCGCAAAGGGTTGTGCCACACTGATATATTGAGCTGTATTCTGCAAGCGACATTACACAAGTCTTGAATGATGGTGGGAAAGAAGCAGAAAATAAATAATTAAGTCAAGGAGCCATCCCCAAGAGGGTTGAACTCTGCTATCCTGAACCTTTGCCCATGGTTATGCTGCTGTTTTTCTCAGCAGAATGCTTTTCACTGTTGAGCGCCTTGCTGAAAGCCTCAATTAAAGCCTGAAACCTATCAGTCGGTTACAGAAGCAATTTGCTGTGTATCAGCAAGCACTTAGCCAACACCCAGCCATCTGCTCTATTCTACCTGCACTGACTCCAGAGCAAGGAGAAACAATCACTCAGGAACTGAAAAGCAAAGCTGCCTGGGAAAGACCAGTATCAGAGAACAGGCATGTCAACACGTGGGAGGGGTTCGTCCCCCTGGATGGAGGTGTAAAAGATGCCTTCAGTTGCTGAAAATACACGGCATTCATCGTTAATAGCATGTACAAGACAAATATTGGGGTGGAAATCCCATTTCCCTGGAACTTCACTAAGAGCAGGAGCTCCTGCAGCAATTTATGTGAGTGAAAATAACACATGCCAAGTTGGAATTTGACCCTCGTAGTTACGGACCAGCCAGAACCACACAGCCAGCGTCATTCCAAAATCTTGCTATGCTGACTTTAAAAGCAAAACCACTGAATTTAATAAGTACCCAGAAGAAGCAGCTTGGGGAATAAGTGACACTGACAGGGCATCCTTCATTCTCAAATCACTCTAATTAATTAAGTCTTGCAGAAACCCAAAGACCTAAGTCTCTTTTAAAGGAGGAGAAACAGGCGAAAAAGTCCTTTTCCAGTGTTATTAAGCAAGCACTCGTGACAAAAATCTGTAAGAAGTGGTTTGTGCTGTCAGTCCTGCAAAGCTCCTGAACATTGCTGTGAGCAGAAAGCTCAGGAGAGCCTAGGAAGCTTTCAGTTTTTTAAAGTAACATCTTCACATGTTTTTCTCTCCCATAATGGCCTCATCCTGTAACGCTACCTCACATACCAATTCCTTGGACAAGAATGATAATACCGAGGTAGCTGACATCTAAGAAAAATGGACTAATGCTCAAAATCGGAACAGCTGCCTTTCCCTGCCCTTAGCAAGACCTTTTATGTTGGGAACATCTTAAAGCAGCTGATGAACCTGATCAAGAAGGGCAAGATGAAGCTGCCTTCCTGATCACCAAATTTCCTCCCCACTTTGCTACTGGAGGCAACAAACGTTCTGTACTCTTGGGCACCTGTTTTCCCATCAGCAAGAACTACCTTCATTACATTAAAAAAATTAATTGCCGACCCTAATCCAGAACAGCCTGTTAAATTCTAGCCCTTCGCTCTTCAGTCCTGTACTACACATCAGCATGCAACTAATCACTTCTTTACAGGAGAAGTCAGAGCTGGTGCAGGAACATACCCTGGCTTGGAGGGTTATATATGTCAGCAATTGTTTATTTCTTGCTGAGCAACAGGGGCAGTGCCAGCAAAAGGGAAAAGGTCAACCTCCCGCACAGAGGTCCTCCCCAGCTCACGGTGGGGATGGCTGAGCCAAGCTAGGGTTACAGTTATGTAAAATGGAGGTGCCTCTTGCAAGATGCTAATGTGCAGAGGAGAGGAAAAAAAACCCAGAGAGCAGGTATTGGAACAGTCTTCTCCAATGCAGCACAATATTTTGCTAAAATGTTGCATGAGGAGAAGCAGGAGTTGCTTGTGATGTTCAACACACATGCTTGGCTTGTCCTACAAAGCCCAAGGGCTGTACCAATGTATTCGCGAGCACCACCTGCTGGCATTCTATTATTACCTTCCCAAAACCAAGGATGGCATGGCATCCTCTGAGCTCCACCAGGTCCATACTCTGCTATTAACATTAGCAGGCATCACCTACTTCACAATATTCTGAAAAATATACTGGAATAACTTGTTTCTTAGAGAAGTCCCCCTTGATAGCCACAGAGGGGCTTAAATCATCTGTTGGATCCACTGAAAGCCTTCTGAATGGAGTTCCTGGCTGTAACATTTACTAACATGAAGGGAAAAAGCAGCCAACCTGCAAAGGCAGTCTATAAAAAGTCTCATTCCAGCACAGGGCTGGTGTTGGGTTGAGTTTATA
>VXBZ01001611.1:46167-135091 GCA_013399135.1 Heliornis fulica | reverse complement strand
CAAGCAGAGAAACCAGGCTGTGTTTTTGTTGGCATTTCATCTTTCTCTCAAATCCCTGCATCCAGCTCTTTGGCCACTGAGATGCAGGAACACAGCTGGCCAGTCCAAACCCAGCTCTCCCTCAGCTGTGAATTTAAGATGCTGTTTCGCCAGCTAGAAAAAGCAAAAGGCCAACGGTGGCTCCAGCCGCACTTCGCATGGGCTAACGCGGTTACCAGCGTAATCAGACCTGTCCACGGGGGAGACATTTTTTGGCATGGCCGACTTTGATGCATTCCCCGAAACCCTCCATCCCTGCTTCCATTTCCTTTTGGCAAACACTCCCATTCTTCAGGCCCCAGTTCCAGCACCAGCTTTACACTTCAGGTTGGCAAAACATCAGCTTTCACCCTGCACACAGCAACTGCTGTTCCGTATTTTTGGTATTGGAGCCAAGCTGGGGTTTGTTTTTAATGTTGCTTTGGGTATGCGGAACTTCACTAGGACTGTAGATACGTTTCTGGAGGAACACAAGCCACTCCTTACTTTGCAGAAAGCTTTTGGAGAGACACAGATGGGATCTTGGGTTGTAAATCCCATGTAACATCTCCACAAAACAAGAAATACTTTAAAATGTGTTGTCCGTGGGTATTTCGGTGTTGTTAATGGTTGGGTTTGTTTGGGTTTTTTTTAAGCAGAAGTCATACAACACCTTTTCTTCCTGACCTTGGACAGGAAGAAAAATATCAAAACCTTCAAGGCAGTTGAACACCACAGTTGTTCCACACGTACAGGAAGGATCTGCCCTGACTGAAGGCTGGTGGGGTTACAAACCCTCCTGAGTTGCTTTAAACTCTTACAGCAAATGAGTGAGAAAGACCTTCGCAGAGAGGTTGCTGGACTCACACAATCAGGGCAGGAGCCAGACACCCTGCTTGATCTGCAGCATGTTAACAGCCTCTGACTCATCATCAGAGGGAAGGTTTCAAACATGTTTAGGCACAACTACCTCCTCCTCTTGCAGGACCTCGCTGCTGCCTGCTGCAGCATTTCTGGCCCTGTTCTCCACAGCAGCAAATGCTCAACACAGACAGTGTCTGGATGTCGGGATCTCAGTGTTCTGGCACAACCCACAGTTTCCAGAGGGGTGCGAGTCTGACGTGCTCCTGGATTTGAGATTATGCAGTATGAGCTGGAGTCAGCAAATTCATGTTCCATTTAAAAAACAAAACAAAAAACCACCACAACGACTGACTACTCGATGAAAAGCAGGAATATGTGCACCATATACACTCCACACTTTCCCAAACCCTCCGTGGACTGACTGCATTGCAGTGCGTGGGGGCGGGGAGTGGGGAGAACAGTATTAAATAAATAAACTACAGCAGACAGTGCATGGCTGTGGAGTTTAGCAAGCATCAAGCACTGAGGACACACAGCTCTGTGACACTAACTGACACTTAGGTATGGTCCTCACTGTTCACTCTCTGAGCAGAGACCTGCCATTACCCACTGCATGACCGAACATCTCTGACACCAAGCTTAACTGGTCCAGGTTGCCAATACCTTTACATTCACACACTTGACATCCACACACAATGGCTGTGTCTGTGGAGCCCAGTCTTTGATACCCACCAGCTCTCAGCCTGCAGTGGCAATAAATGACTTTGCCACTGCAGAGAAGACATAGTGTGTAGGAAAAAAAATAAAATAACCAAGAACATGCACAATCTTATCATCATTGCACTTTGCCCAGGTCTGCCACAGAAAACGCTGTGCACAAGGCCACCATGGAGAAGAGCCAGGCAGCATGCCTGCTGTGCTAAACCCCACTGTGACACTAAACCCTTCTGGTCCCACTCAGGCACGAGAGAGCTGGTCATCAACCGGGGGAATAGGGCACTGCCTGGTAGGCAGGGCTTCAAAACACATGCCAGTAATTTCAGACACGTAAGAGCTCTGATCAGAAGAACTTGCCACCTGTGAAACCACCTCATATGGAGAGTAAGTGGCTACTAATGCTTCACATTGTAGTAACTGTTAACAACAGATAATCTCTGAAAGAAAATCCATTCCCCTTCTATTTTCTGGGAAATGCCAGTAAGGTCAGATAGCACCAAGTAGCACACAAAGCAATTATTTCTTCCCAGATATGCAAACTGGATTAAAAAGCCACGTCATCCCTTTTCCTCATTACTCTCCACTGCTAGCATGGGCACCCTCAGCTTTTCCAGCCCTCCTCCCAGCTCACCAGTCAGCAAAACCTTCCACATGGACATTCGCCCACCTGTTTCACTTTCTCCTCCTTGTCAAATGTATTATTTTGCTGAGTTTCTAGCACTTGCACACCATAAATGGCTTTGAAATTGGCTTCTCTCTCTGGTGCACCTGCATCATCAATGTCGTCAGCAAGAGAGATGTGCACGGCTCGAGGAACATGTTTGTGTCAGAAAGCTGCTGCAGAGCCTCAGGGAAAGCACAGACACTGGATACTGATACGATGCTTGCAAGCATCTTAAAAGGCACTTCAGAAAAGCAGGGCATTTCTGCTTTCAGATCACTGGGCTTTGGAGCTCTGAATTTCCCAGGTTCTCACAGGGAGACACCACATTTCAGAGTACCATTTCCATCTGAAACAGCTCCATCACTTCACTTCAAATTTTTATATTGCATCTTACCCCACCACATCAGCACAAAACCCCAAACCTCCCACAATTCTTCAGCCTATCAAAATGCCACTGAATCCTTGCAATACACCTGTTTTCCTTCTCCATTCTACAAATACTGCATGATGTGCAAGACTGAACCAATTCTCACAGCATTCAGTCCTCTGATCCCAAGGCCAGCTTCCTCACAGAGGATCAGACTTTGTTTTGGTGCTAACACAAAAACTGCCCACCTCATGTTCAGAGACAGGCTGACACAAGGAAGTCACTCACAAGAAGCCTGCTGTCCTTGATGGATCTTGCCTCTGGTCACACAGCCTGATCTAGTATCCCCATCCTAAATACTAAAGAGCACCAGAGACCAGGCTATGGTGAAGAGCTGTGATGCAATGGTATCTGAATGAAGACAGGGGAATGAAGTGTGTGTATACTTCAATGGACGAGAAGGTGTAACAGACAAGCTGAACATGTGACTTAATGCACGAGTTAGGGCAGATGTGACATTTGCAACATACCATTTCAGGTTTTCTGCTAAGAAGCAGCAGTTCTGTAATCCTCTAATAGCATATGTATAGTATGATGCACTCAACACACTCATTATAGTGGAAGAAATAAACACAATGACAAAACTGTGCAAGAAGGGAACAAGAAACTTAAATCAACACCTGAATCCCCTTTGCTCCTGCAGGCTCACGTAGGTCTTCTGACACCAAGAGTCCTCACAACACCCATAATGCAGAATTGGGCCCCAAGACAGCAGCTTAACAAGGCACTTAGCATGTGTCAACTCCCAGACTTGGGCTTTCACACCCAATGCTTCATGTGAGGAGGATAATTACACTCCTGGGAAAGACTACCAGTCTTGCCTCCTAAGAAGAGATTTCTCTGCAGCTAGCAACCTGAACAAGAGATTCATTTTGGTGCTGCTCTGTACCATGACAGCTAGAGAGAAGCTGTAATTTGGAGCAAGCAGTGGTCACCATGACCTGAAAGTCCTGAATTGCACAGAATTAGTCATAAGTCAGCCCCACAATACTGAGGAGGAGCAATTCACCAGGACAAAAACCAAGGACCACTCTTGGCCAGCAGCTCAGCATTCCTGAGCAGTAAAATACTCCAGCAATTGTATTTGTTCTTCTTCAGAGCTGAGACCTAAGTACACAATAACACGCTGACCTGTTTATTCAGCTGTTTTTGACACCCTTCTATCTTCAGACCTAGTATTAGTTTGAATAGGATAGCATCCAAGTCTAGAGGGGAAAATTTAGAACTGGTCCTGACTTCACTAAAGCAAGACAGAAAATAACTATCTAGTTTCTACTCAGATTTCACCACTAGGCCATCAACTGGCTTGAGCTCTGTCTCCATAAAAACGCCTGTTGTGGCAATGCAGGAGACATCTCTGAGTATCCAAACCATGTGTGCATACGGCTGGATGAGGGCAGCACTGCTCAGAGCAGCAGCTCAGATCCAGGCTGGCGTCTCAGCATGTTGCCAAGGGCCTCTTTCAGTTGGACAAAGTGCAGTGCTGACATGGATATGTAGCTCCCAGATTTAAACTGATTCATGTTAAGGCAGCACAGAGTGCAGTCAATCAGCTGCTGCTGCTGCAGATGTACCTTATGAGAGGAACCTGCTTTGATGTCCCCCAGAACAAATGAGGTATCTTCCTAATACAAAGGCAGTGAAAGCTTAAAAAGAAAAAAAAAAAAAAGACAACCACTCTACTTGTTCCAGTTCTTAAAACATCATCAGTGATTCATAAAAAAACAAAACAAACTTTCTGTCAACCTCTTGTCTGTTTTTAAACCTTTTGTTTCCACGTCCCAAAGTGAGATCGATGCCTTTTCTCCTGCAACAGTAGTTAGCTCTAGCAAACTGACATCTCTTAAAGAGAAAGCATGGCCAAAATTTTTCAAGTGGCTTCTGGTAACAGATGGCCTAAGACTGCCAAACTTGTGCAGAAAAATAAGGGAGCTATTGAACTTCATGTGCTCATGAAGATGTCTTAAGCCAAAACCAAACTAAAACAAAAAAATTATAGGGGAGAATAATTAATTAAAAGACTAAACATTATGGAAATAACAGTCTGTAAGTATGACAAGATTTCCATGATGTAGCTCCAGAATTTGCAATAAGGTTGTTCAGCCTATAGACTAGGTGAGCCCACGACCACATGAAGAGCAAGAGAATGTCAATGGAAAGCTCAATGCAGGCAAACACTGCTGCACTTCACATTACCTTTCAAATACAAAAGAACAAATCTTGGCAGTAAACATCAACATAACCACAAGACAGTATATCAGGAACTGAAAAATGCATTTTTAGTCCTGCTATGTTCACTAGCAAGCTCTAACTGATTCAGTTTCTCTTCTTGGCAACACACTTCCATTAACACACCACCTGGACCATGCATCTGTCCTCTATGGAGCTTAAAGTCCAGCCTAGAACTCCACCAGGATGTTCAAAGTCCTGCAGGTAAGGCGCTTTGCTACCTTCAAAACCTGCTCATGGTTTCCCACAACCTGTGCACTCCATAGAAAGACAAGTAAAACCACCAGCCAAAAACTTGTGGCCTGCCTTTTATCCACTAAAGCAAGAAACTTGCTTACCCAGAGCTCGTGTGTCATCAAAGCCCACAATGCTTTCAGAGCCCTGAGGCATTGAATGGCAAAACTTAATTCCACAGCTCAGGTTCCTATCCACATATTACTGACTGGTATACAGACACAAAAGGAAAAAGAAAAATTACAAAGAAAAAAAAGCACCATCATTGGCTTAACTGTGTTTTAAATATTTGTTGTCTCACCTTAAAAATAACAGAGAATGGCACCTTTTCTGTTCTGTGAAAATTCCTTGGGTTTTCTGCTAGAGAAAGCAGAGAAACAGCCAAGACAATTCCAGCCGTGTGTGCTGTGTAACCACCAAAGAGATGGGCTGAAGTCCAGGAACTACCACCCCAAGGAACTGCTGAGCTCTATGTCCTGCATATTTTCATTACACAGGACAGCAGAGAGCAACTCAATTGTCAGAGGGTATCAAAGCTACTCTCTGATATCATAAGGTAGGTGATTAAATACAAATTACAGACACGGGCCTTCTTAACCACACCAATATGAATTTTTTCCTGATCTCACAGTTTTAAGGCATGATGTACTGAGATTCAGACTACATATTTCTTTAATGTCATAATTTAAATTCTATATAAACCCCATTCCTGTATCAGCACTATTTTTAATCATTACCATGGTGACAAAACCGTAAAGGTACTTTACACAAGGAATATTTACCACACTTTCAAGAACACTTTCTCACAACTTAAATTTTTACAGTGTTAAAGCACAGAAAAGTTAAGTCCCTCTGAACTTTCACCATTAGGTAAAAAGACTGATACCCACAGCTACTGTATGAGAAATACTCAGTACTAACAGACAAGGAATTTATATCCTGAATGCAATGAAGAGCAGAGTATATCATCATCCAGGTCAAGTATGACTGTATATGGCAGTCAATCCCTTTGCAATTTATAGGACCACTTGTGCATGGAAGTAACTATTTCCTGAAGACACAAATACAACAATCCTTATGAGAACCCAGGATGCTTTTGAATGAAGGCCAACATTACTTGGTTTAGCCTTCAATGCAAAATGCTTGCAAATCCCAAATGACAGCGTTGTTCCGGTTTCCCAATTCATGGTTATCAAAACATGGTGTCTGTGTTGAAAGTTAATTTTAAATCAAAAGTAATGTTGACTCCAAGTCAGGGTTGGGCACATATGGTGGGCTGCATGAGCAGGCAGCAGATGAGGGAAGTGACTGCTCCCCTCCAGTCAGCACCTGTGAGACCACAAGTGAATCCTGTGCCTGTTTGGGGGCTTCACAGCTCAGCTCTCACTAACCTTGTACAACTTCAAAGTATACAAAGAGGAAGGAAAAGGGTGGCATAGGTGGGGAGAGGACCAGAAGATGTCCCCTTCCACCTAAACAGTTCTACAATTAACACATTTTCACTATCCATGCTAACAGATGGGTAAAACCTATAACCAAGCAGCACTACTTTATGAGGGGACAGTCAAATGCTGGTCAACAGCATCTGTAGGAAAAGATGAGGTATGGGCAAGCCTTTCAGAAGATGCAGGTCAGAAGCACACAGAGCTCAGCTTGAGTCATGCTTCACGCACTACTGAAGACCTAGGTCTGTTCTTTTCATACTGTGTCAATTCAGGACATTCCCCCAAAGGCCATCAACTGACATGCTTCATTGCTGCCTCATTCAACTAACTAGAAAATGCAAGCAACCCACATCCCACAGTGAGGGTGGTGTTCAGAGTTTACTATCAAGCATGCTAAAAAATGCAACATGCCCTGTGTAACCTTTAGGTGTATTCCCCCCCAAAAATATAAATCTACATCTCCACCCACATGACAAGACCTAAAGACCTTAAAGACTACCTCACTGATGTCTTTTAATTCAAGTGCAACACGGTACTAAATTAGTCAAACAATAATTGAAGCATATGATGTAGAAGGCCCCAGAGTTTTCTAGGGGATGGTACTTCTATGCTCAGCACTATACAAATACATAGAAAGTCTTTAGCTCATAGATGGCAAGATATAAATGAGAAACACGGTAGATGGAGACTGTCCCAAGAAATGCCATACATAAATATTTACTTATTTGTGTGTGTCCCAAAACTGCCTGTCACCAGCCAAGCTTAGCTGTATTCATCCCCTAGAGAAGCAGATGGTTACCAACATATCTAGCCTAGATCCAGAAAGGGCAATGAACCACATGTGTTATTATCTTTTGTATATTCACAGAAAGTGTTGTTATCTTTATTGATACACTGTTATGATTTATCAACTCCCAAATACCCAAGATTACATATCATGGTTTCAATCCAACCTCCTTGGTTGAAAGGAATATTCCTTACACAATGGATTACACAACTGTTTACATTTGAGGGTCTGGACAGTTGTTAACATATTCTGTTTACTCTCTGGACAAAGACAGCTTGGCTTAGCTATAATGGAAAGGAAATTAGGAACTCTAAAAATAGGCTGAAGTGGCCAATAAAGAGTTGTGATACACACCAATATCCAGGTTAAATGAGGAATTATGAGTAACCCTTAGTAGGAGAGTTTGAAAATGACTACACAAGGAACAGCCTGTCCCTACATCCATGTTCTCTCCAATGAGGCCAGTATTCAAGGAGAAAGTCACGTCTAAAAAGCTGTGTAAGCATCCTGACAGCTAGTTAGCTGGATGACACATAAAACCTCCTGGAGCTGGATCTAAAACATGGATAATTATGTGTTTGGTTTTCTTTTACTTCTGTTTATCTGCAGCATCTCTTTTACTGTTCTTTGGGTTGCAGAAAGAGATTATTCTTGGGTTTTATTTCAATGTTTGTCTCTAGAACAAAAATTACTTCCAGGGTGCCGGCTGGCAAATTGAATTCTCACAATTTGAATCCTTAAAACCACACCACATTAAAGGTCTCTCACAGACCTTGGCACCTTCATACAAGACCAAAGGATAACCAGTATGTGCCTGAACCTACAGAACTTCCCCAAGTATTTAACACCACGGCCACTCACTGGATCTATCCATTTTCTCGGTAGCTCAGAGAACATGCAGCATCAGACTCTCAGGGCTTGAAGCACAGGAAAAGGAGTGAGAAGGATACCAACAGAACAGGAACCTGCAACTGTTATTCCAGTATTCCTATTTTAAGCTCAAGGGGTGTAATCCCCACTGCTGGGAACTCCCAGAGTATCAGTTTGCCACCTGTAAAATGGGTTTCTCTAGCCTTGTCTGGCAAGGGCAGGGGAAGCAGCGGTCTTCTGGTCCACCTACACCCAGTGCCTCATCCAGCGGGGCGCTGGGTTCAGCTGGATACCCTAAAATGCTTCCGCCACACGAGTATGAACAATAGCGACTCATCTCTTGAATCTTCTCCCTTGAATAACTGCTTCAGCTATCTGTACCAGTTTGCATCTGTGTTCTACATGCCCACAGAAACATTCTGACCTGTTATTTGTAAGACCACTGGACAAATACATCATTCATCAGCACAGCCGCCCAATTACAATACAGCTGCAGCGATCTCTCTGCCAGCTGGTGCTTTGTGTATGACCCATTCCAGAAGAATAGGTTTCCTGCTTTTTTGTGGGTTCCCTCACTACCTGCTTAATCATCAAACCATATAAATTATGGAGTGAGATGAACCTTGGCACCTGGCTCTTAAAGTCATAGGTTATGGTACTAATAAAGCAATAACCTTCACTAAGACACACCACCTAACCGCACTCCTCCACTCTCCTTCCAGACACAGCACTTCTCTTGCCTCTTACTTCTGCTCAAATGTCACTTAAACCTGCCAAATATCAACCAAAATAAACCAGCAGAATTTACCAGGTGCTCTTCCTCTGAACTATGAAGCCACAAACCCCATTCAAAACTATCTGCATTTTAGCAAAGAGGAATTTATTTGTGTAAAGTACCTGGGAAGTGACTAAACCCTCTTACTGTTCTTATGGGAACAGGCTACTTGCTATTCTTGGTAAAGGGAAGGTCTTTCAAATCAAGATAATGTTTCACTTGTTTTTCAGAAACGAATTTAATGGGGGTGGGGAGGGAAGCAAGGAAGCAAAAATAAGTTCTACTCTACAACAAGTTAAATTACTCAGAGTTTCCCAAAATGAGAGGCTTGGTCAGAAGCATTGGAAAGTTTAAGAAATACTCCTTTAAAAACAACTCCCACAGAGCAAAGCTCCCTCTCCATGACCAAAAGGCATGTGAGCAAGCTAGGTCATTCTGTCTAGGCTTTTTTTGTTTCACAACTTAATGATGGGGTGGGTGGTGACAGGGCCAGGTTACATCTTTACCACTCATGACTTCCCCTCACCCCCCCCCAGGGAGTTACACCTCCAACCCTGATTTTCCCCTCACTGTGGGAGCAAAGTGGGCACATGCAACCAGCACATTAGCACCACAGCCATCCTGTTTGGGAGCAAGGTACAAGAATTCCATATTATTTCTGTCCATACTTTCTCTGATCATTCTTACCTGCCAAAGCAGGGAGGAAAATAACGGCCACATGAGAAACTGTCTCTGCATTTCAGGCTCTTAGTTATTCACAGGAGTTGCAATAAATGCAGGACTGGCTAGGTATTGTGGTAATGATACTATCAGGAGGCCAAAATCAAGTGCCACACCATAGCCCAGCCTTCTGCTATCAGCACTTCTGTCCCACACTCATGTAGGCAATCAGGGTAACAGGCTGGAGAACATGCCAGTGGGCTGGGAAAGGAGATCTCAACACTTGGTTCTTACTGATAAGAACCTGGATCCGCTCAGAATATGGTTCTGCCAGATGCTGATCACTGTATCAGGCACAACACCAATACTGTAGCTTTGCCACACAACTGTTTTGCAACTCTGAAACACACCTACACCAAAACCAGTTTGGTGGGAGGGACTTCCTTATATTTTCACATGTGGTTGCTGTCAGCAAGCTAAAATCTTGATAAGCTAACACAGCCAACTTGGCTGACTTCACTGAAACCCTGCTGAAGACAAGTCCTGAGCTGAAAAGCTACTGCTTGTGTTTCCCACCGCAAGACAAGAGAGGACAACCATAGTCAGCATCTGGCCAAAACTTGTTTCCAGCTGCATCAAAGATCCATGCAGATTCCATCCAAAGGTCAGCAGCTACAGTTTTCAACGGGGAATGTGCTGCTATTGAAAGAGGATAATATTGTCACTGTGATCCACTTCCCCTATTCAGGGCAATCAGTCATGTGTTCCCACTCAACTTGAGAAAGGGCTTGAGATCTCTGAATGGAAACTGCCTTTAAATCATCCTGAAGCATAAACACAGGATGATGGACAACAGATTGATGTTACTTAAAACAGGCAACCCTAAAAGACACCCTTTCTCACTAGTTTCTCAGAAAAGTAATTTTTTTAGAAAGCACAATCCCGAGTATCTCAAGAGTCCAGAGGATGCAAGTAGGCTGAGGTCATTCTGCAATGTATTACACTCCATGGTACAAAACCAAAACCATCCAATCTCTATACTGTTAAAATGTGAATTGACCAGGTATCTATTTTTTGAAGCCAAGCACATGTTGATAAAGCTGGGGTATATAACAAGTTAATTTATCCACTTTATTCACTATACAAACAAGTTGAAACTGCAAACATATTCTGATTTAGCCTTCCTGTAAGAAAAAGGTTTTATCCATTCGGGGCTTTTACAGTGAAGGAATGGGGAATGCTAAAAAGTATTCTCAGATGTAGACAAGTGAAGGGCAGAGCTTACCTTCCACTGCAAAGAATGGAACCACTGATCCCTCAGGTAACTGTTTGCAGCCTGCAATAAACAAAAGTTAAAAAAAATCATTAGTTTCAACCAGTGTTCCAGATCACCCAGCCAAAACTAAGAAAATCACCCACGTGTGCCCTAAAGTCAGCAAGGCTGCACTGGCTGTATTCTTCTGAACTTTATGACCCCAGCTAACTTCACCCCCAGCCTCATCAGAGGGAGGGAAACTCTTCTCAAAGCTGTAGCTTTGCATTATAACCAGTTTACTTTCACAGAAACCAGTGACACAAAGATCTTGCTGGAAATGTGCAACACTGAACCAAAACAGATGATCAAGCTCCTATGAAATGGTGTCCAACCCAAAGACACTGAAACATCCTCCTTTATTTGAATCAGGTTTTTGGTCAGAACTTTAATAGCAAAGGCAAATGTCCTACAGACATTAATCATTCGGAGCAGAGTAAGAAGACAAGTTGACATTTTACTAGGAGGGGTGGGTTTTTTCCATACTCTAGTTTCCCTTCTCGTCCTGTACCTCAGCTGGCCCCAGAGCAATTCAAACAAGGTCTTAGCTCTTTCAGCAGTACTAAAACGGAGCGAGAAGCAGAGCGCACACACAGACGTGCAGATACACGCACAGCCTGTTTGCAGCAGTGGCATAAATGTTGCAATAATCACTCCCAGCCATCACCCGGGTTTTGTCCATATTAAGCAGAGCTGCCAGAGATTCTCAGTGTGAAGCCAGGTTTGTAGCCAATGAAGGAATAGTTCAACACTCCCAAAGGTCAAAAGGCTCGGTATCAAAAAATATAAAAGCATCCACAGTGACGTAAATATGCATGCCTTAACAAGGTGACATAAGTTTGAAATATTTGAGTGGGTAGAGATGCCCTTTGGCTTTTCCAACTCTATCTTATTGCTGCCAGTAGGCAATTGTCACCGAAGTGTTTTACACAATCAGTGAAAATTTCAGAATAACCCATAATAACTTTAAAAAGAAAAGAAAAAAAGTGAAGCTCTTCACCAGCTAAACCTCACATACTTCTTGCAAATTAAAGCAGCATTCAACAAAACTCACTCCTCAACAGCTTCTCTGGTAACTAAATACACATCACAGAATGAATTTAACTTCACGACACCAGATCAACCTCACAGATAATGGCAAGAATCCTCAAAGTGAAAACACTGCACAGCTACCCAAACAGTGTTTAATATCAAGGGCAAGTACTGATGTCTCAATGACAAATATAAACTGATTTCTCTGAATTGCACGGAGTAATGTTCTTTTATATCCACATTATATATTTATATATTAATGAGTCAATTGCTTTTCCGGTGCATCTCTAGAAAATAAACCAGCATATATCAATAATTCTGGCTGACCACTGAGTATCAAAAACAAGGTTTCCATTCCATTAAGAATGGCCACATATCAGAATATGAATTTGCAAAAAAACCTCTCCATTTCAAACGCTAGCAGTAAAGCCCTTTAAAGAGTAAATAAACCACAGTTTCTGTAGGCTAGAGCACGTGTACTGATAGCAACAATAATGTTCTAAGTTACACATCCATTACTTCCTTGGGAAAAAAAAAAAAGCAAATTGAGTACATGGGAGCTATGCTAACCTAAGATATTGTTATTTTTATTGTTAAAATCCAAAACATTCCAGGGAGTTGAAGTAATTCTCTCTGACAGGTAAAATATCAACCTGATTTAGTCCCTGGTCTGACCATTACATGACTTGAACCAAAAAATGCACCCAAGTCTAAAAGTAAGAGGAAAAGCTAAAGCCCTAGATGGGAACTGCTGAGAACTGTTAATTGTTCTCCTACCGTTGGGACGTCAGTAGCTGCGGATCGTAAGACCGCTACAAAGAACTACAAAATGCTATGTATAGACAGATTGTGAAACCAACCTGGGACCTTACATAAGCTTGATGACAGAAACTATTAATGAGGACAACAGCATCAGACAGAGGTAGAGACAGAAGTGGGCTGCCAATACTGGAGGAGAAAACAAACAATGCTATAAGAAGCAAAAAAAACAAAACCAGCAGAAGAAAGACTTGTTTAACTTGAGAGCAACAATAAACAAAAATCATTTAAAAGGCAAAATGAACAAAGTGACCAGGTTCCCAAGTGTGGGACAAGCACTATCTAGGTGTAGTGTTACCTACTGTAGAGGAGAATGGATCAAGAAAACTTGCATCTGTATTTAGGTTAGGATTTTGAACCACTCTAAAGCTAGAAAACCTCAACGTTTAAGCTGTCGTTTGTGATCACTTCTAAGAAAAATGAAGACAAAGACAACAAAATGAACACAAAATGGGAAAACAAACCTTTAGGGAATCCTTGCACGTCTATTAAAGATCAGGACTCAACAGTAACGGGCTAGTCAACGGTCATTTCACCAGTGCTCCTTCCACAGTGTTCAACAGAGATATGCTGAATGCATCTAACCCAAGCACTGTTATCTGTGTCTTGACACCAGCATTCCCCACTTCTCCCAAGCAGTAGGGACTAATCCTTCCAGTGCACCCTTCCGCCTGCCTGACTCCAGCGAGCTACAAAACCACAGCCATGTGCAGGAAACACGGGATCTTTTGCAGAGGACAAGAAGAACATGCTCTTTTGCACAGCATCCCTTGTTCCTGCTTTTTCTTTTTCAGGCTTGCACTGAAAAAAATGGACTACAGGAATATTTCTTTCTTACCAAAAGAACTGGGAGCTTCATAGCATACCAGGATGACAGAAGAGCCATCAGGCTCATCCCAACAGCTGTCTAGCCAATGGCCACCTCCACAAGCACTGAGTTACTCGGGTATACAGGTTATTATGCACAAAAAAGTTTGGATCAAAGTGTAAAACAGCATCAGGAACTAGGATTCATTTATGGGAACTGAGCAATCACATGGACACTTTTGTGTGTGTTCCTGGAGCCCAGCACTTTAGCACTGAAGTCATCACTTCCCAGGAACTGACACCTAGATTATTTTTTTTTAACTCCAGCTGAGGGCATAACCTACTGTATTTATTCAGCTCTAGGGTACAATAAAGAAGAAAAAATGAGCAAGACTTTAAAACAGGCTTTCCTCTGTCATTCTGACCACAGAGGGAAAGCTTTTCTTACTCTCGGCCTTGCCCACATGGTGGGTCCGGTTCCACACCACGACTCTCAGAGTTCCCTTTGCAACTTAAAATAATAAAGATTCAACCCATAAACATTTTATCTACTCTTGTTACAAACAGTCAACAGGATAGGAAAGTATTAAAATGGAGAACTTGTAGCCTGTGTGTATGAAATAATAGGTTTGGACCTCCTGTGTGTTTCGTATGTTTAGGCCTCAACTCTACTCAAGAGCTTTGTTCTCAACTGCAATGGCCCATGGTCCAACTCATTGGAGCTTCTTGCACAATCAAGACTTCCTGTGGTTTTTGCACAACCACACACAGTAGAAAAGTACTTAAAAAACAGGAAAACATAGCAGAACAACTCTCTGAAGGTGCAAGAAGATTCAAACTACTTGTAGCTTTTTTATTATTATTTCAACGACAAGGAAGAATATCTACTTCCAGAATGCCTACTGTAGGTAGTACTTTTGTGGGGTGTTTTTTCCTAAAATTAGTTATTACTGGAGCTGTTTTCTGAAGGATTTTATATCCTAGTTTTTGGGATGTAAACGTTCAGAGAGGAAATGCCACCTGGGATCAGCTGCAGTACCAACTTTACTCATAGGATTAATTTCACCAGCTTCAAAAAGGCTGCTCACAGGAGGAAAAATGAAGAGATTAAATGCATTACATTACAGTACAGAGCTTTGGTCAACAGGAGTAAATTTACATCTCTGCTCAAAAAGGGAAGTACTTTTCTATGCAACCAAACTACTCATTTCTTAGTCAACAAGCAGGAACATTAAAAAGCAGTTAATATTTTAAAAGCAGATTTTCTTGTTGCTCACAAAAATAAGAAACCCAACACTTGTTTGACACCAGTCTTACAGCCCCTGCAGAAATTCAAGGCAATTATGGACAAAATGAGAACCTGTGTACTACTGAGAAGAACACCTGAAACTCTGCAAGAAACCAACCACTCCAGAAATGATGGCAAAGACCTTTAGCTAATATACTCATGGCTCTTCTGATACCACTATGTCTACAGCAACAACCACCAGCAGAAAACCTGTCATTTCCACCACACCGCACATGCCATGCTACCACGTTCCTTTAACGGTAAGTTAGCACCACAGCATCTCTTTTTACTGGTATGTGCATTACTCAGAAGAACACAAGAAAAAGCTTGTCCATGAAGCAAAAAGTTCCCAGATTTTTCCCTACAGCAGCGTCTTCCACACATACTTTCCTAAGGGATTTTGTCTGAAAAGACATGGAAATAGTGGGATTTGATGATCCAGATTCTGATTTTAAATCCTACTTCTGTTATTGTGTGTTCTCTTTCTCTCTCTCGCTTGTTCTCTGGCCAGCAGGATGGGCTTTTGTTATTCTTTCCTCCAGCTGATAGTCATTATTGTGACCTGTAAAATCTTGCAGGTTTCTCTTCGCCAATTTATCATCAGCCACAGAGAGAGCGGAGCAGAGCGGCTCCAGGCTGCAGGAAATCAAACCCCCATGGCATGCACACTGTTACTTCACGCAGACTGCATGAATCTGCTGTGTACATCGCGGCATGGCAGCTCCACGACACGTGCAGGCCTGCAAGGGAAACCCACCACTCTTCTGGCTTAACCCAAGGCACAGAGTTGCTAGTAATTGCTAGAAATACCATTTTTCTCTGGAAAATATTCCCTCTCTCAGCTGGATCCTGGTGCTTGCATGGCCTCTCCTGACCAGCAACACCAGCTGGACTCACACTTAAAAACAAAAGCCAGGTTCTCCGAGGACACCAAAATAAAGTGCTACTAAAAAATCCAGTGGAAACATTTACTGTGGGGACTCCCTGGCAAAAACAGCATGCTTGAGCACCAAGCTAACGTGTGACTGTTGTGCTTGTCAAGGCTTCCTGTTCTGTTTGTTTTTCCTTCTGAACTGCACTCGATTGCCAAGAAATGAATAAACAACACCAGCAGTAGGGATGGAAGTGGCAGCTTTCATGACCCAAACGAAAGAAAGGACACCATGGGAAAGCAGGCAGTGTTGTCCTGACTGCAACACCAAAGCTTATTTCCTGGGATTCTTCCTACATTTGGTGCTACCAACTATAATTTCACAAGATGCTTAATGTTTTGGGGTTGGTTTTTTTTTTCCCCCAATCTCTTTCAGATTATTCCAGTTATTTCACTATCAATACCAGCATCCTCTTTAAAATCATCCATGTAACACATCGTACATTGAGCTTTACAAACAGAAAGCAAAGAGCAGAAGTTTAGCCTGGCATGAGAAGGCCCAGCTATTACTGACACTGAAGAGCTCACACTTCTCCAAAGGCTATACTTAGCTATTTCCTGGCCTAAAGAGCTTATAGCCTATGAGCCAGCTTCACCGACACCTTCTTTCACACCTGCTGTCCCAACTGTAGGAAAGAAGAAAAAAAAATAACATCTGTGAGAATTGATTGCTGCACATCAGAAAGACCAGAGACCACATTGTTTGGCAGGAAGAAAGAAACACGAGACCCCAGCACGTCTACAAAAACAACCGTCCGTGACTCCCAGATGGGATGATGAGACTCCCCGGTTGCCGGGCGGTGAAACGCGCCTGTACTCAGACAGTTGTGCTTATACAACAAACACTGAGTGGGAAGCATAGGAACAAAGACAACTTTTCCATGTGATCCCAGCCTTGATTAAGCTGTTTGCTGCCTGAGAACCAAATCTTCCTCTGAAACCCATGTAGACACGTCCTGTTATCGTGATCCGATTTCCTAAGAGGAGCTGCATCACCTCCTGCGCTGTTTGTCAGATTTCATGCGTTAAAATAGGTTGGGATGGGTCAGCATTGCTATGGGAGGACATCAGGATGATGTAAGGAAAGGTAATGGAATTCTTCTTTCTCTGACTCATTACTGTGCAGTAATAAGCCAGAAATAGACCTTGGTGACAGCAGACAAAGGGGGATGAGAACTTGAACATGGGCTCAGACTCTCTTTTGGCATTTGTCATGCCTAACGCAGGCAAATACACGAAGGATGCTCTAACAGCACATGCTAACATCCTCCCACAAGGACTGCTGGAAATTAATTTCCACCTGAGAGAAATGTCAGTTGTCCGAAATTTGCTTTTGCTTCAAATCAATAAAGCAGAAAATAGAATTTTACATTTTTTCTGCAAAATTAAATATCAGGAACGCCTGTCATGAAGAACCACTAAAGTGCTTCATTTCATGTCAAACCTCACCAATAGTATTCCATAGTCATAAAGAATTTATATTACAATATATGCAAAAAACCCACTAATTTCAATTTCATATTTTGATAAATCAGAAATACTAAATAAATTTGTGGCAGGAGAGTGGGTATCAAAACAGTTCATTTAAACAATTTTCTATATACAGATCTCTTTTAGATCAAGTCAGGGAGGGGGTTGGACAAAACAAAAGCCAAACAGATTTCACCAAAAGTACGCCTCAGAAGAACAGTCCTGGGGATGTTTTGGACAAGTTTTACTTGTTCCATTATCATACACTTCCTGATAACAGAGATGGCCATTACATCAGAGCATGCTGCTGTCAGACTCGCAGGGCAGAACGAGTTTATAAAAGATCGGAAGTGCCAATTTCCCAGAAATGTTTTGAAGTCTCTCAGAAATCTAGAAATAATTGAAGTATGCAAGGGCTAATTGCTCAGTGTGTCCGTTTCCCAGCTCCTCAGTGAACATGTCTTTTGGATACTCAGACTCTTTGTCACTTCTACCAGAGAATTCCTGATGAATTTGACTACAAGATAAAACCAGGTTTTGCATCTTGATTTCTTAAGTATACTAAACATTACATTTAGTACTGATTTGGATTTGTGAATGCATATTACAACTATATAAGGGAAATCTATTTTTATACTCGCTCCAATCTGGCCCCATTTGATGAATCAAGATACTACCAAGGACCAAGTCATACTAAAAACATTTTCAAAGTTTGCATTTTCAATTATGTTGAAATTCCCATAGAGTTCTAGTGTAATCTGATCCAGTCTGCTCAGCCAGCCAGCAACAAACACAACAGAAGCCCAGCTTACTCCGCTCTTTATCAGTTCCTATGAGGTTACATAAAGACACCGATCTTTTCTAAGAAAATACCAAAGCATCCATGCTAGGACCTTACTCTCTCAAAAAACGTCACTATTTGTGTTTTTGGTTTGTTGTTTGGCTTTTTGTTTGGGTTTGTTTGGGTTTTTTTTAAGGAAACAAATGGCCGGCTGCTCCAGATTAAAGCCTGCACGCCCTACCAATTTCCTTTAAACTCAGCAGGGAGCTGTGGGTTCAAACTTTATCTTGCTTCCTATTTAGCAGGACTGCAAAGGCATCTACCCTAAACTATAAAGGCTCAGAATTTGGGAAGGCAGATGTAACTACTCTAGCTGTTGAAACAGATAGAAACATTAACACTAGTAACACTAAAGAAATTTATGGAAAAAACCTGAGTCAAAATTATCTCAAGAAAAAATCAAAATCATCCAACTTGACAAATGAGTTTCTTGCTAATTAATTCAATTAACGGATTAGGCAAGGAAGATTTCTTCAATAATGAGGACCCTAATCTAGCTGTTGGGAAACAATGGTTTGTCTTCCAGCCCTCCCCAATGTCACGCACAGCAGAGGGTTTGCAAACCACAGAATCAGGACTTAGGTGGACCTGCAGCAGCCTGTCTGAAATGCATACTCCATACACTCCCCAGTAACGCCTAAAACCAGTACGTCATTTTGAGCCACAGAAATTCACTAGGCTCCAAGCAGAGGCATAGTATGCATGCTCTGCATGCAATGGGACACACCTCTGCTTCAAGGACATGTGCACACACACAAATCCCACCCATGCACCAGAAGAGCCCCCAAAGTTAGATGTTCTCAGGGCTTCCAAAATTTAGCTGCGCCGTTTTCAGATTAAAATGGGGGAAATGGCTACAGCCCCCTGTAACAGGGCTGCAAAACCCCAGGATTACACCAGTAAAGTAAATGGAAGAGAGCTCCAGAAATACACTCCATAAAGGATGTGGAGATGAATGTTTCCATGTACACTTCTAGCCATTTCAGAGTGAAAGTGTATTTGCCATGTTAAAGTCATCAAAACCTCATGATATTTTTATGACATTCCAAAACTATCCCAAACCCCAAGCACAGGAACTGTACAAAGGGCTCAAGTTCAGGTAATGTGTTCTCAGAGCTGCAGGTAAACAGCTCTGCATATGGACTGACCCATCAGTCTGTCTGAGATGAAGGCAAAGGAGAGCTGGACCTAGTACTAGCATGACCTAGTGTTATTCATATCGACTTCCCAATTCAGAGTCAACTTTGCTGTTCCATGTCTCTACAGGAGACCAGCCTGGCACCTAGCCTTGGACTGCTAAATGGTATCCCTTGGATTAGATTCTCATCATCTGCAGGTAGAGCTGTTGCCATACACTTTGTGGCCCTAAATGGGCATCAGCAAACAATTCACCCCCAAGAAATAACAAAATTCCTTCTGGGAGAAATGTCCTCTCAGAAGCAGCTAAAGACTTTGGGCTTTCTAGTTTGGAGAAGAGGAGGTTGGAGGCAACTTCATTGGTCTTCACAGCTTCCTGAGGAGGAAGTTCTCCTAGTGCACATGGAGATGCTGACTTCTCCTTTGGTATTTGGCAACAGGATGTGTGGAAATGGTTCAAAGCTGTGCCAGGGAAGGTTTAGATTGGATGTTAGGAAGTCTTTATTTACCAACAGGGTGGTCAAACACTGGAAACAGGCTTCCTGGAGAGGTGGTCAATGCCTCAAGCCTGCCAGTGTTCAAGAGATATTGGGACAGTGCCCTTAAAAACATGCTTTAACTTGGTCAGCCAGGAATTGGTCAGGCAGTTGGGCTAGATGACCACTGCCGGTCCCCTCCAACTGAAATAGTCTATGCTGCTGTAAACACTGGGCTGTGCACCACAGATCAGTATCATGATTCTAATGGACAAATGTCTGGCACTCAGGGTCACTGCAGTCATTATTGTATTACTCAGTATGTTCCCATCCTCTTATCTGTTGGGCTGCACTTTGAGACAGAGTGGTATGCTTAATGTGTGTGTGTGTATACACCCAAACACACAAGCTCTGTCTGAAGCTGTTCATAACTTTTCATGAGTTATCCACAGATAACTGATCTTTTCTTCACATTTTCTGCAGAAATTGCTCATCCAGTCTGTTTATAGCCCTACCTGCATGAAATACATACACACAGTAGACACAGCTATATATTCAACCAAAATAGTAAATTCCCAAGGGGTACCAGGCAACAAATTATCTCTGAGACAATGTTGAGAACTATGGTAAGAGATAACTTGGAGTTAATTCAGTCTTTCTGATGTTATGATGCTCAAAGATCTTTGCAGGCCAATCAGCTAGGTTTTCAGTTGCTTTTCTTTTCCTACTCTAAAGCAGTTCCAAAGTTCAGTGCTTCGTAGTGCTTTTCTGTCATTAGAACTTTCAATGACCTAACAAGTCCTACAAAGCCTCACAAGTGGATGGAGAAATGCAGAATAACTTCAACACAACATCTTGTGTGAAAACATACTTAGGAGAACTAACAGATGAAGTTATACCTACAAATATGCTGAAATCTTTCAGTGAAGATCAGATACCTTTTTAAGAAAAATACCTGCTGTCAGTTCCAGTGCAAGTTGTGGGTTTCCTACATGATCTGAATGACAAAAATTTTCAAGATTTTTCATTCAGGAATAGGAGTTTGTGTAAAAATACAATAGTACCAGACCCACATCAATGTACTTTTCCACAGAGCACTAGTTTGATGCACAAAATCAGCAAGAAGATTTAATCACTGTGGCCCAAAATTTCCATTCCAACTATCAAACAATATGAAGAGTTTTAGAGCTATCACCATGAGTAAATTTTCTGGCGGTTAGATAATCTGACGGCACTGAGTTCTCTGTCTATCTAATTAAGATTTCATGCATAGCAAACAGAAGTTAAAGGAGATTCATGGTAAGAGTGAAAGAAAATTGTACTTCTGTGTTTACTGTACCTGCAGTAAGACAGTACCCCCTGGGATTGTGAGCTGTAAACAGTACTTAGGGGCATTCTCCCAGGAGAGCAGTTGAACATCTTCAATAGCACTGTAGGAAATGGAGTTTTCCATGTACCCAGTTGGCTGTAAGAAAACAAATGAGAGGGAAAAAAGTGTTTACTTAATCATCTGAAGTTTCACAATTTCAAAGTTAAGAACAGCACTATCAAAATTACTCTTGGGGTTGAAAATATCTAATTGGAAAGCAAAATTCCTATACAGGCCACTGAACGGAGAGATCCATTCAGCCACCTTCATCCAACTTGCTCAGATGTTAAGACCACCCACATGAAACCAAAACCAGGCCAGACCTAGATGCCTGAAACACAAAAAAACCATCAAACTGCATTTGTTCTGGACCCAAAAATCCATGGAGCCTAATCTCATGTTGAGCTGAGATATCAAGGGGTCTGGCCATGCACGTGCTATCAATGTACAAAGAAGCATCTCCATCGTACAGACAAAACAGCAGTGTACTGTATTACAGTAATTTATTCTACCCATTCTTGTTCTTCTGCCAGTTTGCAAGGCTGATTAAGCACATCATCAAAATCTAGACTGCTAAATGTAGCAGTTGTTTTGGGGGCTCCAAAGATTCAGTCCCCAATGTTTAGACTCCAGCAAAAGCAGAGCAAACTATCTACTCATCTCAGCCTATACCTAAGTACAAACATAAGTAACTGTGCTTTTCAATTACAGGTATGGCAAATTTATAGTAGCAGGGAAACAAAGTTAAATGTGCACCTCCTTGTTAGTAGACCCTTATTTCTGAGGCATTACAGAAGAAGAAATATCTCTTAGATAAGCTAAAATAAGGATATGTATATGCAAGCAGACATAAAATTATGGCCTAAATATAAGTACACAGAGATATAGCTGTCAGTATTGCTATGGCAGTGAAACTATTTTCATACAAAAATGCTGATGAATCCCACTATGTGGATAAACTCCTGGGTTAACCATGTGTTGCAAGAGAACAGAGCTTATTACATTTATGAATTATTTTCTCACTATTACTGGGTTACATACACCTTAAACTTCTCAAACTGACTCCCACTGTGCCCAATCCATACATTAATTTTAACTGATAGACTTGAAATAAAGAATGCAAGGGAGAAACTACAGCAATTTTCAGGGTCAAACAGGGCCAGCTCTTAAAAATCACAACACAGGATTCCTGGGGGCGAGTGTGAAATAAGCAAATTGCATTTGGAACGTCTCTACTTCTCATTGGTACAACTTTCTTCCATAAGTTAAGTAGGTGGTGCATCTGGAAATCATACTCTGAAGTTATACACTTCATCCATGTACATAAGGCCATAAACGTCATCTCCAGAATGCAACGATGGCCCTGTCATCCACTCCTGCTGCTACAAAAAGTTGGTCACCTTTTCAGCAAGAAAACCCAGGCAAGCCAGGGAACTGAACTTTAATGCATTTTTTCAGTAACATTTGTCATGGCAGCATTCATTTTATACTAGCCCTTGCTGAGAACATTTTCCACTGTCTCTTTAACGAGAACCTTGTTATGCAGGAAGTATGATAAACTTCTGCTTATTCATTTACCCACAATATTGTTCTACACTAGTGACTGGAATCCCAGTGGTTTAATGCTGATACTGTACGTCATGCATTGCCTACTGGAGAGTAATTATCTCGTTCTCACAGGAAGCCAAAGGCCCAAGATCCTTCGGTAATCAGCATTACAACAGTCAGGGAAAAATATGAAAACAGCCAGCATTAAAATCTAGTATGCTCAGGAGGGAAAGTTATCAGAAACATGTGCTGAAAGACTGGAGAAGGGAGAAACCCAGAACCAGCCGATGCAAATATAAAATGAAACGAATTAAAGCAATTTAAATCTCTCTCTGAAGAAGGTGCTGACTCCCTTTAAAACTCTCCATTAACTTCAAACCATCCACTTAAGCAGCGTTGAAGGCAACTGATCCAGTTCAATCACAGTTCTGTAGCCACACACAAGTGACTTCATCCCAGGTATAAGCCCCTCCTCATACAGGACACTCCTTTTTGTTAAGGAGAGCGGAGGAACACAGAGTTCTTCAGTTTGCAAAGGATGGGAAGACTACACAAACCATAAACATGGAGTACACAGACACTTCATCTCTCCAAACCAGTGTTATGCCAGTGAGGTAGTTTATATAGGACTCAGATGATCTCACTTCCATACCTTCCACCTCGCCACACCACACACAAAGCTTTACTACAGTCTGCTTACTCAAAAACTGAATAACCCAAAACTAATCCCTATAAGCAACATCATGTGCGTGGTTTCTGTTTTCATTAAAACACTGTATTCTGTGGAGTGAAATCTTTTCAGTTCTGAAAACACTGGCTACAGGCAGCTTCACCTCTGTTTTGCAGTCCTAAGAGTCTAAAGCAAAGTGATTTATCGCTGTGTAGGGCTCCTTGAAATTGTGTTTGTAAACGCTGTCAAACACTGAAGACCACGCTCCCACATCAGGGCTGTGCAGAAATGCTCTGGAGAAGCACTGAAACACAGCTGGCCTCAGACCTGAGGCCTCCCAGACCTCAGAAGGAGGTGCTCCTCATAGACAGACAGACAGACCACTGAGGTGAAGGTCAGCCCCACACAACGGTATCCTTTCCTAATCCCTGGGAGCACACAGATGCGAGGACAGAGCGGTGCTCCCTGGTCCCTCTGTTTTCACAAGACCAAGCACAGTTCAGCCGTTTATCAGGAAATGGCCCGAGGTAAAACCACAGCCTGAGTCACTGGTTCCTCTTCAGACACAGGTTATTTTGACATTCAGGTATGTGAATGTCCATCCTGGTGAATCACTGTGATCGATAAACAAACAGTGTAAGTGTTGCAGGTTCTCAAGTACCAGCTGCTCTGGCTGATACATCCCCCCACTGAAGCTGCATCCTCAACCCCAGGTCACTCCATAGAGAAGTCAATTTAGAACAACAGGAAAGGCCAGAAAAAGAGTCAGTTTTGGAAAAAAATCACTAAAATGACACCGATCTTCACTGGATCAACACGAATCAACCCCAGTCTTAAGTAGTATCCTTCCCTCCATCCACCCACCTCACCTCTGTCCACCCAAGTATCTGTCTGGATCTGTGGTGTCAGGCAGACCAGTGAACCCATCCAAGTTTTACCAGATTACTTTTTAGCTCCTTCAGCCCTATCTGTAACTGTGAAACAAGCTAATATGTTAACATGAAGTGAGGGGACAGCCCATCATAGGGACGTGAGCAGTGAGGACCAGAGTACTTCAGTCTAAATGCAGCCTATAGCCACAGCCTGTTTGAGCAGTAATACATCAAGTTCAGTTGAAAATGTCTTTATTTAAGAAAATAATAACTCTTATTTTTATAGCTGACAATTTTGAAAGGAGATTTGTATTTCTTGGCAAAGTTTGAAATCTATCAAATGAAGCAAGATAATGCACTTTTCTCATTCACTCTACAAAATTAATCCTGACTTAGGAAACTCTGGCCAAAGAATCTACATATGTCATCTTACAGATTTACAGTTACAGTTTTAACTTCTGGCTGTTTGCTGCTGAACATGTTCTGAATAAGCTGTAAGAGACTCATAAATGAAAGTTAAATTTATCACAACAAACAAAAACCTTAAATCACGGAAATATTTTACTCTTCACATTAGCCTTTAGCCTCCTAACGAAACATTCAACTTTTCCACTGGGAAATCAGGTATGTTTTAACCCCAGTGAGAACTTCATCTTTTTTTTAGTTCCATAAAGATTTATTAATTGTACAGCTTTGAAATAACTTTTTACCAGAATAGCAACACACCAAAACCTACTATAAATCAAATCTTAGGGGGATCCAGTGCTCCTAAAACTGGAGTAACTTGTAAGCTCATGCATAGGGCTAGCTTTCTCTTCGGGCTTCTGGGAAAAGTCAGCAGCAGCAGACTACTCAATAATGTAAAAAATCTGCCCACTTGTTTCCATGGGAAATTCTAAAAGGGAAAGAGTAAACATGACGTCCATTGTTAATATGAGGCTCGTATGCACTTACTCATATAATATTGCACTAAATCTTCAGCTGTGTATTTTCCAAAGTGTCTAGAAAAGATGAATTCTACAAATAGAGATGGTTATTTACATATTTAGACTGACAACTCCCACCAACACAACAACAATGAAGAATGATTTTCCCAATTAAATACTCCAGATGGTGGGGGGGAAACAGGCCTGTTCCAGACCCTCACTCTCCTACTGTCAGGTGCTTATTTCTCTCTTGGTTGCTCTCAAGAACGAGCCATGCTGCTGTAAGCCTGGGATGATGAACATACTGTATTACACCTAAGCCTGCCATAGCCAAGTAAGATTTGGTCCTAGTGAATAACGTGATGGAAGCATTGACTGCACTCAAACTCTGATGGGGGTGGAGACTATTTAGTTGGCACACTGAAGGGTAATGGACTCTGAAACTGCTGAAAACAATGGATGATTTCAAATAAATCTCTGTTAGGAGACTTCCATGGCTCCAGAGAACGCCCCTGCAAATGTAGCTATTTCAGATAAGAGCAATTAACATCTTTGTTCATTAACTATATAACCTATCAGAAGACATTTATCAAGTTAAGCAATTAGTAGTACTACGCCATAATACGCAGCACAGTACAATTTGTCTCACTCTTGAGATAGAAGAATTTACAGCCATGCTCACATGTCATAATGACTTGAAAGAGTTTAAAGTCAATGTTAATTTCAGAGATTAATGTGATAAGAAAACAGACTGAAAGACTAACAGTGGGGAGACACCCAACTCTGCCCCAAAGCTGCACAAAGGAACTTCTGGGCTTCCTTGTAACATTTTCATCTAAACCTTCAGATCCCCAGCCTGCCCATCACCACTAGTCCCTTCCCATTGCTTCCAGTAAATCAAAGGTTTCATCTGTTGGGATGTAAGACAAGACCTCACTTGCTGTGTGTATCAAGAGGAAGACTACATTGGGTGAAGAGGGTGCATAATCGAGGCACCCATGTGGACAAGATCTCTCCATGGGGCAAATCTAAGTTATTTCTGTTTGAAGCTGCTTTGTTCACAAAGTGTCTCCAAATTCTGTAGTGATGCTTGCTGAGGTTTTGGTTGGTTAGGTTTGGAGTTATTTGATGCATGGAAACAAATTTGGGCAGAGTGGCCCAGAGCTTCAGTGAGACTCTACCCAACCCAAAGTCTAGAGTTTACTACTGTGTAATTAACGATTGGAAAAAGAAGGAGGGGTTTTCCTACCATATTTATTTGTGTGGGGGTGACTGTGTGTATAAACATCCTTGTGTGTATATTTGGGTATGAATGTACACACACACACACCTGTCTGTATAGCTACACAGAGATAAAAGATAGTAGAAATATATCCTGTATTTCCTACACAAAAATACAGCGACAACTGTCATACATTCAGTGCAAAATGGCTCAACTTCAGTAAGTGACATAATTTAATTAAGAAAGGCCAGATCCTCAGCTGAGTTGATCTTCCAGAAGTTCACTGATTTATGCTAGCTGGGAATCTAACTCAGAAATTCAACAGAAATTCAACCACATCTAGCTCTGCAGCAAAAACGTGCATAAATCTCTTTCTCTCCTCTAAATATTTAAGACAACTGGGAGGCTGTTGCATTAATTAACCTTACAGAACTGATGAAAATGTAAAAGCTGCCAGTAAGACACAGATTACCCCAGACTATGCAGGGAAAAAAAGCAACAACCCTTCCAATTTGCAGTAGGGCTGCAGTGTCAGTTTTGAGGAGCTATAGAACATGGACAGGACAAAACACTTCATCAAAGAGTTGACAAGAAAATACTGGTCTCCACATTAAGACATATAAGCCACAAAATCTGTGAAACTGGTGCAGCAGACACCAGTGGAAGGAAGAGCTTCAAATTAATTCAGATCTGAAGGAAGTTTAAAGCACAGAACAGACGTTTATCATTAAGAGGGGGGAAAATAAGGTCATATTATGGATATGTACCATGACAGGAGAGTCAAATAAGCAGAAAAATGTATTCATTATGTTAGCTGAAATGCATACAGAATTTTTTAATTATTTTTTTTTAAATTAAGAGATCTTTCTCTTTTACTGTCAAACCCAGCTGAAGGAGCACTTATGAGTGCTCAGTTTATTTTACCAACAGAACTACTTGGATTTCTGGGATTAAGATAAGACACGTATCTTGAAGACTTTCTGACGCTGCCCGTCATCAAGATAGCCCTAAGTAGCCTGTAAGAAATCAACCCTTTCTCTCTGGCTAGCTCAGCCCAACAAATGGGACTCCACTGGAACTTCCAGTAGGACTTTTAATTGCCTGCAGTGCTGGTGTCTCTCTCGGGTCATACCTGCATGAGAAACCTGTCTCCTGTTCTCAAACCTCTGCTAACAGGAATGAAACCGTGCTGCAAGGTACATTTGCCTCACCATGTGAGCAATTCTCCAAGCATGTGCTGCAGCCTTCAATCCCTCCCAATGAATGTAAGGAACCTCAACTGAAGAATTAATATCCTGCACCTAATGACCCAGAAGAAAATCTCAGTTAAGCTTGTAGCTACATCATGCTCTTGATCATGTCTCAGGTGACATGAGAAGCCTGAGAAATGTGGGAAGAGATCTCAGACTTCCTGACTCCACCCATGTGAATCACCTCCAAACACATCCTTCTCCTCCAGAACTGCATAACCAATTCACAAGAAGGCCCATTCCTGAGCAGGGTTCATGTTCTTCATCCCTTTGCATCTATCACTGCACTCCATGACATTCCCTCCTGGAGAGGAAACAGACGGTAACCTCAAAGAGACAGGTAGGTTGTTTATCTACCTTTCTTGAAACACTTCAGGAAGGAATGGACACCACAAACTAAAATGCAGTAGGTACACACCTTCTCACAGGACCAGCAGCAATAAGTAACAAGAGTAGCAGGGACTCAGTGCAGAGGTCTATACACACATGTATTTCTGCAAAGCAACTGTTAGAGGAATACTAGAAAATTCCTAACTTTTGCCCAGAACATGAAACATCTAGTGACTGCTAAACAGATCTTTGCTAAGTCACCATAGCAACAGTGATGTGACAGAAAACAAAACGGCATCCGCAAACCATTCTCGAGTCAAGGCCGCTCTCTATTTTCAATTCGTCTTCAATAAATCAGCCGTGTCACACGCCATGAAATGCAGCAAATGCTGATAAACCAGAGAGAAGCGAAAGGGTTGGGTAAGGGTATCAGATCAAGCCAGACACAATGTATGCTGAACTCAAATGCCACCAGTAATGACTACTTTAACCAGGAGCAGCTCTAAGAGCTGCAAATCAAAGATCACTGGATCATCACAAAGTCGGCACCTGAAAAATAATTAGTCTGCTAAATAATTCAAAGTGTAGACAGACTGACAAAGAGAAGTACTATAAGTAAGTACTATAAACTGAGGGAGGTGGTTGAGTCCCCATCTCTTGAGGTGTTTAAAAGACGGGTAGATGCAGTACTTGAGGACATGGTCTAAGGGTAGACTTGGTGGTGGTAGGTTAATGGTTGGACCGGATGATCTTAGGGGTCATTTCCAGCCTTAAAATTCTATGATTCTATGATTCTATGAAACTGGACTCCAATCAGTTGTGTTTTCCAGAACTGTTTAAGGTAACAGCATGTTTCTCCTGCATACTGGCCTTGCACTTAGAGTAGTTTTTACTTCTGATTTACAGATTCCGAAGGCCTGTGGTTCATTATCTCTAGTAGGTCAACAGAAGGTGAAGGAGGAAACCGCATTTGTTATTGGTACGGTCGCATCCACTGTGCAAGCATCTGCACCTACCACGGAAAATTTTAGGGTTTTACAAACTGAGAAGGCTGAAGACAGCTGCAAGGGACCTTTCTGTCACCTGAAAGCTGATCCAAGTATGAATAGTGAATTGTTAAGAAGCTCAGCTATCCAGGACCCCAAGTCCCATAAGAAATACAGACCTAACAATCCTGACAGTTCTCACCACCTTCCTGACAAACCTTCCAGCTCATTTCTCACATTTTTGTTTACCAAATCTAGTTTTGTAAAACTAAACATAGCATAAATATGAGCATATTGTTCTTCGTTTGAACAAGTGTTCCCCAGCACTACCTACCACATCCATGCCTTTCAGCTGTAGAGCCATGAAACCCCTAGATACTGTAGTGTTCAAATGGTTCCTAGTAACACTTTTTTTCACTTCCTTTTTAATGCACTTTTACCCCTGTAGCTCCCAGGATGCCACATTCAATTTCAATCTGATGAACAAGTACAGGACAGGGAGTGTGGTAACCCAACTGCACTTCTGAATTCCTAATAAGAAATCCCCTATGCTGATCTTTTCTGGAGAAAAAAGTTCAAGCCTTCAGTTCCCAGTAAAATATTAATACAGGTCTCTGGTGTATGTTAGATGAGAGAAAGGACATGTAGCGGACTCTTCAGAAAAGCTGTGGATAATCTGTTAATGATAGTCTTGCTAAACTCTCACTGTTATTAGGCAAAAAAACCCAGGCACCTCCTGAGGATGAGTCACAGCCACTTGGAATCACCTTCTGCTGCAAGAGGAGGTGGGAAAACATGGCTAAAGCACCAGTGTTCTGTTTCACATGCCTTACCTACAAAAATAATTTGGATGGCTCTACATAACTTTAAGCGAGATGAAGCTCTCGTGTCTGCAGCTGTGATTTCCTCTTGAATTCACATCTCTGCACTACAGAACGACACGCTGACACTAATGGAAAGTGTCCCTTTCTTCTCTTCAGCAGGAAGTCTTCTGCAAAATTGTGCTTGCACACTGCTGTCCCCACCCATAACCTCCTCCACTGTTGGTCTTCCTCATTGTTTAACTGTTTGTACTGGCAGGGAGTGCTGCTATTTAAATAAGAGGGTAACTGAAACGTGTGTGATACCTCCGTGGAAGGGAGATGGTGAGGGAATGGAGAAGGAGGGGGCACCTGCAGTGAAATATCAGAATAAATATTTGAGAAAAGTGTCAGTTGACTGGTAAATGCAAACTGGAGAGGACACGGAGCACCAGTCAGAATCTAAATTACCATTGTGAGCTCCCTTACTATGCAAAAGGATACACTGAAGAATATAAGAAGTTACTTTCTCTTTGGTTTAAAAAAAAAAGATTTAAATATTTAGCTAAAATCATAAAGGCATTGTGCTCTCCGAGAGTGAAGTGGTATGAAACTGGCATATCCAACGAGCAAACTTTTTGTTTCAATACAACATTTAGTATCCTAGCAAGTTATTTTTCAAGACACCTAAATAACAGTGCCGAAGGTGAAGCATGGGCACCTGCTTATGACAGGTGTCATTATCATCCTCTCCACAGATGCACTTTGAAAAGCAGAACAATGAGCAACCCTACAATCAGGCGCGGTGCAACTGGCGAACCCTTTTATCCAGGGGGTTCCTGAGAAGCTGGAGATGAATTCCAAGGAATTGCAGAAGTCTCCCCCAGAATTGTGATGCAC
Organism: Heliornis fulica; assembly: GCA_013399135.1. NCBI lineage: Eukaryota > Metazoa > Chordata > Aves > Gruiformes > Heliornithidae > Heliornis > Heliornis fulica. The sequence continues at coordinate 104,415 of VXBZ01001611.1, read as the reverse complement.
ATGTTTCCAGAGAAGCACTGTTTATCAGAAGCTAATGTATCATCCACTGTTCTTCTCTCTCTCACACTAATTTTTGGAAAACTAAACCGTCTTAGTCCTCCAATAGCATTTCCTGCTCCAGATGATTCAGCCCTCAACAAGACACACACATTTACTTCCTCGGTATCCTCCGACACAAAGCTCACATGGGGAAAGAAACAGGAGGTAATGAATGCCTTCCCTACTACTGTCTGAAGGGACTGGGCAGAGACTCCCACAACTCAACACAACACTACTTACCCTGCCAACAGCCAGCGCTGCACAACTGAAGGTGACAAGCAACACAAGTGCTTCCCAGGCTGTGGAGAAGATCAGATGGCTTTCTGGACTTACCATGCCTATTTACTTGGCCTTACTTATATTCTCAGACCATAAAGATGGCCACAATGCTACTCCTTACAGGGAAAAGCTGTGTGGAACGCTACCTGTCAACACAGAGATGGCTTAATACAGTATCACTCGAGATTTATACATTCAGGGAGAAATACCCTCCCAACAAAGCAGCTTTGCACCCTAGACTGACTGCCCTCCTCCCCTCCAGTTTCATACAGAAGTCTGCTATAAAATAATTCCAGACTTTTAGACAAGCTAGATCTTCAGGTTGTGTTAGCACAACGGTTGCAGGTTTCACACCCACCCTCAGCAATTACATTTTGGGTTTCGAGCTCAATTACGTTGTCAAGTCAGCTTGCCTGTGCAGAACACTGCAGCAACATCCTTGCCCTCTGTCAAGATCGTTTTATAAATTTATTTACTATCTCTTTAAAGGAAACAGCTTGTTTCTATAAAACTGTGGAGTGAGCTCTCCCCCGAGGGAGGAAAGGGCAAGAGAAGAGTACAGTTTCAGAACTTTGACCTCAACAATCAAACATTTATTACTATTAACCCAAGAAATTTATACCAGTGAAATCTGAATGGCATTCGGTGAGTTGTTTGTCCAAAGTTAAACTAGCCACAGATTTTCCAACAGAAAGCTCCTGAAAGCCAATACTATCAAAGTACCTTAACATTTAATGATAAATCTGAATCCAAACCACCGTGGACTTAGAATCACCACCGTGTGTTATGACGTGGCCTCCAAACATTGATGGGATACAATGCTTTATGCGAGGCAGGAATAGAAAAAAAGGAAACTGTTCCTGCTTAATTCCTGTTAATTAAAATCCACAACTACCACCATGTCACTGTATGACACCACTGCTGACAGCACACAATCACAACAGTGACCGAGGAAACGTCCTGCTCCCTCTAATCCCAAGTCTGGCTAAGGACAGCTCTGCATTACACCTACCCTGCTTCCCGCTGGGAAGATCAATGACACAGGAGATCAGCCCCCAAGTACGACCGGCCACTTGCACTCAGCTGGGCACAGGTTTTTTTCTCATCTTTCAGTTTCTTACCATTTTAATTGATGATTCTCACTAAACAAGTCTGAACAAAAGGTATATATTAACTTACTGTTAATATCAGCTTTCTTCCTTCTAATTGCTTTGGCTATGTGTTACCACAGCATTAACAGAACTTCATGGCACTACTATGTTTGCAACTATGTAGAAAAATCTGTTTTATGAGGAAAAACAGAGAGGAATTAGTAGGAAGGTTTGAGCATCAAGATTGTAACAGCTTCATTTTCCTACTTAGATCTTCCCAGACAACATCTGAAGAAGAATGCCTAATAGAGACATTGTTTATCAATTGTTTCCTCAGAGACAACGAAACAGGTTAAATAGCATCTTAAAATAAGGCACCTCATTTGTGTAACCTCTGAGAAAGGCCCAACGAACAGCAAATTTTAACTAGATGTTATCAAGGCATTTTAGTGAAGTATTATTATTGGAAAGGAAGTATAAAGCTTGCATAATACAGTAATCTCTGCCTTTTTCTCTAGCCTGCATCCTGTCAAGAAAGAACTTTTTGCTGCTTCTAAAAAATATGTGATTTTAAAATACATATTTTTGAATTCCAAATCAGACTGTGTTCTTGTTTCCCTGCAAATAAAAATACCAGCTCTTACTGGAATTGAATAAAACAGAAACTAAAACTGAATTCAACACTGTAAACACTGCAGCAGATTATTTCCAAATACTCCAACGTTTTGCAAGATTTTGGATCGCTAAACCCAACTCGAAAAACTCAGAGAGCAACCAAGGAATATGCTTCTCTGCTTCAGATTTAAGTTCAGAAACTTAACCTCAAATCCTGTTCTTAGTAAAATTAAAACAAAAAAAAAACCCTCAGATGCAAAGTACTGATACAAAGTTTCAGTTTGACCCACATCCTAACTCCTCGGCAGCCAATCTTAAGCCTGTTCTGCCAATACCTCTCTCAAAGCACAGATCAAAGGCTTTACTGTGCATTCAAGAGCCATTCCTGTGATGCAAGGATTAGGCATCAAGAAGGAGCTTCGTATTTTCAAAGCTGCAACTGCCCATATGTGTATCTTGTGCATATCAGAGCATTACCAGCTCAGCCACAAACGCCAGCGCCAGACAAACCACACCTCTGAAATTCTTCTCTTGTCTCCCATTTTCCTTTTTATCTCATCTAAGCACTCTGCCTCTACATGCCCAGTTACAAGGAAGACAGACCTACTTATCAGCCCCTCTATTCTTTTATTTTAATTAATATTTTCATCAATATTTTCAGTTACAGTGTGTTGTTCACCCGTGAGGCTGTTAGGCAGAGCTGGAGACACGGTGCTCCAGGTGCTGCTGTGACCCCTGCAAGAGGCAGCCATGCAGCAGTAATGCCTCAATGGCAGCAGATGTACAGGAGATGTCACCAAGTCTAACAGCACTTCTTCAAACACAGCCTGTGCCTGTAACCCTAGCAGTAATCTAGTGTTAGATGAAACATACCGCTGTCAATCTACATGTATTATATCTGACCCCAGGTTAGGGAGCTGCAGATGTACACAACATTCACAACAGAATGTGTAGAGTACTGTCTTCAGGACGAATACAAACCTTGGGACTTTAAAAAACAAAGGCTGCATCATGAAGTACCATATCAGTTGTCAACACACATAAGGCTTTACTCACGTGAGGAACACAAGAAAAAGCTCTGTCCTTCAGTATCTCAGACTAGCTTGAGCAAGTCATTACAAAAACTGATGGTGTACATCATTTAAAAGTCCAGATCTTGCAGATGCATTTTGAGACAAGCAACCAGTGGCTGCAACAACCTTCACCATATATATGAGTACAGAACTGAGATTCAAACCCTGAGCTTGTCCCCTACTTCCCCACTTTCACAAACAGAAGGAAAAGCTAGTGAACTGCAAATGACAAGTCAATGCAAAACTCACTGGATGAGGTTTCAAAGACAGCAGACTAGGCAATCTCAATGTTTCTTCCCAGGCATTAAAAACTAAGGTCTTGACTAATGCTGTGCCCATTCTGTTTTCCTAGCAGGGAAAAAAACAAATGTACTAGGACAAAGAATGGCAACTGTATTGTCCTTCCCAAGAACTAAGTACCACAGGCTCTCAGTGCTGCCACGGCCAACACACAGAGCTGTTGACAATGCATGTTATGAGAACTGTCCATCAGCCTTACCAGACACAAAAGCATAAAGCCATGTTAGACCATTAAATGTTGGATCAGAAGAGCATGAGGATGAGAAGAGCTGGATGAAGATGACACTTTTACTGCCAAAAAGGGTGTTTTAACATGTACACACAAAAATCACACATATCACTAGTCACCACAGGATGAATGTTACCCTTGACTTTGTTCATCCTCCCAACAGCCTTCAAACCTGTTCTGGATATCCTGATACAGTTTGCAGCTGCTGAGGGTCTACAGGCAAAGAAGAAAACCCACAGTGACTGACACCTTACAGAACACATGTTTTCCCCAAAAATCTACGTCAGGCAACTGCTCCCCACAGCATCTAACTGTGAAATGCCATTGAAATGGCAGTTCTGTGGGAATCTCAGAGGGGAGTTACCTCATGAACCATTTTAATCATTTAATGACATTCATAAATACGCACTGACATTATTTGGAGACAGAAGTCGGCAGCTGAACCATCAGCACAGCTTTAAGAAGGCTGAGACTGAACCTGGCTGTGGATGGAGATGACTCAGGTAATGCTCTACATGACTAATCAGAGGCTGAGACTTCTGTCTTGAGCTGTAACCCAGTCTAGTGTTCTCCACAAAAGAAAGCATCAAAGGTGTGAATTCAGACTACAGACAGAATACAAGAAGCTAAAAGACATCCCTCTGAGTGAATATGGAAGTAGAGTAAATCTAGTATAGCCACATGCAGCTGCAATATGGAAAATAAGTAGTACACACTTGGGCATCTTCCTTTTGCTCCTGAATGGCCCCAAAATGCTCTAGGGATATTAATTAAACCGTATGTGAAAGCTGAGAATTTAATAAGATGACAAGAGTCTCCATTTCCCCAATTCCCATGAGCAATTGAATCAAGCCCAGGAAAATCCAGCCCCCAGTGAATCAGACACCAAGACCCAAATCAGTTCAGCATCATCCATCAGAAATGGTAAAAGCAGAGACTGAAGAGAGCACAAAATACCAACCAAATTTAGAAAAATAAGTCATGTTCTCTTTTTTTGTAGCAACATACATTGCAAGTAAATGGAAGAGTAAATGTGCAAATCCAGTGGGGCTGATCACAAATTACACATTCTCAAATGCTGGCAAGAATTCATCAAAAACATGCTACAATACCTCTTCTATCAGAAGAAGGTAATCTAGGACGACTTTCTACAGCCACTGTTCAAATATAAGCCTTAAATTCCTGAACAGGGCAAGAACACTGAAAACCTGGAACCACTCAGCTGGCAAACACAATGGCAGGTCTTTTGTGCTCTCCCACAACGCTGCACTTCAGATCTCGTGCATAACTCACAGGCACAGAAAAGTGAGGAGTAAAACCACCATATGGTGACAAGGAGCAGGACTGAAAATAGTCCCTTGCTAGATGTTCTAATCCTCTTCTGTTAAAGCAGCGTGTCAGTATTATGCTAAATAACAAATTATGTGTCTGCAGAATCAGGCTCCCTTTTCAATTATGAGCTAATTATTTCAATACTGCAAAACAGAAAACCCAAGTCATCTCTCCTGCTCCACTCAACTTTATAAATTATTCTCAAAGAGCAAATGAGATTTCTCATTCCAGTTGTATTCCAATGTGATCAAGACCTAACTCCTTCCAACTCATAACCTGTAACACTTTCATTTTAGGGATTATTAGAAATAAAAGGATGCCAACATTTTATCTGGCAGTCGAGCGGAGCCTTTGAAGTTTTGATGTCTACAATGTCAAAAGACAAGTAACTACAGAACTTAATTTGTGCAGATGAACAACTGTTTAAAAATCACCTAGGAAAATTTCAGCAACACCCAGTTGGGATCTGGGCTCTCTGATTCAGGAAACGCTTCCACTCACAACCAGAACGTGCCCATACACAAGGGGGTGAGGTTGGGATAGCGACCTTAAACACACACCAGAGGAGTTTAACATCCACCCTCAACATGCTTAAGAAGAGCAGGGGGGAAGATCAGCATACTGCTAAGATTTAACATACTTCACAGATTTCACTGTACATTTTTGGACAGTTTTCTTTTCCTGAAGGCTCATTTCCTAAGCTCGGGTTTGCTGTGCTTGGCAGTCACTTTGGTGTCTTTTGCAACACAGCGCGCACACAAATGGCCTGTGGTTTCATGCTTTGCTTCCCATTTAAAACTAATACTTAAACAGTAGCTTTATTTTTGTTAAATAAAAGCTGGTCCTTCCCCCACCCCGAATTCTGATATCTATTTCTCTTTTTCATCATGAGGGAAAAATAATTTTTCACAACTGACACCCATCACCCTTAGGAGTATGATTTTGTCTTTACCATTTTGATCCACCAACTCTCATTCGTGTTACTCCTCAACTTTTTGTGCTGTGTTCCCCAAAAGCAGTGAGAGCAGGTACCATAATGTTGGTTTCTGGATAGTAAGCTCTGACAATTATTATTTGGGTTTTGAGACTGCAAATGCAAAGAAAAAAGTATAGGTACAGAATACATAACAGAGAAAGAACCACTTTTTTGCAAATGCTTATGTTGGGTGGGAGGTGAGATAATTTCTATGTATCAGATAATTTCTATATAGGGCTGCAATCAATCTCCTCCTGCAGGCAAGATGGATTTTTTTCATTATCCACTTCATATCAGATGAATCCTGTACAGCTGACAATCTGGTTTGGGACAAGAGACCCCTCTTGTTCCTGCTGGGCAGTTAACAGCAGCTGGCTCCGTGCATTCACCTTCCCACTTCCTCAGCCAGCTCAGGCACCAGGTACCCCGCACATCACGGCCCCAGAGACGAGTTCCCCTCCAGGGACAAGTCCTGTACATTTTACCCACCAAATCTCCACATTCCAGCAGTATCAGCTCCTCACTCCAACAAAGACACCAAGGGTGGAGGGAGAGTTTGTATTTACTACTCCGTATCGGTGTTGTGATGTAGGACTTGTGGAGATGTTTCTCTGCAGTGACGTGGTCTGCCTTCCCACCAAAGATTATGAAACCACTCTCAACTGAAGAGCCTCCTCCCTCACACAGCCTTCCCGGAGCAGCGAGGGGAGAGCTGAACCCAGCAGCTAGCACTCCCTAATTGCTTCAACAGGAGCTCAAAGACGTCAGCAACTGGGCTTTCTGCTCCTTATTCCCTGAGAAAGCAGGGGAAAATCTGCAGAGAGCAAGCCTCCTGTTTCAGGTTTGGTGTTCAAGCAGCCTGATCTTTGGCCAGCCATGCAAATAAGATAAAGGCTGACCTTGCATGCAGCAAGCTGTGCTGCCTGACCGGGGCTCAGCAAGGGTTACTCCAGCAAGAGCAATGTCAGTGAACGAACCCACAGTGCTAGTGTAATCTCACAAACATCTGCAGCTGAACATGCCCAGGGGGAGAGGCAGACCTTTCCAACAACCAAACCTGAAAAATCAGAAAGGTCCCTTGCATGACGACAGAGAGGAGCTCATCAGCTGCTGAGTTTGACCAGCACGTTACTGCAGTCCTGGCAGCTTTACCCCAGCCTCCAGCAATCTGTCCTGCTGATCTTAACAGGCTGCTTTGACCTTTAAGGCTCTTGAGGGTTTCCAGGTTTCACACACCGTCTTTCAGGCTGTGCCTTAGACTGTATCCCCAGCTGCTTGCAGACTTTCTTGCTTAGCTCATTCTGAAACGTCTCAGACGTAGAATCTGCCTTTTCTCTTTAGAGAGTTACTTCTGTTATTGGCCAAAGGGAACTGAGCATGTCAAATATGAGAAATAAATGACCCAAACCCATCTGCTGTCCCAGAGAGATAGCTGCTTTGCCTTGTTTTTTGGGTTTTGGGTTTTTTTTTTGCATAAAACAGTGAAAAAGGCTCAGCTCCAAACTTAAATAATCTGTCAAAATAAAATCATTTCACACACAAGATGCCTTATCACAAAGTAGCACACAACAGCTGAGCATAGTTTGTTTTCTTAAACTCCCTAAATTAACTTGGCAAAAGTGCAGACAGCACCACTCAGAGCACGGTACAAGCTTTCTTTCACAAACAGTTTTCACTATGGGTCACTTTCACAAAGTAACTGTCCAGCCTGCAAGTTTCACATCCTTACAGGCATAGATCACCCTAATTTTTCAACTGGCATCATTCACTTACCATAAAGGGAACATTTCCTTCAAATAAATTTACAGTGGCTGCTGGGCTCAGCTCTCCATAAGAGTGGCACACTGTCAGCCCACAGCCTGGGCATGAAAGCACAGACAGCAGCAGGATCCTGCACACAGGGCTCCCAGCTCATCCCTCCCCCATGCCATCACTGCTCATATTCCTCTAGGCCACTTCATACCTTATGCCAGCAACAGAACCTCTTGTTTTCACCAACTAGTCAACAAAGTGCAAATGAGTTCAAGCAGTGTTAATAGTTCATTTAATTTAATGGCAATCAGTCCATAAATTGTAGTGGTGTCAGCTTTTGATGAAGCACAGGCTACTATTCCCTTAGAGCACAGACATCCCAACCACCAACACATGCAGCCATGGGTGCTTCACACAGTGAGAGCAGGAAGGACGTTTCATTGTGAATTACATCCAGTGGTGGAGAAATAGGGGAGAAATGCTGTCCCAGCATTCTCACTCCTGCTCTGAAAGCTCTTGTTATGAACACAACTCTGGGGCTTTGCAAAGTGACAGCTGGCTATCAATGAACAGAAGGAAAGCAACGTCACTCAGCCTCGAAATCTCTTTTGTCTATCCCACTTAATTTCTTTGTGCTAAAATCTTGGAATAGCAAAGACAAAGCCACCACATATTTGCTTCTGTAGGAAAGAGACTGGTAATTACCACTGTCTACTAAGACTGTGCTTGGCATGGACTGTCAGGGACCAGCAAAGTCAGAAGGAAGGACAAAGGAAAAATTGGGTCAGGCATGTTAAAGCACCTCTGACCTTGCATGGGGTCCCCAGTGAGCAAGGGATGGGAAGCATAGCAGTGGGAGACTATGTTGTTGATAATCCAGCTCTGTGGATAAACAGAAAGATTTGGTTCTGGAGGCAGATAAACAAGCATCATTCATCAGGACTGAAACAGACACATTTCAGAGCAATGCGCAACTGCCACCGATCTCTATCAGAAAGGCCCCTTTTGATTTCAATCTCAGGAAAAGATCAGCTTACACATTGCAGCACAGCGTTGCAGCTAAAAATCACTCTCCACTTAGACAATCAAAGCCTTGGCTAAACATATGTGGGATTATTTACCTACGTCACATGTCTGTATGTCAGTTAAACCCCATTTCCACCAGCCACTCTGCGAAAAAAGTCATCAGAAAATTAAATGCAACGCGACTCTTTGCTCCCCTGCTATCCTACTGCCAACTCTAGAGAAAACAGGAGGTGTCACAGGCACCAAAGGGAATTAAAAACCCAACAGAAAATGCACACTTAACTTCCATGCAACAGCAATCTCCAGAACTACATGCTATAACAACATCTAAGGGGTTTGGAAGGAAATTACATACGACATTCACTCAGGAGAAGAAATGAGAGACAAATCTTTTTCTACAAAAGATGGGCATGCAGTTACACAGCATGTAGTGCAAGGCTCTGTCAGCAGCTGCTAACAGTGGGCACTTGTACAAAGAATAAACACCACTGAGTCGGCTGGGATTCAGAAGAGCTGGCCTCTCCTTGGGGTTCAGTCACTTTCAGGATGGATCTTTGCTTTGCTTCGCTGTGCCCCAGGTTCCCCAGCTTCTACTATAGAGGAGACTTCTTTGTTACACACTTGGAGACCCACAGATGAAAGGCAGCAGAATTAGGTCAGACAATGCTGATGTATACAATTATCTCTGCAATTTACATGGCTGGAAAGTGTAATTAAAACTCTAGATGACTTTTCTCAAAGGTTCGAAATAGGACAGGGTGGTTCTGATTCCAAAATATAAAGCACACACTTGCACTTTGGTTTGTATAGTTGCTTAACAACTTTTTTAAGTAAATGCTGCTGTTTAGAAGAAAGCAGAGGACAAATCTAGGGATTAGCGAGCAGCTGCGTCATTTCCTATGACGTACCCCTTACTTGACTAAAACCTTTAAGAAAAAAAAAAAGAAAAAAACCCCACACCACACACCAACACAAACTTCCTGGACTCTAACCACTGAATGAGCAAGCACAGCTACAGCTCAAGAGAACCTCTGAGTAGCAGTGCTATTGCACAAGCCACTGCATACAACACCCAAACCCCAAATCTCAAGCTGTTGGTTTCTTCCAGCGCTACCTCACCGTAAATCTAAAAATATGGTTGCACGTACCAGTTAGACTCAGCCACGTGGTTTCTCTTGAAAGATGTAGGCAAGCTCCTGGCCTTGCACTGACATGGGGTGATAAGGCAGAACACATTTCTGCCTTTCTCCTCTTACAGAACCAGATCCCACACGTTTCCCTGATTTCATTTAGCAGTAGACACAGCACAAAAAACCACCATCACAGTTGGCAGCCGCTGGAACCTTCTCAAAGAGCAGCTGTGGAGAAGCCCAGAAATGACTGGCACGAGATGTCTTGGAGGTGGTCTCGCCACAAGGACAGAGCCCTGCAAGGAAACATTTTTCCAAGCCCTCTGCCCTCACTACACACGGGTGACATCACCAGGCAAGGCTGCCTGCAAAGCTCTCCCACCACCAGTAATTCCAGCCATAGGAACATACCAGCCACTCATAACCAAAATTATCAGGCTCCATCTCCAACGCAGCAGCCAACACTGCCTTTGAAGTGGAAACTGAAGCCCAGGGCCCTTTCACCGTGCCAGGGGTGTGTGGATAAACAGAGGGAGCCTTGGTTTCCTGGCAGATGGGACAGGAATGAGGGAAGCACCTCATGGCTCGGGAGGTCTGTCGTTGGATTCAGCTCAGTGCTCATCTCTACTCACAGACCTTTGCAGAGAGGAAGCTGGTCAGTTTACAAAGAGCTCTGGTTGCTCACCCTGGGTATGACCAGGACTGGCAGCTTCTGCTCAGGAAGTGACCAAGAAATGTAGCTGCTCTCAGAGGCAACTGTTGCTTCACCCAGGCTTCTGTAGAAGAGCCGGACTCCCAAGATTGCAGAAAGACAAGACACAGCAAACGGAGCAGAAACTGAGGTCACTCTGGTTTTGAAGCTGATGTTAGCACTGTTGGCATGGCACAAGCTCTGTTTCTAAACAAGTTAAAACACAAACTAAATAAGTAAATCACAGCGAATCCTCCCAGAAGTTACTCATTTCAGTGAGCTGAATTTACTGGGAAGCAGTACTCGCCCTGCAAGCTCCCTTTCTTCTGTGTTAAGACAAAACCACAGGTAAGCACATTTCCAGGGTAACAGTACAGTGGAAACCTAGGAAAATAGACACAGATAACTGCATCATCTTTCCCACTACCCAAAGGGTTAATGCTAGTCTGGATGATCTCCAATCACGTCAAGATGATATACTCAAAATGAAAAGGCTATGTAGAAGTCTCTGTTGGAGCCTTAAATGTTAAGGGTTTTTTTCTCCTCTATCTCAAATATGTCAGCTGTTACTGGAATTTATTGGTTAAATGGCAGCATAAAACCATTTAAGTAAAAAGAAGCAACACAACCACAAGGGAATTTATTTTATGATTTGCAACGAGGTGCAAATCCTGCCAACCACTTTAAACAATCAGAGCAAACCTAATTTCCCCTCACTGCAAGGACAGAGAGTATATAAATCCAGAGCAAACAGAAAAAGGTCTGTCTCACTTCTGATCCACATGAACTTTCTTGGTAGTGGCTCTGACGAGTTATGGTATCACCCCTGCTTTTCTGACAGGAAAAATACGGCACAAAACAGTCACCTATTCTGACATGGTAAACCATTAAGAAGGCTAAAAGGAATCCTTGCCCATAAGTGCCCAAGGTGCTGCAACATCTTTTCCCAACACTTTCTTCCCCAACAGCCCAGCTGCCATCTGGGACACAGCAGGATTCGGTGGCCTCTGCAGAAGGGCTCAGGTCTACTGGAGGCTGTTGCATGTGCCAGCCTGTGTATGACCTAGATACCTTTAGGAATATAAAAGGCCCCTCTCTCCTACATACAGGTTAACTGAATTGCATCCTTCGTAATTACTGTTCCACAAAAGATTACATAGCTATGCCAGACTGCACTCCCCTCTTTTCTCCTCCCTGTTGTAACACCATTAAACTCTAAAGAACTTTAAACTAAAATGAAGGTGACAGCACAAGGCTTTCCTCTAAGGGCTGGCAATGGGGAAATAAAAAATAACCTGTTGTAGATGGAGTTGTATACACCAGCTGCACAAACCACCAGTGAAATACTCCTTTTGTATCCTTGGCATCTGTCAGAGAACAAAATAGGAGAAATAAAAAGCAAGTCTTTACAGGACAGAGCCCTCTCCAACGCTGTTTATGGCCTGCCTCTTGTTAAAATGTTTATTTGTTTTTATATATTTAGATGGTTTATAATGCAAATGCTCCCTTCCTCATGCAATCTTTCATGGACTCCACTGGTTACATCTGTTAGTATTTATACGAGAAACAACAACAAAAAATTTGCAGCTCTTGCAAACGTGGGTAACCAACACATTATCGTGTGTGTGACTGTGGTGCACTTAGACATTCCTTATGGAGGAGATGAAAAGGCACTGGGCTGCAGTCCAAAAGCACCATGCAAGACCAGCTACTCCAAAGAGCTCCAACGTAAAGAAGCCTCCACTGTCCCATGGGTGCTCAGCAGCTTCCCCCTGTGTGCTGCAGCCTGCGGTGCGGCCCACTGCGGCGTGATCCCAGGAGTCAGCAAGCAATGGCGGTGGTATTCTGGTTCATATGCAGCCAAACCAGTGCCCTCTCAATGTCTCCTTCTGACTCAGGGCACGACAAGGAGAGGGACACACTGATCTGTTGCTGTCTGCACCAGCGACTGGCTGACCTGGGCAGAGGCACAGCACCAGAACGTTATCAGGGAAGTTTGCAGGAACATTGCAGTCACACCCTGGTTAGTTAAGAAAGCTACCTGATGTCATAAACATTGATTTGAATTCAAGGGAAAGGATCAAAAAGGGCTTTTTGCATTCCAGCAGAGCTACACCCAGGACTCCTTTCTCTGCTAGACCTTTACTACTGTACCAAAAAGACAGATCTGAAAAGAAAAGCTACAAAACTGGTAAGGGCCAGCACCTGAGCCTACAACTATAGCAAGGAACCAACTCCAACCATTCCCACACATGTCTGGACTAGCAGATCCAATCGTGCATACCACAAGGATGGGGCGCTCCCCACTCCCAATTCTGATCTACAAAGATGGACCACAAACAGGCTATCCCAGAGAAATCTTTTTATCTGAGAAAGAAGGAAATACAGAAAACAGAGGGCCTTCTCCACCTCTGGCTAGGTAGCCCATGTCAGGAAGGCAGAAGCAGGCCTGCAAGCAGACCTGAAAGGCAGAGCTCCCACACCAGGGCTGGTTGCTGAGGAACACGGGAATCATTCATAAACGTGGCTATTCCAACAAAGGGCCTCAACAGTGTGGTCACTGTATATTTGCACAGTCTCTTTATCTACTGTAGCTAACCTGGTGTGTTTGCTTCAGTTTTTATAAGTACAAAAGACCCACAGGCAGGAGCACCACAGTGAAGATTAATTAATTAAATAAATAGAAACCGAAACACAGGCTCGCCAAGGAGTCTCCACCACCTCACCTATAAAAACAGGCTCTGCAGTGTGCACAGAGGTCTAAAGGTCAATGTCCAAATGCTACACATCAGCCTAAGAAATGACTCCTTCTCCCAAAGAAGATTCAGCCCTGAAACACGGCAGATACACTTTTCCACCCAACCCTATGTTTTTGGCATGAATATATTTACAAATCACTGTCGTCCGGAGACATGAGTGTCAGTCAAGAAGAGGGAAATTGTCTGAAGGCTGGCACTGCCTGTAAGTAAACAAAGGAAGAGAGACCCACACCATGAGGCAGAGACACGTATTAGGGTTCCCACCTGCAGACAGCTGCTGCCTCTAACAAAAATCGATGTCGGAGTGATTGGGAATGGCTCTGTGCCTGGTCTGAAGGGTAGTCGGTAAATGTACAGCATGGATGTCGCTTCCTGACCAACTTTTACAACAAGTTGTTGACTGGAGTTTATTTTTATTGTTGTCCTTGCTGTCAGCCTCTAGCAAAATGTTAACTAAGTTTTCTGTGCAAAAGAGAAATGAGTTCAAATTCCACGTGTCAAAAAATCCCAGCAGTAACTGCAAGGCGTTAATGAAGAATGACCAAATGAGCAGCAAGTGTGACAGACATCCCAGGACTTCAGACTTCTAGGCCTGCAACTAACCAAAACCTCATCACAACTCCTAAATTAACCTTGGCTAGAAAAAATACCGTTAGCCTGAAGAAAGGGGGGTGAAAGGGAAGTAGAGCACATATGTATATGAAGAAGAAAGAAAATACCTCAGGATAAACAGCTAGTTAAATTGGTTACCTTGTTCATTCAATCTTCTTAAAACAAAGGTTGAAAACTCAAATAGAAGTGGGAAGACTAATTTGTATTTAATGTCTAGAGCCGTGTTCCACACTGATCTACCACATACCTGAGATATGACCAGGTTTCTTGCAATTAAACCATTTTTAAATTTCCCATTAATTCTTAGTGACTATACACTGTGCTCATTTAAGCCAACAGCACCTTGCCACCTAGGCTACAGGCTCTTGAAATCCCCATCACTATCCAGCTTAGAAGAAGACACAAAACTGCTCTGAAAATGGTTTACAAGTGTCATACACCAGCCTCCCAAAGCCGGTGTCACCCAACCAGCCTTCAGAGCTTATCTCCCAGCCTATCATTTTCCCCTCCATTAAACCAGGCTATTAAAACTTAACTGTAAAAGGAGCTATTCATTAAAGTTTTGTCACATCCTTGGATGAAAATGCCCAAAATGGATGCAAAGAGTTACAAGATTTGCGCTCACAACTGAACCAAAATTGAACGTAAACAATTACGGTACATTTGCACACAGCATGGGAGATTCCCCCTCCTCCCACCACCCTTCATGCTCCAGTGCTCCCTTTTTCAGAGGATGGCAGCTGTTAGTGAAACAATGAAGGAAACACGAGTACAAGAATATTTACACCAAGAACATAAGATCAGATCTCAGCAAGCAATTTTCTCTCCTACTTACATAGGCCAAGTACTCATGCGTGTATATATACACACACACATACACACAGAGAGGATTCTGGAAGAAGAGAGGGTCTTCAGCACAACTTGCACTCATAAAAGCACAGATCACGTAGACAAACAGCATTAGAAATTACTAGATGGCCAAGCTCTGCCTGGCATTATTATTATTTGAACTCTCAACAGTAAAACAATGATGGCCTCCACCCAACTTCTGTACTGGTCACACATAGTAAAGGCCTCACAACCCAGGCGTGTGTGACATAGTGCATAATTCCTCCCAAATTTATTCCCAATATGCTTTGTCTAGAACCAGATAAGTATTAGTGGAAATGGTATATATATGGACATTCTTCTGAATCTTGTGATTTTTTTGTAATTTACAAAAAATCCTCAATAGTACAAAAATTAATAGTTATTGGAAGATAAATACTAAATACAACCAATTTTGTAAAAATCACCTCCTAACAATCTGTTGTACTTCAAAGGACTGAATTCAGTATGTTCCCAACCATCATAAAAGCACTTTTTCTCCCACAGCAAATGTGTTTTACCATCATATTTGCTGGAAAACAACCAACAAAAATTGCAATCAGCAAATTTCCTGGAAAACTCGAGCAAGCGATGTCTTTGGCAATCAGAGAATGCCATGCATTTCTGTTCATACTCTTTGGTCTTCTCCACTCTCTTTTTCATATTTGCAGATTGTTCACTCAGTATTAGCTGGAGTCAAACATAATCCATAGGTTAAAAACCAAAGTACAGCTCCCCAAAAGGTTGTTGGGCAATCTTAGTGCAAATCCAAGACCTTTCCTGAAACATGGGCAGGATGACGGTGCAATGGCTCAGTTCATCTCCACCTCCCCTGAACTGGTTACTGGTGTGTGAGGTGAAGAGAGCAGAGCAGGAGCAAGGCACTGGATGGAAAGTGAAGCAGAGTGGTATTTTGAATGTAGCTGGATGGAAAGTGAAGCAGAGTGGTATTTTGAATGTAACTGATGCAGGAGTTTAATAGTCCTGGGGCCCGAGTTTGCTGGGAGCTCTATTACGCAGGTTGTGACCTTCATCAGCCAAGACTTTTATCAAAAGCCATTTTATGAGAATGTCAGAAAGCCACACCACATTGCAGCATTCACATCAACTCTTTCTTTGCACCTCTCATTAAACACTCCACACAGGGTTTTAATGACTGGGAGTACCTCTGTAGCACAGCAGATACTGGAATATGGAAAACAAATCTTCTGCTCATATTTCAAGGAAAAGGTCCCCCCAGAGCTCCCAGGAGATGAACCAGAGAAACATATATGTGTGTCAAAAAAAAAAAAAAAAACCAAAACCTCAAAAAACCAAAAAACCAAAAATAATAAGTCTGAAAAGTTTGTTTACATCTTTAGGTAAGGTCAAAGACAGTAAAATACTCCCTGCCCAAGCATATCTTTACTAGCGTGCTTAGGCCATGGGTGGTCCTTCAGAAGAGATTTGTCTTTCTGCAGTAATTAATAAGTCTTCTGTGCTCCTTTGGTTTTCCACTCATCAGAGCACCCTATCCAGCAAGGCAGCCATTCCTGGCAGCCAATGCTGGCACTGAAAGCAAAAAAAACAGATGCCAATTTCTCAGCTCAGTAAAAGAAAGACAGTAAAGGCAGATAAATTGAGCTGTCTTTGTCTGAATGTTCCCCGTGTCAGGTCTCTTCCCACTACAGGTCTACTGCCACCAGGCAAACCATCTCACCTTAGTCAAGAACTTTTAGAAAGTACGTAAAAATCACTTTACACTGATACAAGAGCTAAACAGAATCCTTGTTAGCAAGCCAGTGAGCTCAAATAGTCAGACCTGTATATCAGTGAAACTTTGCCGGTCTCAGTGTAGGTGCTCCCAGAGGAGTTTGCTACAATGAGCAATTAGTTCCCAAACAATGAACGGTGGGCAGTAACTCCACCCAACGAAGTTAATTCTTCTAACAGTTACCACCGCAATTTCACAACCAAAGTCTTAGCTTTTTACCTAAAAGGCTAACATCACATTCCAGCTGATCTTGGGCATTGCATAAGATATTTTAGGATGAATCCACAACTGGCACTATGATCTGTAGTTACAGAGGCCGGCGGAATCTGCTTTTCTCCTCTGCAGTCCAGAGAGGAGTCCCCGGCCTGACACGAGCTGGGGGAGATGTTCCCTAGGATACAAAGTCCCACCTTTACATTTGACTTTCATAACTCAAGACTTGACAAAACAGCAACCCTGAAAGCTGGTCTGACATCAACAAGTTAATCCTCTCTAATTGCACTGTTGCCTCCAAAATTTAATATATTACCTTATGAAGAGAGTTAAAAACCAACCCCTCCTCGCACGCACGCACACACGGATTGCGCCACACCTTTCCCAGCAGCAGGGCGCTGGGAGGAGACGCATGTTAATGGTCCTGGCATGTCTTTCTGGAGCAGACTGGTGGGTGGCTTCTGTTCCACATCTTTCACTGCTATTTGGGTCTCAGTATCAAGAGGCTGAAGAAGTGACAGAGAAAGAAGCAGAAACCTCCTGCTTTAGTTTTCAGACATCCTCAGATAAACTGCAGATTGGGTTTACTTGTTTGTTTGCGATTTTTTTGCCTTTTAGGGAGACTTCAATCAAAGTTTTAGTCCTAAAAATTCCCAATAATAAAATTGCAGTTATCACAGACCTCTAGTTAATCTATAATCTTTAAAGAAACAGCATGGAAAGAACATATATACCTATACTGAAGGTATGAGGTTAAATTTGTCCTCCTCGCACGCACGCAGGTTTTACAAAAGTAAAACCAATTCGATCTGTGAGAATTTGGTGCTTGGAAAATTGAAGGGATAGAGACAATTCTATAGTTTACATGAGCCAACACAACATAAAATAAACTTCTGGCCAGGAAGCCAGCCTTGAGGGTCTTTATTTAACCTACAACCAGTGAAAATGGAGTATTTCTCTCAGGCAGAGTCATGGTCTAACCCCTTCCCTGCTCCTGCATCCCATTTCTTCTTCACCATTGCCCCCTCAAGTGGGCTAACTCAACCATTCACAGGCCTAGATGCTAAATGGGATCAGGGAACTGATCCAGACCAAAAACCCTAAAATAGAATAAAATAAATCCTCCCTCCTTTTTTTCAGCTCTTAAATGAATTTCTTGACCTGTCCCACCATGCTGCCTGTAAACAGCTGGACCACCCAGGCAAAGGATGGTGTGGGGGTGGGAATGACCAGACAGGAGGCCTGAGGAGCATTAGCCAGCACTTACACAGAGACAACTTCTCAACTGACAGCTTTTGTCAGTGTAGTGATGATGGTCTTTTCCACCAGCTCAGAAACACCTAGTTCCTATCATAGTGCCCTCCTCTAGGAATGAAGGGACTCCCTAGGTTGTCATACTCCTAAAACTTAATTCTGTTTTAAACAGCATCTCGTTTCTTCGAAGATATTTATACTATAGATGATTTATTTCTATTTATAGTCTAGTATTTTTATTAAGCACTTGATTTGGCTCAGCATATCTGAAAAATCACAAACCAAAACATTACTCTGGGCAACAAGTGGACATGGACCTGCTGGAATGAGTCCAAAGGAGGCCACAAAGATGGTCAGAGGGCTGTGAAGACATGCTGAGAGTTGGGCTTGTTCAGCCTGCAGAGGAGAAGGCTCCAGGGAGATCTCAGAGCACCTTCCAGTCCCTAAAGGGGCTACAGAAAGCTGAAGAGTGACTTTTTGCAAGGGCAGGGAGTGACAGGACAAGGGGGGATGGTTTAGAACTAAAAGCAGGTAGATTTAGATTAGATATTGGGAAAAAAAACCCTTCTGTAAGAGTGGCGAGACCCTGGCACAGGTTACCAAGAAGCTGTGGCTGCCCCTGGATCCCTGGCAAGGTTCAAGACCAGGTTGGATGGGAATTTGGGCAAGCTGGGTGTCCCTGTCCCTGTGGCATGGGGTGGGACTAGGTGAGCTTTGAGGTCCCTTCCAAACCAGTCTGTTATTTTATGATTTATTATAACCATTTTCATATTTCACAGCTTACATTGAAAACTGTTTGAAGGTTAAATAAAATTTTTCATTGCTTCCCAAACTGAATAATCCAACGCAGTGAGGTCAATGTGTCCTTTCAGCTTCACACTACCCAGAATACTGAGTATGTCCTCAAATCTACAGTATTTTGTCTTTCTTAAAGAATCCTACTTCAAAGACCAGGAAGAACCACAAACACACCAAGCTCAGCTACAGCATCAGGGTATCCCACGCCACTCGGCACTGGCAGCCTGCTGCCTCTCACAGCGGCAAGAGCTTTGCTTAGGTAAAGGATGAAAAGCAGGGCAAAGCTGAAACCAGAGCACAGAGTCCACACACAATGTGAAAAAGCTGCTGTTTTCTTTTTTTGGTCAGGCCTGGCTGTGAAAGAAAAGCAGCAATGACCTATTTCTGTGTTTCATCCTCGCTGAGCCCAACAACAGCTGAGAACACAGGACCTGTACTACTCACGTGACAAAGATGAGCAAACCTTCTAACCACCTATCACAGTTCAAACCTCAGGCACTGTGGCAAAACATAAGAGCCTGCTTTAAACTGCTGCTGGAGCAGGTTATTGCAGAAATAGAAATCCCCGTGGATTCTAAACCTACTGTACCTGCCTGCTTTCTGGAGAGCATCCTGCTCTGGCTCCCACCAGTGAGTAGTGAGTGAGTACCTGTGTACGGAGCAGCCACGCTGTCTGGTAGTTCATAAACACCCTTTAGAGACTGTTTCAAGTGTAGTAAAAGGAAACTGCTCTCCTTATGCTGCTGATGCTTATCTCTGTTCAAACCAAAAACAGTGTTAAATTTAACTGTTGCTCAAAAGTACATTTTAACATCCAAACAGGAAACTGAAACATTTTAATCAAGCCCTTGTCTTTCTCTGAACTACCTCAACAGAGAGCAGCTCTCAACCTCTAGAAGCACAAGTGACATTTTCATAAAAGTTGCCTGTTTTGCAGATAAATACACATGCTCCTCTATTCACAGCTACACGGCCAACTTTTCAAAGTGCAAAAGCAAAACACATCCAGCAATTGTTTCCATTCAAAATGCCTTTTGTAATCCAAACTGAGGGGTGGTGCGTGGAGAAAATGGGGTTTCCAAACAAGAACGTTGAACCAGAGGCCAAATTTGAGAAACACTGAGCACTGCAGCATTGTCCATCAGCACAGCATGCCCAAAGGGCTCCAATGGAGTGAGAAACCAGGTGTTTGTCTGAGAGCAACTTCAGGTGTTGGCCAAGGAGATGACCAGCTTTAGGTATGCTTGAACCAGGAGTTAGGACACTTTATCCACCATTCTGTATTAGCACATCGAGGTACATTTGGTTTCAAGTCTCTGTGTATTTGTATAAAAGTCTTTGAATTATTTAACAGAGAACTCTGAATGCATATACACAACTGTTGCCTGTCGACCTACAATGAACTTGTAGACATGTTGATTTTATCTGTTTAACAGATTAGGTTTGCACTGACAGATGGACAATGCTACTGTTAAATTAATTAAAAATGAATACCATTAATGTTGGATGAGCATGAAACAAATTACCTTTGAGGCAAGACACTGCTAAATAGGGGGAAAAGGAAAGCAATTAATGAGGTTGGAAGATAACAGGTCCTGATACTTTTAAAGACTTTTTCATTTCCATTTTTTCCCTTTTCTTCCATGGTAATGTTTTTAGTAGCCTATGCTCCTATATTATCTCTTTTATTTGTGTTAGCTAACTGCTAGTGTACTTACTCAAATTTATAGAACGTAATGTCAAGCCAAATAATTTCAAATATCCCTTTCACAGAATGTAATGTACTGGTCAAGATTTAGAGAACTATTAAAAATACATCCAATCACTCCATTTTATACCATTAGCTTTCTGTTAGCAAAAAAAAAAATCAAATTAGTATCTCATTCGGTTTCTCCTAACTGGCATTCTTACAAAGGCCATAAATCACTTCAGTTCTCATTCCCATTCTCCTCACAATCTGAGGCAGAAGATTCCTGGTTAACATGCAGCTGGTAAATTTTTCTGACATTGCTACCCGCACAGTTTTGTGAGTGCACCCATTGAACCACTGTTTGCAAGCAAGTCTTCAAAATTACTAACCAGGGTAAAAGTTCTGCAGTGCCAAGGAGTCAAGCTGAGCTACTCATTTCTTAGTATCCACAATTCAATTAGCTGCAAATACCACAGCAGCAGCAAACCAGAGTTTCAATTTCTGCTGGCACATAACTCTATAAACTCCTTGTAGTGTTTGGATTTAAAACAAGTAACCTTTCCACTGCATAAATCAGATACTGATACTTAGAAGTATATTTCCAAAAGAAAGATAAATGGGAAGGGGATTAGGAGTATTTTTTAAGATCTATTTTAAATCTGAACTATAAGATCATTTGCTACTGCAATTATCAGTTTTGCATTTTTATATCCAACGCTGGAAGATTAAATACATGGTAACAGAAGAAAACTGTTATCTCCAAGACAATACCCAAATATTAGAAAGCTGATATGCACTGCAAGCCTACAATGTAGAGAAGCTAGAGAATGAAACTTTCCAACAGTCATGCTGGGTGCCCAAGTTATTAAAAAAGACATTTTTCCTGACTAGAGCAGCAGCACTTACATCCATAAACTTTGGTCATATGAATAAAGGGCTGTCAGAGGGCATAATTTGCATGCATTTTACTGTTTATGATGATCAAGATAAACTGGCAATGGATGCAGAGCTCTGTGGATTTTGGCCCCAGCTGTAAAATCAGCTCAAACACAATGAGTTTCTATTCATTGGTGGTGAAAGACCTTGTAGCCCACGAGGTGCAGGGGCAGATTACTGGAAGGCAGTAATATGCAGAATATGAGTAACAGCATGAAGTGTGGCAGCCTTGATAGCTCAATCCTCATAAAACTACGTCTTGGGATGTTCCATGAAATTTAAAGGAACTTTGTGAATCAGTCTCGATGGTAGGCCCAAGGGACAGACTCCAGGTTTTGGCATCACCCGAATCCCACAACACAAGCAGCTTTGCATAGGTCCATGTATGATTCTGGTATCCTGTGTTTCAGCTCAAAATGGCTCAATTTCAGCACATTACTCAGCACAGCATTTAATTAAATACATTTCAAACGTCTGAAAGGTTTCTTTAACTGTCTTTTCATGCAACTGTTTTAAGGTTGTATAAAATTCTTCTTTTATGTTTCTGCTGTGAGGGCAGGGAAGGGGGAGGAAAGGACAGAGCTCTCACCACAGCTCAGTTTCTGGAACATTTCTTTCCCCAACCACTGCTTTCCGCTCACTTTGGCTTACACTGCTGTGTCCCCACCGTTCAGACACACTCCCAGAGCAGCAGCAACTCTTGGCCCAAGCGGTCACCCATGCAGTCCAAGGGAAAATGTTGGTTCTCCCTCCATGGGATGAGCTCCACTGGTAACACTGGAAAGGGAAGGCACCTGAAGCACTCATCATGTAGGCTCTTCCTCTGGCTCTGCAGCTGCCGAACTACTTATTAACTGTGCTGTGTTTGACTTGTGCCACACATTGAAAAAGTACGAGAGAGAAGCTGTTAAACAATCACTTTTGACATCAAAGAGCTGCCTGGCATCCCTGCTGAACTCTGGTTAACAAAGCCCATTTGCAGTCCAGTTGTCACAACAGAACTCAGACCAGTGACTTGGTTTCAAAGGTGAACCTGAACAACAGATATGAGCAGGTGAAAGGCATCATGATGAGCTCACCACCCTATTACACCACAGAGCAGACCCTACATACACAGTAAGTCAGCTGTGTCCTTCAGTCACATCTGGACAGAGTCTTGCATCTAAAAAAGAAGTGATATCTGAACCTCCACCACTAGTTTGTCCTTTAGCCTCTGATCTAAGTCCTCCAGCAGGACTATCGATAGTTGCTGTGGCACAACAGTGATCTGACATTTTGTTTGAATTTGTAGATGACACAGATGCTTGGGGACCGATTCACAAAGGGATGGAGGTGACACAGCTCTGATGCACAGCCTCCCCGTGTAACGCACACAGCACCAGCACGGGATTTGCCTCCTGGTCACTGCTGTCACCAGAAAGGTGCCTGTGTGCAGAAGAGGCATTCCTAGAGAGGACAAAGCATGCATCTGATGTGACTTAATGTGCAGATAGATGCAAAAACATGCTGGTAAAATTTTTCCTGTGAAATTAGTTAATTCACTTAAACCCTTGATGCTTTCAAGGAGAGAGTATAAATAAAGAGAGAAAAAAAAATGCTAAAGATGTAATTCACTTGTCAAAAATAACAACCAACTTTGCTGGATCCTGAGAGTGCTAGAAGCCAGACAGGCAGTATCAATGCCAGTAGAGATCAATACTCCCACAAAATAGCGTTATGCTATGCCTAGAAAGCAGAGGGAGCAGTAATAGATATCTAACACAAAACCACCCAACTCTCTTCAAGAATAGCTGTGTGAGTAGTAGCAACGACTGTACCATACGTACAAGTAATTACTGTCAGGACTCCATCTGGATCAAAAGTTTGGCTACTGTTTCACTAGCAGAAGAATCTCCAAGTTAAAATTGAATTTCAAGTTATGAGCCAGTAACTCCCTGTAATTCTTCTCTTTCCTGTACAACTACAGCACTTATCTACGGATTTTTGTTTGTTTCTGGTTCTTATCCTGCACGATAATTTTGACTCACCCAAGAATTATTTTTTTCACGTTACAGGCAATATTACTGTCACTGCAAACAATCCTGTTCTGTGTCAGCCTTTTTGTATTTCATTAAATATAAATAAAATAAGATAAAAAGCAAAGCAAACATACAATCTAGGTTTCCCCCTCTCAGCCCCTGATAAAAAGAACAGAAGCAATCCCTGCACAACTGTAAAGTCAGGAGTTTCAGGTGAAAACATGGAGATTCAGGTCCAAGTTTTGTTCTGTCCAATTCTCTGCCTTTTTATAAAGGTCTTATTAGCACACAAATGAGATCACATGGGAAAAGTTAATTAACTGTACTTTCTCACTGCCATTTACCTTGCAATAACTTAGCTATGTAGAAACATCCTCAAAGCAGAGGCTCGAAACCTCAGTTGACAAGAGTACGCCCCATACAATAAATGTTCTTTTTAAAATGACATCTTACTCAACATCTATTGCTAGAATTGCCTCCCATTACTGCCCAGCAGAGAGGGAAAACAAGAAAGCCCTACTGATGTCCACCAAGAACCATCTTATCCTCTTCCTCCAGCACTATCCATGAATGTACCTCTAATGAAGAATCTAAGAACAGGGAAACACTCTGATTTCCCCTGTAAAAACTTTCCAGCCTCCAGCAATTCATGGTTCCTCTGGAGAGAAAGAAATACTATGTAGATCAGTTCCACTATAAAATCTCTTAAACTATATTAAAATAAAGGGTTGTGGGTTGGTTTGGTTTTAAAAAAAAATAATTAATAGAAATGAAGGTCCAAAAAGTAAGTTTTCAGGTTTGAACAGGCTTTTATCATACTCCCATTGCAGGGTGCTTATTTCTTCTTCCACGATGAAGCCACCTTCAAAGCCAACTGCAATAACCCTGGCACAACCTGGAAAGTGTGTCACAAAGGAACCAGCCCCAGCTAGAGTTTAGATAGCACATGGAAAGTCACTCTTCTATTTCTACTCCCAGCATGGGGCTTCTTGCTTGGAGTGATAGGTTTCAAATAAGCATGTCATCAGTGACCAAGAGAAGTTGTTTTTAATACAAATTATTATTAATCACTGTTTCTCTATTGTTTTAATTGCCTTGTCCTCCTTGAAACTAACTCAGGAACAGCTGACTGCGTTACTGCATTCCAGGTCAGGATTCTGGTTTTGAACATAGGGGCAAGACAAGTTCTATAGAGTAAAAATAAATGCTACAGTTCCACCTGTAAAGCCTTTTCTCCTTACTCACAAGCTCAAACTATAACTGCAGTTTCATCTTCAGCCTGTAATGCCAGCAACTCATCAACCACTTCCTGCTGAGGCAGCCTCTCTGCTGGCCGGTTCCCTCACGCGGCTCCCCATGGCTCACTCCACAGTCATCCGTCTCTCCGTCCAAGCTCTACGACACGACTGTACTCATTTAAGTGACTGTTGCACTGAAGACAAGCCCACAAGGGCACTGTGAGAACATCAGATGACTAATACTTTCAGACTCTATTATGCAAAGAGTTAAAGATTAATATTGTTTTACAGGGAAAGAAACTAAAATGGAAAGAGAAAATAAATACCTCTCAGATGACTACGTACAGAATCAGCTGCAAATAAAAAAAATGCAGTGCATCACTCAGCTAAGGACAAGGTTGTTATTATAGTAAGATATGTGAACATTACTTGTGTCCTAAGCAATCATCTGGAAGCAGCCAAAAGTAAAAACCCGCTCAAAGGTTTCATGTTCAAACAGAAGTAATAATTGATTATCCTAAAACTGATTAATTAGAAAGGTGAAAGTGGTCACTATTTTAGAAGAACCATGACCATGTCTTTTTTATGTACCAAGGACTTGATACAACAATTTTTTCTCATGCATCTCATCAACCCTTTCTTCACCCCTCTGGCATTGTTTTTCATGGAAATCATACCCCATTTCTGGTTCATCTAAAATAAATCAAAGAGGAAGCAATGAGCATGTCTGTTATGAGCTGAAGTTAAAAGCAAATCACCAAGAATGGTGCATTTTGGGTCCAATTCCACTTTGCATGAGCACTGCTTGTACAAAAGGCTAATTTAAGAGAAGACCACGCTGCTCAGAGAGCATCAGCCCATGAAGAAGTCAGCATTTTGGTGGTAAAGGGACAAATCTAAGATGGTAGGGGCAGGGGGCCAGGCAATGTTATTAATTTGCTTTCCAGCTGCCTGCCCAAGTTCCTGTGCGGATTGTTATGTATGAATTACATTCTGAGATGTCTGGTAAAACCTGGTTAGTAATCAATGCTATAGCAGAAAAAATACTTTGTTTTGATTGCAGAGGCCAGTTTACTAACTGTATCCTGCAGTGATGTAAGTTGGTGTGGCTTTTTAAGTAAAATAACAATAATATGGTCTATCTCCTGTTCTGATCAGAGAATTACCCATGAAGTTGAAACACTTGTTTATTTACGTGACACAAAGAACCTTATCCAAGGTCATGTATTCTTCTAGAAGGAAACAACCAACCTCAAGACTCAAGTGGAAAAATGCAAT
Organism: Heliornis fulica; assembly: GCA_013399135.1. Classification (NCBI taxonomy): domain Eukaryota; kingdom Metazoa; phylum Chordata; class Aves; order Gruiformes; family Heliornithidae; genus Heliornis; species Heliornis fulica. The sequence continues at coordinate 78,466 of VXBZ01001611.1, read as the reverse complement.
GTCAGCACCATATCGTTTCCTGAACCGTTCTATATTAGGTAATACATTATTTTCATCTAGGATACACCTCAATTGTGTAATTAGCACAATACCTCACCTAAAAACGGGAAGACGCCCACCCAAGGTCTATTGCTGTTCCAAGATGAAGGGAAGAAAAAGGGCAGGCATATTCTTCCAAAAGCACTACCATCTTCCAAGGGTTTTTTCCATGCTATACCAGAAATATAACCACTAAAAGAAATGGTGAGCATTCACACTAGACCCTGGAACTGAGTGTGAGCAGCTGAAGCGAAACTGTGTTCAGTGATGTCAAAAAGCATAGTGAGAAGGAGAACCAAGATTAAAATAATAGTGAAAATACAAGACCATTGTATCAGACTGATCCCTTACAAAATATTAGGGGAAAAAACTCCCTGTGAGCCCTGGCCTGAAGTGAGCATGGTATCACGTGCCCCTCGGACTGCAAGCTCTGGACAGAGGACATCCCTGCGCTCAGCACCTGTGCAGGCCCGGGCCTGGGGCTCGCAGACACGCCGTGACACAGGGAATATGATCAGAAACCGATGAACCATTCTCGTTCACAGCCCTGCACTGAAGACAAGGGATCCTATATCAGGAGTGTGTGAAAGTCTCAAAGACTTGAGAGACAGCTAAATTAGTTATTTCCAGCAGGCAGGTTTGCCTCACGTTAATCTATTGTTGCTGGAGTTGAACAACAAAAGCGTTACTGTGCTGCCAAACCTGAAAACCATACATTAGAGAAAGATGAAGCTTTAGCAAAACAATTTTGTGGGAGGATGAGGGATTATGAAACAACTCCAGTTCTGAGATCTTCCCAACACTCAAAAAAATTCCCCCAAAACATTTAATGAGTAAGTTGGATTTTTAACTGTCTGCAAAATAGGTTGCTCAAAGTACAGAACATACATAATGGATTATGCATGTAGATAATTTATGTAAACAAAAACATGTGTCATTTACAAACAAGGAAGAACAGCTAAAAAGAGGGGTTTATTTTAAAAAGTCCTGTCTCCCTGTCACTGCCACTTGTGCTCCAGAAATCCCATTTGTATGGCTCCCATGGTAACTCTGCTGTACTGCTCATTTTTACAAATAACCACCCAGCCACAAAGACAGCAGCCACTCATGGCTTATCCTGAGGCCAGTCTCAAAAGCCAGGAAGGTAAAAGAAAGAAAACTTAAAAAAAAAAATCAACCAGGTCTAGAACCAGACGAATAACAAATTCAGTATCACCAGAGAAACCTGTGAGGCTCCTTCAAAAGAGACTACCAAGGTCATGTAGTTACTAATCTGCTCCCATGGTCATTACACACAAATACAGCCTCCCACTACCGTCCTCAATCATCTGCCATACATCCCAGAAGAGCAGCAGGACCTCATCCTTTCACTGGACAGACTCAAACCCTACCTTAACAAAGGCTGTAAACCAGCTGACAAAAGCCTGTGGCTTTGGAATGGGCCATTAAAAAGACTGGTAATGACTGGGAGAACCCTGTACAACCTGCCCCATACCTCATTTATGGCATCCAGAAAGGTGAAAAGGCCTTTGGCTGCAGGTCAACTAAAGGAAAGTTATGCTTCTGCCACCTTTTATGTCTCCCCATTTAAAATATGTAATTGTTTTAAATGGCCTCTTGGTTGCATGTTGGGTTCAAACTTTGGTCATCATGCTCAGGTAATGAAACAAATTCCTCGACCATGTCATTCTTCACATGTGTTTTTGCATAATTATTTCTTTTTGAAAGACTACGCCGCCACTGAGAGCCCTTCTGGCCATAACACAAGCACAGCTTGCCTCTTTTCCAAAGAGGTCTTCTTTCATCTCTGACAGTTTCAATGCAGGATAACCTCCATTAGAAGTATTCTTTAAAACAAGGTCATTTCATTTATGCAAAGCACTCTATCCTTTAACAACATTAAGTTAAGGGAGCAGCACTATTCACTGTACTAAATCACTTCCTGGACTTCTGAATAAATTTAATGTAGAACTGGACTTAGAATTCTTCTCTTAACAAAAACTTAGCCACAATTCCCACGACACTGATCTAAAAAACACCTGCAGCAACTTATGCTGCCCAGTTAGCCTTCAAATGTGTGCTTCTGAGAAATTCCATAGGATGTTTTAGGAATTATTGCTTTGAACTCAGAAAAACAGCAATCAAAAAGGAGCCCAACCAGCAGCTATTTGGAGAAACACCTGCCAAAGGACTACCATCATCTCACAGTGTCCCTGTTAACATTTCTCAGGTCTGCCCAGGAAAAAATTCATTGGACAAGTTACCAGCCTGCTGCCATGCTGAGTGAAAGGCAATACTTTTGGGGTATATCAGTAGTCAAAATATCAAACACTGGAAAAAACATTCCCAAACAAAAGCATTGGTAACAGCTGAAAAGTTTTTACATACTGAAAGCTTCTGGTCCCTGTAGTCCAAACTCACAATGGGATATCATTTAACAGCTTTGTTAATGAGTTAATTTCCTCATTTCTGGAGATCTTCATGAAGTTTCAAACTGCATCTTTTAAATACTTCTGAAATCTACTTGCCTTATAAAGAACAGTCCTGCATGATTGAAAATCTTTAGTTCTGTCAGTCCATCTCCCCAAGATGTTGGAGATCAGTGTGATGTGCTGGGGGCAGAGAAATCAATCCACACATCCAATTAAAAATAAACCCAAATAATAACCAAAGAACACCCCCCCCCAAAAAAAAAAACCAAAACCACACCCTATAGCATCTAAATCTATAAGTTACCTACACTCAGGTTATCCCCAAGACCCTACAAAAGAGCAGCAGAAATGTAGCCTCATTGTAACCAGCACAGCCTGAGGGTATCCGTGATCCATACACACCTGGTTTGAGGCCCCACTACACGACTGCCCTTTGGACACTAAACGATTAAACCTGCAGAGTATGAATTACTGTCAGCAGCCACTGAGTTCAGCTGACAACATGAGGATTTTAGTGGAATTAGGTGCCTTTACATCAAGCTTTGTGCTGCTGGAAGACAAGTAAGCTGAACTCCACCCCAAGTCTTTCATCTTGGGTCAGCAGTCTGGCTGAAGCAAACCTGCCCACATCTAAGGAAACAGTGATGGGAAGGAAATCAAATATTCTTCTAGTGGAGATATCAAAAAAAAATAGAGATTTTTAATTTTTCAACTGAATTTACTTTTACAGCTGTATCCTTGTATTTCTCCACAGCATCCACTAACAAGGCACTGAAGGCAGTAAATCTTAGTTTTCACAGATTTTTTTAAAATATTGTCAGACCACAATTAAAAAAAAAAAATCAAACCACACACCATGTAGAAGAATTACTATCAGGGAAAATAAGCAAAAGTGGTTAACCCCTCAAAAAACGCTGTCCTTGATGAGAAAATGGCTTGGGGCAAAATAAGCAAGTCTTCGAAGGGTAGTTGGGCAATGGAAGTTTCCAAAGTCTGAACCACAGGGGTTGCAAGGCTGTAAAGAACTTTGATTTCTAGGGCAACAGTACTAAAAAGCACTAGTAGTGCAGACAAGCAACCGATTGTGCTGCAAATTTCTGAACTCCCAATGAGCAGAGCTAGTGCTGAAAGCAAAATGAAGCCACATGAGCAGGACCTGCAAGTCTGTCTGTACAGCAGCCAGAAAGGGGAGAAGGGAGGGAGGGAAGCGGCAGGAATCACATTTCAGCCCTTAAGCATCTCATATCTTTGACCCTCTGCATCTGATTCCAAGCTCAAATACAGTTCTGACGTCCAAGGTGTCACCCTATCTCCAATTAATCAAAGGGGAGTCCTGTTTAACTAGCCCCTTCTCAGGAATCCCATGGCCTGGCTTGGAATTTGATCTGTCATAGCTGTCAACAGATCCACTTCTTGCTTCTCCCTTGCTTTTGTTTTTATCAAAGGCAGCACAGTAAGCCTGAAATGAAACATGGATGGACAAAGAGAGAGGGATATCAGGCATTCTAGCAGGACTGAAGCATCAGGTTTTTGCTATGGCATGTAGTGACTAGCTCACACAGGTGCTGAGGACAGAGCACCTAAAGGTATGTTAAATCCTCTTAAGTTACCACCTAAGACCATGCATTATTCTCAAAAACTGAGGGAACCCAAAGCTTAATTAAACCTGACCCTCAAAATAAATGCCAGCCAGGCTCTGTCATGAAGCCTAGTGTTTTCTGATCTCAGATTTGTTAGTTGTTTACCAATCCATCAACAAACCTTCCCGCAGTGCCCCAATGAGCATAAAGGATCTGATCTTTAAACAAACTGCCTGGAGAGACCAGTTTGATAAGCAGTGAAGAAGTAATTATGCCATTCAGAAATCAATTTATTCTCAGGCAGAAATATATTGCAGCAATTATCTTAAATATGGGGTGAAGTCCATGCAAAATCACTGAGCCAGGCTTTAACACAACACTTTATTTCAGCAAAGTATGAGAAAGTCGACTGTATTATCATCTCTGCATAAGAGATTAAGACTGAGACTGACATAGCTTTTCCAGTGACTTTTGATCAAAACATGCCTAATTGGGTAGACAGAGGTCTCTGCTCCTTGATAGCACAGCTTTCAAAAACATCTCTATGAAATCGATGCCCAGCCTTTTCAGCACACACCTAACCTTTGTCCTGCCATTTGCTGCTGTGCATCTTAGATAAACACCATTTCTTTCCTCACACAATACAACCATCACATGCAAACTGCTAAAACAAAACCTTCAGAGCCCGAAGTTATGAGAAATTATTTGATTTTTTTCCGTACCAGAAAAGCAGGAACTCCCCCACTTTTCCCCAAATAATCTTCTACCCAAAATACCTCAGGCTGATCTAAATATGTACACTGTGCAAATCACCACAACACTTTGTGGTCTAATCCTGAAAAACACCAAGGGCTTCCCGTAAGGGCTGAGTACCTTCAACTCCTACCCACTCACAAGGAAATTAAAGACATAAATTTTGCAATTTATACTGAGAACTGAGGGCTAAAAATTAACCCTACAATAAATTAAACAATTTAAAATATCTGCAGGTGTCCTTAATCCAGCTATGCAGCTGCACAAGTCAAGCAGGTGTATCAGAGGGATGGGACTGCATGGCAATTTTCGGGGGAGTTCACACTGTTGTTTCCAGCACAGATTAAGTCAGGCTTAAACCAAACCATGAAATTTCATCCTTGGGAACTTTTACAGTTCTTGAGCCCAGAAAATTGCAAGAGCAACCCAGCATCAACAGGAGCCTTAGCTGTAAATGTACCAGCAATGGGCTTATTGATGGTTTTGGTTATTTCTATTTGTCTGTCAAATCAAAGTCATCACAACAGGACAAATTAAGATGAAAAGAATAAAAGGGAAGGCAGCACTGATCCTAGAAATATATATTTGGCCTGGGTTATGATCAACTACTGAAACAAATAAATGAAATGAAGTTCACTCTATCTCCAAGCTCACTGCAGCCCACACGTGAATCCAGGAGAGGGTTCCTCTAATTAAAGTTCTGAGCAACATCAGAGCTCCAGTTGAGAGGAAAAGCTAAACAAAATGAGGCTGTCTACTGCAGTAAATTCTAGCTAAGAGTAAGTAGGGGGGTTGGTTGTATTTTTTCCTTTCTTGTTTTCTAGTCAGTGAAAAACAGATGGCCGTAAATAAGATCAGAGTTGGTGTCTCTCAGTTAATTTGAATCAACTTCCTGAACGTCTTGACTAATAAACCTTTCACCTTGCGTATCTCTAACAACAGTTCACAGAGCAGAAAGCTGAGACCTACAAAAGGAGAATTATATGAAAGCACTAAGCCACTTCCTCTCTCCTGACATGTCTCACTTGCAAACATACGCTTATCCAAACAGACATTCAGCTGGCAACCAGTTTTCTTAGTTGTCTGCAGAGCAGAATATAATCCCACACAACACAGTTTTTAACTGAATTATTAGATTATTTCTCTTCTTTCTTCTAGTGTTGTGTTTTTATTTGCAACCTTTTCACCTATTTTCTACATGGAAAAACTTTCTATCTTGGAAAAAAGACAAAGTAAAGGATTGACTGAAGAATTTCTAACCTGTTCATACCTGAGGAAAAGCATAAGAGCTTCTCCAACCTCACTTTGCTCTTCTCCTTTTGGGGGCTGGTTTTGTTTTTCCATTATTTGATCACTATTATCAGGTGACAATGCATGGGGAAATTGCCTCCATTTTACAGATGGCAAAACCAAGGTATTGAAAGGTTATGTAATTTTTATAGCTAAGAATTCCTTGGGTCTTGCCAGTGCCCCCTCTCCCCTCATTCCCATTCACCTTACAGAACATTAGTTGACTCTTCCCATCTTAAGAGGGGCAACACATCACACAGGAGGTCCTGACATCTAAAATATCCGTTCCACAGCATCTGTCATGGGGAAACTGAGCCCCTAGCACAGCTGCCTGATTGTATCCCATCATAAACCAGTCTCTCCCTGTTCCTGACCACTCAAAGGGTACCTGGTACAGTAGCATCAACCCAACAGGAAACACAGAGTTAAATTTTGTTCTAACAGGGCATTCCCCTACATAAAGCTGATTAATGTGCTGAAAACCCAAAGCCAAGGCACTGGGAATGGGAAGTAGAATAACTGAACGTGCGTCACTGAATCTAGCTTCCCCTTTTCTCCTGTTGCTAAATTACTGTAGTTTGGACGTTCTCAGGGCACAGACTTGAGCAACAGCAAGAAAGCCATTCTCCAAATCCACTGAGCTGAAGAACTGCCACCATTTTTGGTGGAATTTGACTAATCAGGTGATTCAATGAAAAGAGAAAACTACTGAGGCCAGTAAGGGCCAACACACTCTGCAGCATTTTAATAAGTTAAGCCTTCGTATCTTGCTCAGCAGAAACGTCAAGGGGTTTTGTTTGCTTAAAAGGAAACAGTTAACGTAGCTGTTACAGTATTTGCAGTGACTCTTTCCCCAGACTCAGAGCTATTAATGACTGTAATTCTGACTAGAGTGTGATTTAGCAATAGTCACGTTGACCCTGTACAGCCTATCATGGGATCATACAGCTTCAAAGCACTCAGCAAATATTAACCTGGTTATTCCTGAGGACACGGGATTTTTATTTCTGTTTTTCAGGTTAGGAAACAGACTGAAAGACAAATGGTACCACACCAAAGCATCAAAAGACAGAAAGAGAGAAGGAGTTTTGGGAAATAGTGGTACCCTTGCTGATGAAGCATCTGTGCAGTAATAGAAATGTCATATTTTGATTGCAGAACAGCGACTTGCTTAAATCAGCCACGGTATTTCAGTGGTACTCAATGTGCACGGCTTGTGCAAACCGATACTAAAGGTCAGTGTATTTAACAGCTACATAAAGTTAACATGGTTTATTGAATGCTATTTGCCTAATGCAGTAAAAATCACACAAAGACAAAAGGGTTTGTTCACGATGACCACAAGTACAGCAAAACCCTGTTTAGGGTGAAAGGGGATGAATGCCCTCAATTCTTCCACCAATACAGTGTGCACTCATCGAACATCTGCACTTCTGGGCAGAGCAAGTTTTCCACATGCAGTAAAACTCTGTCCCAGCAAAAAATGGCTTTGTCTTCAGGAGTTTCCAGTCCTTATCAGTCCCTTTGCTGCTCCTTGACAGACCCACACAAACAGAACAAAAATCTGACTCACTGAAATGGAGAAAACATCACGGCTGATGTCATACGCAGCCTGTGCGTTAAAGCAGCTTTCCCAACCAGAACCGCTCTCTTTGCTCATTCTAGGTAACTTTGCTCATGACTAGGTAACTGCAGGTAAACAGGCAAACACTTGCTTTCTTATTCTCCCTTCAACACTGGGAAGGTACACTATTACTTTCCCCTTAGCTGTATTAGGGGTTTTTCCAACTCACTCCCCAAGGGACAGAAATACAGATTTACCCACACAACTCTAAGATGCAGTCAACAACAATGCTAATGAAATGGAAGAAATATGCTTGCCTAGTACTATATGGAAATTAATAACAACATATTCATCAGGCAAGTTGAAAACCTGTTTTCTCAACTTCATCTCTGACCTCCAGAGATAAAGAGAGAACTAACAAGCAGCAACAAGAAAGTTATACAACGGAGGAACTGACAAGTGAGGTGTTTTGGCAGTGCTGGTGATAACAGAGACTGGCTGATCCTGACCTGTTTTCCTGGCCTTTATTATACATTCATACATATGATTAGAAAAACAGATTAATAAGGCACAGAGGATCAGAAGACATCTTCACCATCATAGAACAAGTCACCCACGACTAAGAAATATGCTTTTATTTCAAACCCTTTGATAGATGAAACTGGCAAGAGAAAAGGCTGAATGAGGTACTACAGTTGAACACTGAACCTTATTTTCCAGTAGCACATAGTTAAATGCTTTATTTTATGTTTGTATAAGGATTTGAAGATATAAACCTGTCACCAAATATTAGAAACATCATTTCTCAAAAAGCCTTCATGATGGAGGGGGTGTTGGAACAATTCAGTAAAATTTCTTGAGCGCTTCCAGGAGGAAAATATTTTTGTAAGAACAAGCTGCTTGCCTTTTTTTTCTTTTTCTCCTTTTTCTTTTTTCTTTTTTTTTAAACTTTGTACAATTAGAACACGACTTGAAAATCCTTAATCAACAAAGGTGTCTGAAACAACAACAACTGGCTTGCTATGTGAAGAAAAGGTATAGTGGGGTTAGAAATGTCTGTATACAAGACAATCTTTTTTCCTAATATTCATTCAGTTCCATTGTTTAACTTGGATTTAAGTTCTTCTTCCATTTCTCAGTCTGACAAAGATTTGGTTTTAGACAAGAGTATATGGCTCCACTTCCCCACCAAACACACACAGGCAACAGTGCCCAAAGACAAAGGGCATAATGAGAAACCAGGGCATGGTATATCAGATTCACAACAGTTATCCTAACAAGTGGGAGTACCAGACCAGACAATCTCCACAAGTACTCAGAAACACCCCTTTGTATGACACTGCCCTGATAAGCAGCCTGTAACCTGACATGTGCTATATACAACACTTCTAAAATGCTTTAGAAATTTTCTCCCTTGTAAATTGTACTTCCCAACAGAAAAACAAAGCACTCTCCAATAATAACTGGTAGATATCATGCTCTTTAGTGTATACATTACTTGTATGCTAAGTAAATGTCTTCTTCAGAACTAAAGCCTCCAGATTCAGTCCAAAGGCCATTGTAGCCAACCCAAGCATCCTCCAATTTAATCAGGCTTCACTTCAGGTTTCTACACTGCAGTTGTGCATGGCTGCAGCTCAGGGCTGAGGCACGAGGATCCTGTAAGCATCCACCATCACAAACAGCTCTGTCGTGACGAGTGTTTGCCAAAATCACTTCCCACTGCTCATCTACCTGGCTTGATGGCTCCTTGGCTCCAACACTGCACACTGCAGAGCACTCCATTTCTAGCAGGATTTCAGAGCATGCAGTACTTTTGCAGTCTCAAGACCTATGAAACCCAGCTGTTGATTCCCCAGGATCTTAAATTCATTTTAAGCGTGCTTGATACCTACAGTTTTATTTCCACTTGGGACTGCCAGAAAGCAAAGCCTGGAATTAGCACACATCTCCAGCACGCTGATTTTATAAACACACACCTCAAATAAAAACAAACAAAATATAAACATTAAAAGTCAAATAAAATAAAACCATTCTCTCACAATTTCAGAAGAGTCTTTTGTCTCCAGTACAAACTCATCACCTTCATATTTTCAATTTACATTTCTGTAATTCAAAGCATTTTGCTTTTGTTTGGTAGGCTTCACAAACCCAATTTGGTAAAGCCATCAGTCGAAGATACAGACTGGGGCATCCGAGAGGGTAGCTGTTCTTACCTGTATTATTTAAATTCCCTTCCATTGCCCTGCACTTCATGCAAAATTACACTAAAGCAAATTTACAAATATAAAATTGTCAAGGGGAACCCTCCAAAATTCATGTGTATTTTTTATTTGTACACACCTATTCCAAGTCACTCAAATAGTTGCAGCACAGCTCTTTAAACATCCAAGCAAATCCTCGTTATTGTTCTGCAGGCGAAGTGGCCACGTTAAGTACAGTTAAAATGGACTAATTGGTGAAAACTGCTGCGAGCGTATGGCGGAGGCTGTCTGCGAGTTAACAGTCGCTGATAAAGTCTCAAAGGAGTAAATCAGATTAACATGCATTAGCATGAGGTTGACAGTTTCGAACAAACATTCTCAGTTTCTCAAAAATAAAGCCCCCAACCCTCAAAACAAAACCGAAATCCACTTCTGGTTTCTCTTTTGCCCTCAATCCCTACAGCAGACTCCGTTAGCCCGCCGGTGACCCCCGCGAACGGTGACCCCCGCGAACCGTGGCACGGGCTCTGCGGGCAGAGGTAGGCTGACCAGGGTATCGGTGTTACAGTTTACTATCACCCAGATGACTACATGTGCTGAAGCACATTCTTCCCATCACTGCACTTACTCCATAAGGAAACCAGGAAGGGCACCAGGCCAAAGTCTCGTAGTTAAGCAGACACACTATCAGGTTTCCTACATTCAAAAAATCTCGCTGCCAGGGAAGCATGAAAACTGCTTCCTACAGCCTGGGTGGCAGAAGGAAAATTAAGCGAAACCTAGGTGAGACCATCACTCTGCTGATGTGCACAGGGCTTTTAAGATTTTTATCTAGCTGAGGTCCAGCTCTCAAAACACAGGAGCTTCCTCTTATCACCCAGCAGCTCTTTCATTTTCAGCCTCAGTTCCTTTATCATCGTCCCCTGACAGAACTTTATCTCCAGCCATCCTTTCTTCCAAAGCCAGAAGATCTCCTGAGCAGTTTTTATCTATCTGCAAAGTCAGATATGAAGACTGCTGCAGCCTTTCTGCCAGCATCTCTGTTGAGCTGTTTCCAGTGAGCAATAAGCTCTGAGCAGCACTGAAGGAAACAAAATCTCCTGCAATGCTAATATATACCTCCTGCTCTGGTGGGACGGTACTCAGCTTCTCCAGGGCTGAGCACAAAAATCCACCTTTACCTTTACATCCCTCCTGATGTGACAGAGAAGAAGAGATTCTAGTTTCACATGTCCAGGTAATTTCTTATGTGGGTGCATCCTGCAGATGAGAGTGGTTCAGCTGTAGGTGCTGCAATTCAGCAGTAGCAGAAGACCAGACTGAGTTTCCTGATCCCATGCCAGAGAGCTTGGCAGGTCAGCCCTGAAGGAAAGGTCACACTTCAAAACAACCAGGTCCAGTCCCTGTGCAAGGAGCTAACAGACAGAGCAGAGAGGCTCTGGCATGGAGTTCAGATGAGGTCCACACTCGGGGGTGGGGGAAACCCCATGCACAGTGCACAAGCAAGGGAAGCTCAGGGTGACGTCTGTCCATGCCCAATGTTCCACACAACCCTGAATGTCCAAGAGATGAGCACCAAACGTGGCATCTCACCAGAAACAAAGCTGCATGTATACAAAAGTTCTAAGTGACGAAAGAATTACAGGAGATGCCAGGGCTGAAAGATTTTTTTTTTATGGCATTTCTCTGTAAAAGAACTCATTTACTGCTGTCCCTGGTATTCACTGTTGCACAACAACTCTGTAATTGCATGTCCAACTGCTACCACGTAGCATGTGAACTCGCCAGTGAACACTTAGCTGAAGCTACGGAATGCATCGTGAAAATCATTAATTACTTCTATGCACGTGGCTGTTCTGGCTACTTTTGAAAAGTAAATTTTCTGCTCTCTGGCCCCAAAGCAGGATCTGTTAGTTACAGATTTCATGTTTATGTAGAGTCCAGCCACATACACTGGCTTGAAGACCAGAGGGAACAAAACTGATTAATAAAACTACAGAAATCCTACTGGCCCAGATACTGTGCAATACAGTCACGCAAGTAAACCCTCCCAGTCATGTTCCTATCAATTAGGGTCATTTCCACTCCCTTGTTAAAAAGGAGCTTTTTTTCACTCTGCAGAACAGTTTTATATTAGTATTCCCTGAGCAGCCAAATTCACATATACAATTGCAGTGGGAATCCTAAAGACACGAATGGAGGCCAACACAGAGCATGCTGGAAGCTCTCATTCCCCACTGCAAGATGGTACCGTCCAAAATGCCTCTGGACTCCTGTCCTACCTGTTTCTACCAGTGCCTGTAGCAAGGATACCAGTTACACCAAAACATCCAGATCACACACTTCTGAGGACCCAGTGTGAAGCCCGCTAAGGCATGTTTCATGGTCTAAGGGTAGACTTGGTGGCGGCAGGTTAATGGTTGGACTGGATGATCTTAGGGGTCATTTCCAGCCTTAAAAATTCTATGATTCTATGATTCTAAGGGAAAGCTTCAACATCAATTTCAGTGAAAGCTAGGTTTAACAAAGGAGCTGAACGACAGATACGGTTTAATTAAGCTTATTTGAACTTGGCCAATCAGAAGATAAAAGCTAGAAATTAAACCAGCAGATCTCAAACCTGCTGATGCTCTTCAAGGAATTTTTTATTTTATTTTAATTTTAAACACACTGTTAGTCTCCTTCAGCCCAGTAACTAAACTGTTGCTTAAAATAACACTACCTTCCCAATGCTTTTTTACCCACGAGCTGCTGTGCTATCACTGAAACATTAAACAACAATAGGTGGCCCCTTCCATCACTTATTATTTGCACGATGGGCTAACTTCAGTGGAGAGCTTAAATAAAAAGGAGACAATTGCTTGCATAAGGAAAGATAAAGTACAGTCAGTTTATCCTAGAGCTTAGTTCTCATGTTTTGGGGGTTGCCAGGCTTTTCCTATTGATAACTTCTAAGATGTTTAGGCAGCAACATTTGTAAAAGAGCACTACTGAGCATTTCCTTTGGTTGCTATCTTAATTGTTGACACCATGTACTGCCTCCAAATAAATCCTTTTCCAGTACAGCTGTATCGTGCATCCTGACCCAACAATAGGAATAACAACAAAGATCACAGCACTGGCAAACATTTAACAGGCTCCAGGGTCCCAAGAAACGCAGTCGCTTCAGCTGCACGGATGTCACACAAGCCTCTGTTTAAATACTGCAAAGTGGTAATCTCCTGCTTTTGCTACTTTGAAACTGAGGAGGCAAAGGAAAATATTTGAATGTGCAGTCCTGAGGTCAGAGCTAAAGTTTGATTTGGGTTGGTTTGGATTAAGGAGAAACGTCCAAGAACAACTCACTGATTTACTTTATTTCAGGACTTGGCACACAGCTTGGACCAAGTTCAAAATCCAACGACACTGCGCCAGAAAATGCTACAGAAAGAGCAGAGATAGGAGACATCTGGACTGTGTTAGGAACTTAGAGCCATAAATTCCTTTAAAAATATTCTCTGCTCATGTTGGGACTTCTCTTGTTTTTGTTTCAAACAATCCAAATGTTAAAACTGTGTTTCAAATTAAAAGTTAAAAAAAAACCCACAACAAAAACCCAAACCCTCCCCTTCTCCAAGAAGGGCAACCCAAGCCAATTAAAAAAGTAAAAACAAGATGATTTTAATGATCTCAGATGAAAACTGAATGCTTCTGTAGTGAAAGTGGTACTTTCCAATAGCACTGCATCAGTGCTCCTACATTGAAAGTGATTATTTTCACCATTATTACATCACTACAAACTTCTCACACAAACAGGCCAGCAAATGTGTCCTACAACAACGTGGCCACTCTGATCACTGAGTATTCCAGCTATGACACATTAATGCACAGTGGCATTACCCAAAAATACTTCTTTCCTTCTCAAATATTGTGGTTCTAGGATAAAACTGGGAGGAAAGAAAATAATTTTAAAATGGTCATTTGATCATTTTCATTGTAATTCTGCATATTTGGCAGTAGTCATGCTGATAACTTGATAGCTCCTTAAATACCATGTAATCAGTTGCACACTCCCTTCCCAGGAAGGCTGTTACAAATAAAATGAATGAAGGAGATGGACCTGGGAAAAGAAAATGCTATTGTCAATTTTTGGTATTTATTACAAAACTAGAGAAAATACAAAATTCATTTTTCGGAGCAGTCTATAAGAAAACTAAATAGTTTTCTAAATGGATTTGTCTCAAAAGTTCCAGTTGATGGTGCTTAATTGATTAACCCTTTAAATAAAGACTACAGTAAGAAACTGTTGACACCATCTCTCGAATGGGAAAGCACACGGGGCTCTGCCAAGCACTTTGCCCAGAGAACTGGATCAGCATCGGGGCTGGATCAGCAGAGGAGCTCCTGGCCCTGCAGTCCCTGCCAAGCAGCTGGAAACGGACACTATAACTCCGGCATTTTCCTTTACCACGGATAAATCAACTGGTTTGGCTTTATTCAACATTGTGTAGCTGCAGTTTTCTGACCTGGCTGGAGCTGCATGACTAGTGCCAGCAAAGAGATGCACAGCAGTGGATCCAAAGAGACACACGCAGTGTGACATCACACCTCCACCAACCGTATGGATGAGACAAGATCAGCTGATGGACCAAGTCTTGAACAGAGCACTGGGACCTTTTCAGATCCCACAAAACACAGGTCAGGCGAGCCAAAGAGGAATATCTCAGCATAGAAACTGCACTTGCCAAAGCTTGCTCCATGTGAAGAATTCATCTTACCTTAAAATCAGTAATTTTCATTAAAAGGCAAGGCAATTCCAGCCTGTGTTCCACTGCAGGTTTATGTAGGACACTTGAGAGCAAACAAGCAGCAAAAACAGAGTATCAGGAGAAGAGTCCCCACAGCTGAATTCAAGATTCCAACCAAGTCCTACCACATTCAAACTGGTTTGAGTGGAAAGCCCCTGAAGTGTTCTACAATAATGAAAACTTCAGATAAAGGGGGATTTCATTTAAAAACATACTACCTTCCCTCCTTCTCCTTTTTGGAGATCCTTTAAGAAAAAAAAAGAAGCAGTAATGTTTCATTTATTCCATATTCTTCATATCCATTAATAGGACAGAGTATCCCATTCTTTCAAGTACACACCTTAACACAGCGAGGACTATTCTGTATTCATCGACACACATCATTTCTGGCAGTCCAGCTCCAGGAATAGAAAACCAAGGAAAGCAAGACAGCCAGAAAAACAAATCATTAAGATACCTGAAAACCCTGGAGATATTGTAGCTGTTGTCATTTTACACCTAAGCTCCTTTGAGGCTTTTAACAGTGCCAAACGTGGATGAAAATAAAGAATTAATGGACTTCTTCAAACTTAAAAATAAAAACATCACAGACTTATGCTCACAAGCAAACAGTCCAGAGACTGAATCCTGCAAATGGCGTTTCTACAAGCACTGAACACTCCCCTGTTCAACACAGCACACAAGGTTCACCAACTACATTCGTCCAAGGGTCAGTGACACACCTCAGGTAAGATCATTAGTTGTCTGTGTGCAGGTTCTTCGGTATTTGGTAGGTCTGGTGCTGCCTCCACCACTTGCAGTCACTTCCACTAGCAAAATGTAAGTGTAAACTTCTGCCACACACAGCATTTCACATGCAGCACGGGAGGTAGGACTGTTAGTTTTCACTCAAAATATTTTCTTTCAAAAGACAGTAACAGAAGTACAGAAATGAGAGAAAATTACCTGCTAAAGACTGCACAGCAGAGCAACATCTCTGCAAACCAATAACCTCAGCAGTGACAGTCCTGCAAAGACATCTAGGCAGGAAAGTTCTTCCAACCCAATGGGGAACCCAAATCTTCCCCCTCAAAGTCCAACGACAAACAAACCCTCTTTACTGCAGATAATATTCCTCTCCTACTTCCTCATAATAACTCAGAAAGCCAAATCTAGGAGGACAGATGCAGGCCTGAGCTATAAAATCCAGATTTCATTTCCTATCACTCCCCTCCCCCAGGAGCTCAGGGGTGTTTAGATTCTGGGCTGTGGTTTCAGTCCATCTGTGTTCTTCAAGCATAAACATCTTCATTGAAACCAGACTCATCCTGCACAGCCATTCATTTAGTGAGCTCATCTGAGAGAGACACGGACTGGCACATTTCTATGACAACCAAAAAAAAAAAGAAAAAAAAAGAAAAAAAAAGTAGCAACTTGGCACAAATTAAACAGCTTTTTAAAGCTTCCCTATTGCTCCTGAGGCTGCTTGCTCTTCCTCTATTATCTATAGGTATCTTGGATGTGCACTGCCCAGGACACCAGCTCTTCATTTACTCTTCATTAAATATCTCTTTCCACATGGAAACATTTTGTAATATCTGACGTGTGAAGGTATGCTCCTAAAATAAAAGGACCAAAGCAATGGTACACAATGAGTTACACATCACATACATCCTAAAGGGAAAGCCCAAAGACTGTGAACAAATAAAAAAAAAAATCCTCTCTTTAGAAGTGAGTCCAAGTAACTTCTTTTGTCTGAGTATCTTGCTGTGGATTACTCTTGAAAAGAAATATACAAGCACTGCTTTCTCAAGAACAACAGACAAGCACCAACCTTTGACAGTCATCGTTCCTGCTGAATCTCAGTCTGGCTTTTTTGTTTTTACACTAAGCCATCCTCATTTATAAATGAATGAATGAATGAATGGCGACAGGGCACAGGAAGGTTATTTCAGTATAACCAGTATAACCAGTTAATGGTTTCTTTTCACACCTAGTAAAGCCAGATAGACACAACAGGGAAAACATGACAGCATCTTCTCTCCACAATGGTTTCGTGCCACAATAAACACACTGATATAAAATGACATTATTTTTTAAGCCAAGATACAGGCTTCAGTTCAAGCAACCAATGCACTTTCTTAAAGCACTGCTTATTTAAAAGTCCACACACCAAATCAGTCCAGCACCCAACAAATAAAGCAGCTCTTTCCCTGACATACACTGCCAGTCCACAAAGAATTCACATTGTCCTTATGTTTGTTATTCCATCCCCTCAAATCAGTGACTGCCAGCTTACACAATTTGTTAATTAATAGTAGTTAAGATTGTTTTTACTAGTATGGTACAGATGCCAAATCACTCCTAGTGATTCCCAACAAGAGAAAGATGCTGTGAGTAGAAACAATGGAACGGACTCCCAGGATCTACACGTGCCAAGCCACAAACACAATGCCAGAAGAATAATTTTCTTTTTTTTCACTCCCATTCTTTCCACCTTCATTTTCTGAGGTTTAGTCTCAAGCCAGACTTCACTGAAACAGACAACCTGTTGATTCCACCAAGACTCCTTATGTTTGCAATAACTTGTGCCATGTGACCACAGAAATAATAAATCACAGGAATAAAATCCACCAGAAACTTTAAGTTGCAGAAACCTCAGTGCAACTTTGTCTACTATGGTCAATTTTTTCTCCTGGCATCATCAAAGGTCTCCCAGTCACATACAGACTGCACCCATCAACCCAATGATTTTCATCTTGACAGTGTTTTGACTTGATTTTTTACTCACAAGTCATTTTGTTTCATTTGCTTCAGACATTTTCCCGCACACGATTCAGAGTAGTGATACACTGCCAGGCAAAGTATTGAAATGCTCCCAAAGGCACAGATGAAGGAAAACTCAGTTATTAGTGGATCTAAAGGTACTTATTACTTAACCAGCTTGCCACAGACAGAGTATAGCTAGTGCATTATGGCTGTTCATGGTAGATGTGAGTTTGAGGCGTGAGCTGAAACAACCATGACCTTCTGGCGGAATTAGATGCTAGAAAGACCAGCCCTAAGGTCTCATTGATTCTCCCAAAAGTAAAGGACAGCAGTGGCACACCAAGACACAGGAAAGGGCATCTCCTCACTGAGGATGCTCTCACTGAGCAGCTCTCCTCAGTCAAGTATGTGAAGTCAGCTTTTCACAGCATCACTTCAGATCAAAATATGTAAGATACAACCACCTTCAGAAATGCTTTACACTTAGAAATTCAATCAAGATGGAGGAATAATTTTTTTTTTTACTAGAAATTACTCAAAAGCAAGAAAAGTGCAGCCCTTCTTAACAGACAGCCACTAAAGTGCTAAACTACATTTTTTCTGTGTAAAGTTTCCTATGTCATAAAACCAATTCAGGGATAAAACCTCGGGGTGAAGCAGTGTCTTCACTGCAGGCCATGTGGCAAACACCACAGGACTTGTTCTGTACTGGTTCTCACCTGGACCTGCAGCTGGCAAGACAGTCAGAAATACAGGCACCAGACCTTCCATGATTTCTCCAAGTGCAGCAGGGTCAATCTGCAAACAGTGGGCTGCACTGGGTATTTTCTGCTGCCTACACAATGCACTGGATCTGCCTGCTAGGAACACACTACTACCTGCAGGAGCACGTTCCCCAGAGATACCTGTGCTCCCATCCACCCTGGGAACAGGAAAGGACCACGCTGTATCATGCTGCACATCCAGCTCTCTGCAGGGGTATCCCATGCCACATCCTGTCTCTCAACTATAAAGACACACCACTTCTCCTGAGACCAACGCAATCATCACATGTGGTGATGAGCTACAAACAGGAAACATCCATCCTTTGCTGCTGGTTTCTTTGGTGAAGTGCAGCAAGATCCCTCCTCATCACTGCTCACTTCTGAGCATTTAGAAATGTGTGTCTTCATGCTGCTCTCTCCCCTCATTTGACAGGATGGCAACAAACACTCCAAGCTACATGGCAACAGGCTCAACATGCTCGCTGGGCAACATACACAACCTCTTTTTACAAAGGTTAAGATTTACTCAAAACCAGAAAGTTCCTGTTTTTTCCTATACAGATGAGACTTCCAGTTTTCTGATGGGGAAATTAAGTGATGTGACATTAAGCAGCTCATGAATCTCTTCAATTAATGCATTCTGCACAACAGAGACTTCCAGGGAATTATCTGCAACCACAGCAGTACCTCATTCCCACTCTCATGTCCCTGAGAATGAGTCACTTCAATTCCCATATTCTTGCTGCAGGCAGAGAGCTAAGGACTATTCCCTGTCTTCATTAGTCAGGCAAATAGTTGGAATCAAATGCTGAAACTACTTGCACAAAACTTTAATCAGGGTTACCTTATTTTCTGCATCTACTTGAGCGTAGTTACCATCAGCTCTCCACTCTTCGTACTGATTAGTGCTTATGCTACAGGAAATAACACCTCCATCCTACCATCCTCATGGAACATCAAGGAGTGTCCCACCATACAACCATGCTGAGGATGGCAAAGAGAATAAAAACCAGTACCAAGACAGTCTGAACTGCAGGAGGCTTGTGAACAGCATATATCCACTGCTGAGCTGTATTCCAAATCAACAGCAACGCTATCCTGGCACAGGAGCCCAAGGTGCAGGAAGAAACAGGACAGCAAAGGCTGAAAAAGCCAACATCAGTACATCACTCTGGGACCCAGATGTGTGACCAAGCTCAGCACTGATCCAAGGTGAGATCCACTCTCCTCTCTGAACATGACCTTTACAGAAAGGCATAGGGAAGTGGAAGAGGGAAGAAGAGTTTTGAGGCAGACTGTATGACTTACTGCTCTCCAGCACACAAAGGGTCAGAAAGGCCAGCTATGCCTGCAACAGGGCTCTCCTAAACTCTGTACTGCAATGCTGTGCCAATTTAAAAGAGATTTTATCGTTATTAAACTGCTTTGGGGGACAAAAGGGTATGACTGTAGCTGATTTTACACCTTTAGGGATACTGTAACTTCCATTTAAAAAAAAAAAAAAAACAAAAAACACAAAAAAGACAAAACAGACAACAAACCAGAAGTGAGACAAGATCCATGTTACAAGTGTTTTCAAACTTGACAGCAGAGCCTTTGCTGAATACAGCCAGTAGTCTGTATGTGCTTCATGTGATTTGTAAACTAGAAACACTGGAATTTTAGGTCAGAAGGGTGTCATTGACTAATGGGGATTCTCCTTTCCCTCTAGAGTATAGGTTTATAGAGGAATAAGATCATGTTCTCCAGGCAAGTTTATATGAAATGATTCATCTCTAGCCAGCTGCAGTCAAGACATCTGCTTGTTTTCATTTCACTACAGGGAGATTCACCCTCCCCCCCTTACCTCCAAAGGCAGCCAGGACTACATCCAGTTGTAAAAAGAAGACTTCAACAATTTCAAAACTAAGAAGGCTCTTATTCTAAGTGTTTTATTCTACCCAAGAAGTCAGGTAAATTACACAGAGGCCACAGATGCTGCTTCACCTAAAGCACTCCTAAGAGACACAAAGTGAACACAAGGCAGAGGAAGTGCTATTTAATCAACAGAGCATTGACTTTAATGCAGAGACATCGCCTCTGCATCATGTGGCCCAGGTCTACACGCTGATCTGCCCAAATACATGAAGGTATTTCTTTGATTTGAGAAGCCCTCACACATTCCACATGGGATCACGCAGACAGTCCTTGCGTGGTCAAATAAAGTTTGTGAACCCATGCCTTTATAGCTTTTCCATATTAATCTGCACTCTGGGCATATATCCAATTAAAACCTCATGTATAGATCACTAGGTTACTAACTGGCTTGCATACTTGGGGGGAAGGGAAATAACAAGCTCATGACTGCATAATTTAACACTGCCTGCACTTTCACTTTTATATGCACAAGTTTTTTTAATCTAGTCTTACAACAAATAAAGAGCAACAATCCTTGCTGAAGAGGAACTCAGGTCCCCCTGTGCTAGAACACACACTAGCTGATGCCGAATACATTTACATCAATACAAACGCCAGTGCAAAGACAAGGTCTTTTCACAAACACACTACAAAAACAGGAAGCAAAGAGGAAAACTTCACAGTGTTTGGAAATAGCAAAGCATTGTTTGTACAGGCTTTTCTTAGAAATGCAAGAGGGGAAAAAAATCTGGTAACGTGAAATCTGAACACAGAGAGTTAGACACAAGGGTCTCAAGACAGCAGCTCTTAAAAGATCTCCAGGTCCTGACTGCACAGACAAGGTGCACAGGGTAAGGGGTTGTTTACCCTCCTATTTCTCCTCCCACCCAAAAAAAAAATCCCACAAGTAGAAAGACAACCTCACAAACCCCTGACACTAAAGCTAGTCGATGTAACACTGCTCTGGATCTCAATCTCAGTTAAATCATGTGTGATAAATGAAGAGGCATCAGGAAACACATCACCCACCAAAACAAAACATTTCCTTTATTTTTAAATTGCATTCAAAACGGAAGAAACAATAGTAGAGGCCTTGCATGCTGCAGGCTGCCCCAGAAAGCAATCTTCACCTCATATTAAGAAGCTGCACTGTGGACTACAACCCTTCAGGATGAGTCAAAAAAGCTCCCATCGCAAGCACGCTGTTGTCACTAACTCAGAGACTTCCCTTCGAGAGACACAATCTCTAACTTGAAACTGGGTGAAATTTTTCATGTTAGCACCACCTTTCTTTCCTTCAAGTCCATTCTGGCCACTCTGTAGCACTATAACACACATCCAGCCTGCACATAATATATAAAATGCATATAGTCTGTCTCAATCCCAACCCTTAAAACCTACACATCAGTCCACAGGTTTAAAGCAAAAGAGAATCAGTCCTGTATTTGGGTAAGCACCACAGAGGGCTCAGTACTTTCCCATGTCTTCTATCACCATGAGGGAGCAGCTTTGTACATGGTCAACTCCCACAACATATTCAATTTCACCAGATTTAAAGTACATTAGACAACCTAAGTCACTGGGGGCATTTGAAATAACTTACATTGAATTGCAGAAGATTAACTGAAAGGGAGGCACTGACATGGCACCAAAAGAAGCATAAGTTTGTGTTAGAAGAGAAGCCATTAGCAGTATTTCTCAATGCCAATATTTTTTTCACCATAAACCTGACAGCGAGATGTTACAGTCTTCAGGCAAATGCCGGGCTCCAGCGGCAAAGTGGTTACCTAGAAGGGGTATGTCAATATTTAATACCAAAGTGCATGTCTGGTCCTGCTCATTTTGTTTAATTTCAAGCTTTTCCAGCTTTATTTGCTGTTTCATTCACAGCAATCACAAAAGATGTATTATCTAACCTCAGAAAATGTGTTTTCAGTCAAATGAGACATGTTAACTGTGTCCATACTTTCACCTTCAGCAACGCAGTTCCGTGCCAGCATAAGTTTTATGTGTTCTTCAATGTCCACATTATTTGGTTGCAAAGTAGAGGGGATTTTCAGTGCCAGGACTCCACTCAAGCTGCTTGCTCCTCTGGGAGAGGAGGAAGAGCCTGTTCTTTGCCTCTGGAGGTGAGGCTACATTTTAGTTAAAATTGGGAATACTCCTTCAAGGCCTTACGACACAGTTGGATTTCCCGCTCCTTTTGTCAGGAATTTGTGAAGAAGCATCAGTCTTACTGCACTGAAAGAGTAAGTTGAAGCTCCTTTTCCAATCCCATAATCATGCTGTAATAGCCTATTTACTACAGGTGGTAGCTTACAGCAACTGCATAGATTTTATTGTAGTTTCAACAATGACTGAATGACATCCATACCATGATGTACCAACTCTCTATCGCTGACACCTGAGAGAAATGTGATGTTTTAAGATACCTCTGCAAACACATTCTTCTGAAGTGATTTCTAAAATTAAGAGCACATCAACAAGAAGTTTGCATATTAAATCCAAGGTGTGAGAAGGGAGAGATAACTGCTGACCTTTTTCCTCAAAACCAGAAGACAATACCCTGCTTGTACAGTAATTTCACGAGATCACTCTCATCCTGAAAATGTCAGTGCAATCAAGGTTTCCTTGACTTACTCCCTACTTCTGAAATCAAGCTTAACAGCCTCTCAAGCAAAAACACCGTGGTGGGTTGTCTGGAGGGTCTATTAGGAGAATATACGAAGCACACACACGGAGGAAAGTAGAGACTTGAACTGACTGGCACCCGGTTCCCTGACACATATTTTCTTTGCAGGTAGACTGAAGAGCACTAAGACAAGCCCAACACCCTGGGCCACGTTCTGCTGTCATTCACTCTCCCACACTTCCAGTGATTTTTTAGTGAGATTTACAACCATTATGAAAACAAAGAGCCATCAAAATCAGGAGGGAAGATGTAGCCTGGTGGCCAAACCAAAGAATTTTTTTTTCTGTTCCAACTCCGTTGCATCACTGTTCCAGTGACTCATCCTGACAATTAGGGCAAGGTACTTGATACTATCAGGACATGCAGCTGATTCGCCGTGCCCATCCTAAGACATCCCAGCAGGGCCATGAACTGAGAGGGAATTGCTAATTAAGCATGAACCAACAGTTCATGTCTGAAAAGGCTGATCTACATTTCTTTGCCTCTGTTTTCCCCATATGTATAAAATCACTGACCAAAAAGCACTTGTTTTGAGATACTTGAAGCATAGTGAACTCGAACCCAAATGACTTCTAGAGTGAAGTCACTACAATGTCATCCAAAAATTGAGGGTTTTTTCTGATTTCTATAAAGGCCAAAAACAATCCCTCTTTTTTGTTGTTCACAGAGGCTCATACACACAGTCGTATTTATGGAAAAAACATACACACCCTTAGTATTCTGATTAAAAAGTTGGATTCCACTTGGCAAGTTCCAGAAACGCTTTTCTAAAAAGCCGTTTCTACTTTACTGTTAATAATGCTGATGTCTGAAAATGGGTAACAGAGTCATTCAGCCTTATTTTAGGTTCTCACACAGACAGAGCAAAAGCATAGCCTGCTGACAACATGCACTAACTGTATTACAGTAAAAAAACCAAAAACCTCTGTGGTACAAGAGAATCCCATTACAACTGGAATCAGACACGGTAAGAGACACCTGCCAATCCCAAATAGCCCACACTGACAAGGACTGGGAGGAAAGGACTGATGCCATGCAAAAACCAGCATGTTACAGCTTTTCCATTGAGAAATATCTGCTCCATGTTGTTTGAAACTCACTGTTAGGAACACAACATGGGGAACGTAAGGAAGTGTGTGTGGGGAAGGGGAAGGTATCTTAAAATTATCCAAACTGTCAACCTGCATGCACAATTACCTCATTTTATTCAGGGTTTTTTTTTCAAAAGCAGAAGCAATTTTATTTTATTTAGCATATCTTAAAGGACTGAAAATCCAAGAAGCAAAAGCCCTTCAGTGACAATTTCAAGCAACTGACATCCCCATTCTTAGTTCATGAAATTAGAGATCTAGAGTTTAAGAAGCACTGGATGTTCACTTTTAATTCATCTTTTTTGAAGCCCTGGTTACTGCTCTCTCAATGAAAGTAATTTTTCCTTTTAAATTTTTCATCCAATAAGAAAATCATGCAGTCTCTTGGTCACAGGAGCAAGAACTCTGAAAAGCACTGGAGCTCTTTCCCCTGCAACAAGCGCTAATTCTGAGGGGACAAGGGAAAGAGATGCTTCCAGGGCTCATAAAAGACTTATCCCATTTTAAACTTCACACTTCACAACTGCCTCCAAAGTGAAAATGCCTGCAGATGCATATAGCAAAAAATATCAGCAGGAGCAGAAACAACATCTTCTGATGCCTCTGAGAAACTGGGGACAGCTGCCCCTGTAAAGGATTCACCCCATGCAATTTCAGCCAGGACCATGTATGATAGCAGTATTTCAGCAAATTTCAAGTCCAAATGAGGGAAAACACATCAATTTCCAGTGAGCAACATCTTCTTAATAAACCTTTATAGTCTGGGGAAGAAAGGCAAGAGGGAGCTGGCACAGGCCCCTGCAGAGCAGCAGCAGAGGCTGGCAGGACCTTTCAGGAATCCTGAATGAGAGGAGCATGCACCCGTATGCAGCCTGACCTGGGGCTGCTCAGCACGTTACATCGCATTTCCCTGCATCACTGACATTGGCTTGCCCTCCTCCCATGGTACCTTCACTTTTCAGCTACAGGGACGGGAATTAAAACAAAACAAAAACAAAACAACCCACACCGCCCCAAAAAAACCCCAATCCCAACACCTTGTGCTTTCAGAAACTACATTTTCTGACCCACCACATCTCCATTAGCTAATTACACATGAATACACCCTGCAAATCACGCACATTTTCCCCAGCTTAGCAGGATACGAAGGTGCAGAGGATGCACTTGGTCCCATGGTGTTTCACATCTCAAAGATGTGCTCACCACAGTCTGACTGTCCTAGCAAGGACAGCAATGAACACCTCATCAGTTTCTCTGTCCTCAGCCCCTCAGGTTTTCCCCAAGAAGACAGTAATGTCACAAACTAACTTGCCACCAGGACAGTGCTGGCATAAAACAGGTGGACAACAGCTTCTATACCAGTTCTGCCTAGCAGGGAAATTTTCAGCAAACCTTTTGCTCCTAAAAGACACTTTCTTGTGCTGGCTGCTCAACACCTTATCTGCCAAACAAACAAAACAATCGGGGCTCTAATTTATACAAGCCTAAGAGCAGATTAAGCCATCTCCCCTAAGCAGCAGCTAACCTGAAAGCTGCACGGTGATCCTTCGCTGAACCTTTCTGGCTTTCTGAACAGCACATCCTGCCATTCACACTACAAGCAATGAATGGTAATCCCCCTCCTCAAATTACCCTTGTGATTTCAACAGAGCGAGACCAGGAATGTACGTGGCCGAGTGTACTTCCAGTTCAGATTTTAGTCATTGCAACGAGTTTCAGGAGCTCAGTTAGTAACGGGCACACACCTAGCAGACATGCTCAAATCCAGAAAACAAAACATGACAACCTTTTTTCTAAGTTCCTAAGAAATCAGAAAGACTTGAAATTATCTTGAAACATACTGAAAACTCCGACTGAGGTAGAAGGAAACAGCCTTTACCATAAAGTCATGCCCTGGACATCACAGTCTGCGACCTGGGATGTTACCTGCTCTTGTATTTCACACCCCGTTGGCCCTGTCCCATCAACTCATGGGACAGCCCAAGAGGCAAAGTCAAGAAATCACTTTAAGTACTGGAAATGCCAGTACTGGTAACATCAAACATCCACAAACCCTGAAACAAGACCCACTCCTCCAAAACCTAGACAGTATTGTTAAATTCTCCTAATTTTTTAAGCCTATGACGTGAAAACCTTTTAATTTAGCGTCTGGTTCTGACTTCTTCATGTTTTCTTTTATGCTTGGTTATAATGTATGCTTTTCAATTGTCTTTTCCTTTTCCTGGTATTGCCCCCCCATTCTTAAATCTTGTGCAAAACAGGAAAATTTAACACAAGGATTTAATGATTTTTTTTATAATTTTTGGCAGCAATTCCAGCCTACCATGTTTCCCCTCTCTTCCTCCTCAACAGTCTGGTGGACTATAAACTGAAACAGCTCAGTTCCCTGATTCAGTTTAAAGACAACAAATCTACAAATGGTTCAAACAGGTGAAGTGCTCACCAGCCTGTTCACATGGATTTTCTCAACTTGACCTTGCAAAACGTACGGAAGACAGATTGAAGGGATATGGCAGAGACGCTGAAATGATCAGCACGGGCCAGGACTACCTAATTGTCAAGGACACTGCATCCTCAGGCCTTGCAAGGGCACATACATCCATCAGTGCACTATATGGATTATATATGTGAAACTATCAATCATCTTCAAACACACAGCTGTTTCTGAAATTAGGCACTACATATCTATAAGCACATGAAGATACAGAAGAAAACTGATGCAACTACCACTGTTCAAAACACTAATAAACAAGCCACAATCTACTCATGCAACCCACAATCTAATTACTTCTAAAGACTCCACAAGGCTTGAACTATTTGAGGTAGGTCTCTTCTTTCATAAAACCTATGTGGAGAGATAAGTAAAACCCTGTCAGTCCAGCCACACTTACTAACACAGAAGGAAATGAGAGACTGTGTACTAACCCTATCACCTTCCTCCTTCTCCAAAAGGTCCCTCAGCATACACAGCTTTGTCAATGATTTTGGTGGGCCCAAGGCTCCAGTCCCTGTTCTCCCAGCCCTGCTAACACTGCAAACCTAAGCTGTGCGATCTGGAACATGGATGCAGAAGGGACTGTTCACTTTGCCTTTCAACTCTGAAAAACTCTAAGTACTTTTTGTGCTTCATGGAATAAAACAGTTTGGGTCGGAAAGGACCTTTGAAAGATCATCCACAGACAGGGACATCTTTCACACGATAAAGCTGCTCAAAGTCCCATCCAACCTCACCCTGAGTACTGCCAATGACAGGGCATCCACAATATCTCCAGACAGTACATCCTCTCCTAGCAAGGCCACACCCCGACTTCAATGATCTATCAGACTCTTCCCATTACTAGTTACAATGTTCCACTACAAAAAAAACACAGATAATACCACAACTCCAGCAAGGCCCAGCTGGCAGGGACGCTGAGGGCCTCCAGTCCCTACTCTGATGCAGGATCAGGTCCCCACTAAGGACCAGAGGTGGTTTATGAGCTTCCTTGGGGGGACTATTACCCCCACATAGCAGCTAGCATCACATTTTTACTCCCTGGACAAAACAAAAAACGAGGCAGAAGTGATTCCGAGTATCCTTTTTATTTATGCTCCTGAACATGTAAAATTTACTGGCAGGGTGTTAACACTAATAGCCTTAAGAGCTCTCACTCTATCAATGAATATAGCTTCTGTTTTCATATTTTATATAACCTCTGTGACATATAAACACGTACCTTAACACTACTGACCTATAAATACTCTTTTTAACCACTGTAGGAACTATATATTCAAAGGTATGTTTGATAGGCATTAAACAACTTTGAAGAAAAATCATTTTAGGTTTTCTAATGCAAAGCTACCAACTAACATAGCAATAAAATAAGTGTGTCACAACAGAGTAATATTCCATCAAATCAGAGTCTTTAGAAAAATGTGGGTTTTGTTAATGCAGGCACATGCCTGCCCTCACTTCTGAAACAGAATCTCAATTTCAACAGCACAGATAACACGGAGCAATTTGTTCTCCATTTGCAGAGAATTCTAAATTATCATGGGCTGTATGCAAATCACAAGATTTGACGCTCTCTGAAGCGCCTGAAGAAAATACCAGATAGCAACAGGGTAGCCCAGCAAAACCAATCATCTGCCACAGTAAACAGTGGCAAATATTATTTTTAAATAGTAATTTAGTTTACAATTGTTATAATGATTTTTTAAAATTATCTTAAATTGTTTTGTTATTTATGTGTTCATACTTAATCATACATGTAATGATGGTAGCTAGCTTTAAGTGACACTCACAGAGCCCTGTCAATAGCACGGAGCTTAGGGACAGCACTCACTTTACCAAACTGTTTACTTCACTACTACTATTATTATTATTGCTAATTCATAATCGTTCTTTTATGGAGTCTGGATAATGCTACAATATTCTTCCAAGAAAGCTTTAAAAAACATTCTTCTAAGATTGTTTTGAAACTTCTGAGCTCTGCATAATACTTCCCGCTTGAGCTAACTGTTTTTCAAGGGAAATTTAATTTTTAAAAGTATGTTTTTCTCACTAATGGGAACCTGTGCTAAAACAAACAATGAGTCCAGCTTGATAGGAATTTTTGCTTTATCTTTACCAAAAGAAGGAAGGAAAGGCATGTAATAGCGCGCTAAAACACATGCAGTAGCAGAATTGTTGAATTTTAAAAAACAATTAGAAGACAATTTTCTACTCCACTTCTCGTTGAAACAGATCATCTTGCCTTGCCTCATTTAATATTAATTGGGTATGTTCTTGTCTCTAGAAGAAAATATAAATGCAATTCTCTAATCCACTTATGTTCTTGTTTCAATACATTTCTGATTAGCCAGCCTGTCAGTAACTATTGTCCTCACATATCACTTTTGTACAGAAAAAAGTTTAAGTCAATCCTTTTTGGGATTGCCACCAGCTTTGACTATAACATTACATTATACTCAACTTACCTGCCAAGACAAAACCAAGAAATGTGAAATGGGCATGAAAAGCCAAAGTTTCCACCTCCTTCAGGGATATTAATGAATAACTTTATGGTTTCAATTATGTCTTATCTTCCCAGATGGGAATTAGAGGTCATCCCTAGCCAGCAAAAATGAATCACTTATTTATTCTTTCCCTGTCTGATGCACATACACATGTATCACAAGTCTTCCTTGCAACACAGTACTTTAAACCCATTGTCCTATTTCAAATCAGAGCAAGAAAAAGAATGAAAGAGAAAAGCAAGGCAGAGACATGAAAGAGACAAGGATATTAAAGGCACAGAATTGCAGTTGCAACATCTATCTTTAAACTACTGAAAATTAAATTTAAGCAAACCTGCTGAAGATAACCATGGCTTTATTCTTCATGCAGAGACACACACACAAAAATAAATATCACACAATTAATATTAAATTGGATATTTATGTCTTTGTTTTTACTATCACTGCCCTTCAAGCTGTGCAAGGACAGAGCTCACTTAAAAAAAAATAGGAGTAGTGCTATATTTGAGTTTGGTAGGTGTTTATAAAATAAACATTATTCCTTCCATGGGGGAGAAAATCAGATTTATCCCCAGGCAAGCTGCTGTCTGGAAAACAAAGTTTGAAAGTATCAATATTTTCTACTGGGATTTTAGAATTTACATTAAAAAAAATAGTTACAGATCTGTATTTACTTTCACCAAAAAACCCAAACCACCTTGAAACCAGAATGAAAGACTGGACAAGATGCGAGTGATGCTGTAACGGTGAAACTATATTTAAACTATTCTTTGAGAAAAGAGAAGCATGAAGCAAACAATGGAAACAATGCATAAATCAGATAAAGCCCCAACACCTACAACTGTGGCACTCTCCACAAGCTATAATACCTTTCCATTTGCTAACTGAGCACATATACCAGTTCAGAATACTGTTATTTTTACTCCTCTTTTTCTGAGGAAAGCAGATGTATTTTAATTCAAACAATAGCTTGCAATAACGTCATAAAAAGCACTTTGTAAAGACCTTTATTTTTTCCCTCACCAGACTTTGCTAAAATGAGATGGCCTAACACTCATTCCATTGCATTCTTGCGCAGTGCTTCTCCTGTGAAAGCTATCTTGTCAGCACAACACATGTAACTGCCTTATCCTTATTAAGCAACAGAAGTAGTTAAAAAAAAAAAAAAACCAAAACCCAAAACAAAACCCAAAATCTTGTAGGTAGGATCTCATTCTTCAGATTTAGATGTGGACTACCCATGGAAAACACTGCAGATGAATAATCCGTACACATACTAACGCTAACACTTATATTGCAGCCCAGACATTGACAAGTAAAAGCTTGTGGGAAGAAGACTTTAATTCAAATACATGTCTCAAGTGACAATAAAAGGGACAGAAATTCCTTAGAATTAACAAATAACTTATCCACTGTACTGAGGTATGTAATTCACCAGGTCTGGATTTAGCTGTCATTATAATTTTTGCTTTCAAATGCAAAACAAAATGATGTTATTTTCCTGTTCAATTTTATTCATGTTATATAGAATGCAGTAAAACTCGTCATGCCAGAGGATTTGCAAAGGGATGATGTGAAGATTAATTAGTCGCTGCTCATAAAGCGCCTTGCCTGTGGAAAGCCCTACGTATAAAATGACCTTGTTATCAAAGCTGTTGAGTGCTCCCAACGCTCACTTTCAATGGACAGTATGGATATTTTTCTACAGATCTTGAAAACCAAATTAGTTGCATTTAAAATATCCACCTACAGTTTCAGGAGGCTTTGACCCTATATCCCACTTCCATAGGAGATGGGGGTTAAACTACATATTTCTGCTTAAATCACATCTTTTCAGCTAAAAAAAAAAAAAATAAATAAAAAATCTTGGTATAGAACCAATGCCCAAAAGATACCTGCTGAATGTACCCATACACTCAGGCAACAAGTGAATGTGGATCCTACCCTAGCGCCCAATCACTCCTTGCGAACCAAAGACACTACCTGAAATAATAAAGCAGAGATATTTCTGTGAACAATGGTATTTACTTGGTGAGTTTGCACTGGAAAAAAATGATAAGGCACAAGACGAAGCATGAAGAGCACTGCTTAACAAAATGGAGCCTGCAATGGTACATACAATGTTGTAGTACCCTCTTGCTATTTATATACATAAAATAATTAGGAATGAGAACACCTCACTGGTAATTAAAGCATGACCCCATAGGACTTGAGAAATTTTTTCAGGGATGATTTCTTTGTCGGCAGCTTTGCCAGCGAGCAGAGTTTGACGTCTCTTGTACAAACACAACTTCATGCCTGGTATTGCCACACTGCAGAGATTAACGTCTGAAGCACAAACGTGCCTCATTCTACCGGTATCCTTCTCTGCTCAGAAATACTCAGCTGTGGATGCTGCCAGGAAAATGCCTCATCTCCACTGATATTCAACTTCCCCTTCACGCTGATGGGATCTTAATAAACGAAGAATTGCGAAAACTCCTTGTGCTGGTGTCTTTCTGGGTGGGTGTTGTTTTGGGTTTTATTTTTTGTCCAGCCATGCTGGACTGAATCTTCCTTCTCCTTTTACACTGTAGTTCCATGAAAGGAAGAAAAATATTCCTTTGGAGACATCCTCAACAGCCCGGTGGAAACGGTAAGCAGAGATGTCACTGTGGCACAATAAGAGCTCCGTGAGAACAGGCAGCTGGCCTACCTGGAGGTAGCTCCCACTGAAAAACCTGCCGTGAACAGTCCACAGCAGATCACGACGCGAGGCACTGGCACACACTCTGGGTCTGCGTGTGGAAGTGTGAAAAAACCCGACCTCACACAGGCTGGATGGAGCCCGTTTAAATACACCACTGGCAGAAATCTACACAAAAGCCAATCCTCGCTCTCACATCACCAGTGTCCTATAGGAAGGCCAGAGTAAAGCCATTGAGAAGAACGAGGCGTTTACGTATAAATCAAAAAAGGGCACAGTCGAAGTAGCAAATGATTAAAAATTGGCATAAGGCATGTTTTGTTAAGCGTGTTAGTGCCTATCAGACAAAATTTGGGTGCAGTCACGTCACATATTAGATGACTACTCCAACAATGCTGGCCATTCAATTTCAAGTTGCATGTGTAAATATAAATCACGTTTCTAAAGATCGTATCAGCCCTCTGTGCATCTTTTGTACTGTCGATACCACCACCTCACGTTTTTCTCTTGCACCATCTTCCATCAGGAAGAAAACCCCGAAGGAATCTCCGTATTTCACGATCACGTTGCCGGCGGCTGGGCAGGGTAATGTGACCGCCAAACCAGAGCCCTAAAACCAGGCCTAAAACAAAGCAAGGACCGTGCAAGCCCCGAGCCTTGGCTCTCGCATTGGAAGCATCCTCCTCCGCCTCCCTCGCCTCCAACTTGCCCAGCGTGTCGGCAGGTTTCTGCCGGCTGAGCTTTCGACAGAAATGGCTCGGGGTGGCGATTCCGT
>VXBZ01001611.1:0-44807 GCA_013399135.1 Heliornis fulica | reverse complement strand
TCTCTCGGCGGTGGCTGAAGGGGAATGAGGGGGCTGCGCCGCCCGGGAAGGTCTGAAGGTGTGCAGGCACACCTGCGCACCCGCGGCGGGGAGCCTGAGGTGTGGTCAGGCCCCCCCCCCGCACCGCGTAAACTCCGCCATGAGGGGAACCCCTCAGCACTGTGCGGGGGAAAAAATGGGAGAGATTAGTGAGGTAAATCTCCCTTTCTTTCAGCCCCCGCGCTGACAGGAGCCCGGGGGAGGTGGGTGGCCGCCTCTCCCGTGGGAAAGAAGGCAAGGGGAAGCTGTGAGCTGAGGGNCTTGTTTGGCCAGAAGGCCTTATTTCCCTTCTCACTAAAGGGGTCTCTACTCTGCAGACCAGCAGCCCTTATTGCAGTCTGGAGTTGTGAAAAGGGAAAATTTTAAAAATGAAAAATTTGTTAAAAAAAAAAAAAAAAAAAAGAAAAAAAAAGTCTGAAAAAAATTAACTCCCTTCTAAGACCTCTAAACCGCTTAACAGCTCAGTAATGCTGTACACAATATGGATGCCATGTGAAGAGAAATAGTACCATTTATACTTCCCTTTTTTCTCAGCAATTTAAAAGGTGGTGGTACAATCAGATCTTCTTCCCAATTTCCTCATTTGAACAACCGGATTAGGACCAACAAAAAAAAATCCTTTTTTTCTGCCATTGAACTGTAGAACTCATCATAGTAGGTATTGCAAAGGTCCACAATTTAGAAGGAACGTACAAGGCTGTTTTCATGCTAGCAGAATATTCAGAGGAAGCATAAACCTTCATGCTTAGAAGCTTAAGTTGCGTGAGGTTGGGAAGGGAATTATCTGCTTTGTGATGAGCTGATGATTTCACAGCACGTACCTGTGTCTGGGTTTCTGGCCACATCTCCCAGCACGATAGTTCTCGAGGGTTCGTGTTGCCAAGCAAGGTGCCAGCGACTATGAGTGCAGTCATGAGCCCGCCCAAGAGAAAGCTCTTTCATCTGACACATTCGCATCACGAGTTGCACAGAGAGATTACACGAGTTACACAGTTGGAGAGTCGAGATGCAACTGGAAGGGTTTGGGATCCTTTGCCATAAAGCCTTTTGTAGTGGCTGCTGTCAAAGACAATACATGACTAGCTGGACCACAATTACTGTGAGCATGTCCATCACGTGTGTTATTATAGAGCTGTTGTGTTGAAATAGGCTTGCATTTGACAGGAGAATTGCTGTTCAAACACTTTCGGGAGGAAGGTTTTTGTAACCTATCAATTACTAACAAATTTGAGGGATACTTTTGTTGCATGTTAGCATCAAAATAATTTATAAAAAGCTAGGAAGTTTCTGTAGTACTTCGAAGTACCAGTTTAGAGAACGATGCACAGAATTATGCACTTTGGCAAGGGTTAGAAGACAGACATTCATTTAATGACATGAATAATACAACCAACAGGAAGACAAAAATCTCTTTTATAGAGGTTCAAATTGTCAGTATCTCGTAGCCCTGGTAATTACTTACCTCCTGAACTTAAACAAACTGACTGGTCATTATGCACTAAACATTACAGGCGGTTCCCACAGAGCTTTGTACGCCATATACTGGGTGGCTGGGGTGAATGACGCATGCATTTGCACTGAAATAAAACCAGATCTACTCATACCTGTAAATATGTGTGGATCTGCAATAAAAATAATTGGGGGAAGGGAAAGCCTTGCAAACCAAATTTTCAAAGGACAGCTTTGTTTAGATCTAAGCTTTTTATTGCAGGAACTGTCTGTTTCTAGGAGTTCCGAGGGTGCCTGGTACAAGGGAGACCTGTTCTTTTTTGACCCAAGGCACTGTTCCGGTACAAACAATAATAGTGTCAATAGTAGGACTATTAACACACACTCAACTGCACCAACACTTCACTCAGCAAGAACTGCAACCAGTGTGACTATTTTGGTGAAAGACTGTGCAAACTAGCCACCTGCTCATACCACTGCTTTAAATCTACCACAGTTGTCATCTCTGAATGCTGCTTGCTAACAGGAGGACAATAAGCGAGGAGTCTGGTGTTCTTAAGTGGCAAATTAGAGCAGATGTTTTCCTTTCATGTTCCACAGAGGGTAGCAAAAAAGCAAGGCTACTTGGTATAGGTCAACCCAGGAGTTCCCTGAAAGGATCCAAGCCTCTGCTGAGAATCCACCATTTCAAAGTGTTGAAATCTGTTGAGCTATTGCAAGGACACAGTACACGAGGACAGAGGTCCAGATCTGCAGAGGTGCTCTTCATTTGCAGCCACGCTGAATCCAGCCTCTCAGGCTGCAGGTGTTCTCTCTGAAGTAAACTCAGTACGGCACGATAAGATCAAGGTATGAACTCTCACGTTGCCTGCCAGAATGGGGCAACCAAAAACTCTGTCTAGACAAGTGAAATTGAAACACACTGCTTGCTGCACAGCTTGCTGAAACGCATGTTAGCCATCCAACCTGCAGTAAATGGCTGGTATGTGACCCCAGGCTGAACACATTAAAACCAACACCCCTCCTCCTGTCCCTTATAAATTACACTGAGCAGAAGTTGGATGAATTGCATTCCCTGCTTTGTGTTTTTGTGGACTACTTTTCTGGCTCCTTGCAGACCAACAGACAACTCAGGTATAAATGCTTGGAAGTATTTCAAGGTGGTGGTGGTTGGAGATTGCTGTACGGTTTGGTTTTCTCCCCAGCACCTAATTTTCTTGAGCAAATCCAAATAAAAATTTAAAGTGGGACATAATCATTCATTCATGTAATAAACACTGAGCAAATAATTCATAATAGTACATCAGTGAAAATGTACCTCTACCTACTCACAAGGTGTTTATGGGCAATACTGTCAGTTTTGAAGAATTCAAGAATTTGTGAAGCTTTCTATGAAATACTTCTCAGTGCTAGAACACAAATGCAGACTTTGGAAATGAAAACCAAGTAGTTAATTTATTATGGTTGATATTACTACCAAGTAGAAGCTCTTTTAAGTCACAGACTGTAAGTACAGGTCAAGGTCGAAGTGGGAAAGAGTATCAGAGAGAGACTGGTCCTACTCCACAAAAATCTCAGTGCAAATGGACCAAAACTGAGAGTGGGGCTGGTAGGGGAGCAGCAGAGGTTAAGATGTTTCATCCAGAAGAGAGGTCAGTGGCAGGAGGACAATTCAGCTCCACCTGCCAGTCCTGTGCTCCTGAGCTCTGCCCTTTCATTTTTGCTTCTTTGTATCTTGCTCCTTTTTTTATTATGCAGTGTCATTTCATAACAGGCCTTGTAAACAGAATCATCACTTCCTGAACAACACCACAGCCTGGAAAACTGTGATGTACACACCACGCAGTTGAGGGCGTGCAGACTTCTGGGTCAGTGACAGAAGAGATTTACACTTTATTCTTTCCCTTCCTCAAAACTAATTTGGTTGTGAACTATATTATTCAGAATATTCACCTGTTCAGTATATGCCTGTAAAACCAGGAAGGCCCAGAAACAATCAGTTGCAACTACCAGTTGGGGCTCCAATCTTAAGAAAAAAACACTTTTCATGCATTTTCCAGAATTTGGTCCCTTGCCAGTCTGTGCTCAAGTCTATCAGGTGTTCTGCAGAGGTCATTCCTGGGTACCAGAAGAGAAGCAGTCCTCACAGACCTTCTTAAACTTGGTAACACCCACTTATAGCCACATGGTAAAACAAAACCAATGTGATATTCTAAAGGCAAAGATGACAGTAAATTATGAGTCATGCTCAGTGCCAGTACCACAGGTTGCATAGCACTGGGGTGCTTGGAAAACCCATGAGAAAACAGTCAAGATGTCAAAACCTATGCAGACAAAAAAAAAAACCAATAAAATGCCTAAAGACACCTCCCTTGAGAGTCAATCCAGGCAGTGTCATTGTATGATAAGCTGTGTGAGGGGAGTAACAGAGCAACCGTGGCAAGGGCCAGATAAGAATATAGGGATGCCTCAGCAAGGGAGGCATCTGCTTATTGGGGAAGAGAGTGCTGTCCTCAGAGGGGCTTTGCTGGATCTCTAGTACACTTTCAAAGGGAAAACAAGAAAAAGGCATAAACCAAGCCCTTACTCCACGTTTGAATTATTCCTTTTACAGAATGTGTTACACTATTAACAGATGTTTTGGCAAACTCTTTCCCCAGTCAATCAAAGAGGGAAGAAAAAAAAATCTCCTTTTATTGTCTCTTGCTGAAATTTTCTGTCAGAGGCTGTAAGTGCCTACACATTTCATGCTTTTTGTAAAATATCCCCCTGCTCTTGCCTGTACAACGTGTCCCTCAGAGTTGTCTGTACATAGATGTGAGATACAGTTTTTTCCAAGCAGAGAAGCAAGTACTAGGAATTCCCAACTTGTATTCAATATCCGTTTAGGCTCTTACAGAGCAGCTGTCCTTCTCATCTTTGAATCCTCAATGCATATTAGAGATAATGGAGCTTTCTTCCCTTATTCACAGAGGTGCTGCATGGATTATGGAATTCATTAGTCAATGCTTGCAAATTGCCACTGTTGACTCAGAGCAAATTCCTGCTATCAGACTCACTAGTCAGCTCATTTTCATAACAATGCTGTATTGTTAAAAAATACTTTTAAACCATTCTTTGGTGAACCTGGGAAATACAAAGCATTCAAGCAAACACACAAAACGTAAAAGAGTTGGCACATCAGTAATGCTAGAAGTCCTGCATTTGAAGTTTGTTTAAATTAATCAGAGCACGGTGGTGTTGAGAGGATTAAGCAAGTCATAAAACTTTGGAAAACAGAATTGTTTCCCAAAAGGAGCGGTGGGCATCTAAAACCTAACTAGATAGGGATTAAAGAAATCCACCCTGCAAGGAACAGCTCTATAGCTGCCCCTAAGGGAAGGAAGGGCTTGATGAGGGCACTACTGATCACAGACACATACAATTAAGATTGCATCTGCAAGCATCTCTTTCTTTTCCCCATATTTCTCACCACCCACTCCTCCTAAGCCTACCATCAGTTTTTGCTTGGAGGACACCTCACAGGTAGAGTAGTAAGAGTGACTTACACATCAGACTGATGTGAACTTGTGAGTCTCTGCCGTGTCTGACACTCAGATTTCCACTATTCTCAGGTTTACAAAGTCACTGAGGTCTTGTTTTCCCAGCTGATGCGCATTACACACAGACTCTGGTGTCAAATATATCCTTGATTCCTCACTGACATAATGCACACTTTGGAGAGCATGATGCAGATTTCATACTTTTTTCTGCCTGTCATCATCAGATGTTCTGATATTGGGGGCTGTGGGATGAAGCTGGTGGCATCAATTGCTAGAAGGAGTCTGCCATCTGCTGATCTGAACAGCACTCCAGTCTGACTTATACCTGGTCTGATATCAGAAGGATGCAGCTCTCTATCAAGTAGATAAAATACATCTGAACAGAAGCAGTATGAACAGGGTTTCTTTGGTGAAGGAATTTATTTAAGTGGAAAGAGGAAGTGTCAAGTCTATAATCTCAGCTCTAAGTCTGAATTGGACAAACAGAAACAGAGGCAACTAAAATAAACAAGTAGATAGGAAGGAAATTAAGCAAAAGATACAAAGAAGGGGGGGAAGAGCCTAAAATTTCTTTTCTGCTCTGCTGCAACCGATCAGATAGTGCAGAAAAGGTGTCAGCTGTCCTTTTCTTGCAATCATCCTTCTAAGTGACACCAACTCTAAGTAGTAAACTTCTTCCCTATGAGCCTCTTACCTTTGCCCAGGCCTCCCACACACCCAGGTATGGAAAGAGCCCCCTTAAAAAAGAAGACCTCCAAACAAAATTCATCAGGCTGCTATCTCTTCTTGCTTTAGTGCTTACTGCCATCAAGATGTGTGTATGAAACTGTAATCTGGCAGGACATAGTGAAAAGTCACCATTTCCGTTAGACTGTCTGCATTGTTGTTCCCACCCCCAGCTAATATTTCCTATTTTATCAATAGGTCACATCCTACTGGGCTGTTCCAAGTTGTGAGTGCTCATCAGTCCAAAATGCTTTTTTAGTGCTTAACACATATAAAACATCACTGTAACATAAATAAGCATTAAAAGTCAAAGGGAAATGGAATATGATGCAGTTGTGAGCTTGTCACAGTAAGGTTAAGTTTCCCCAAAACAGAGGAAGAACAACTAATAAAGAAAAAGGTACTCCACAGATTAAGGAAGTATAGCTTCACTCACAGAACCAACACATGGGGGAAGTGAAATGAGAAGTGGATGAAATGCTGGTAGACTTGGATTATTTTCTGAAAGACCAGTGGGATAAAAAAAAAGCAGAATGGGAAAGAGCATCTATAGGATTAGTATCCACAGATTCTCTGGTGAAGAGGTGTCATAGAGGAAGAAAAAGAAGATAAAATATCCTTAATTATTTGTTTTAGTATTCCTATGAAACAATTGTTTCAAAGCAACTTTACACAGAAGGTAGGTGAAACACTCCTACTTGTCCTTGTTTCTTAACCTTACCTTAGTAAGTAGCAACTCCCATGCAATGACAGCGCACATCCTCCAGTGCTTGTGGTTTTGTTATGCCAAGCAGCTTCTAAGAAAACAAAGGGCAGAGAGAAGCATCAAATTAATGCAGTTAATTTTCGTGATTTATAAATTCCCAAACACAATGATCAGGTATACTTTCCTAATTGTAAACCTTACCATTTTTACTGGTCCATTAGCCAAGCACAGCTGATTTCTTGAAAGTAGAATATTCTTGAAGGCTTTACAATCCAGTCAGAAACAGAAGATAAGAGAATGGCAGTGACTTGCTTAGGACAGTCCCAGGCTGACATGCAACAGAACAAGATGATGCCAAATCCAAGAGAATTCTCTGAAAAGAACAGATGGTCAGTGATGGTAGATTTCACCTGCAAGCCAGACTGTGCCATATACCTAGAAGAAATACAGCACACATCATAACCATCATTCTTTTCATAAAAGAAAACAAAAAATAAACAAAAAAATCATGTACATAGCTCTGATGGTACCCAAGGCTGTGACTGAGCACAGAAATCAGATTTATGGAGCTACCACAATACAGCAAACTGGAGGGTTTTTCTTCAATATATATATATAAATCTGACTTTCGATATATAAGGCTATTTTGCTATAATATGAAAAATAATCTAAAAGAGTACATCTTTGATGCTGTGGAAAGCTTTACAATACAAATACAGCACAAGACAATGTAGGAAAGAACCACCTATCTAGCACCTTCTCTTTGAAGCCTTTAGAAGGCCTTGATAGTGTTAGGGATGGTACAACTGTTTCTGCAAAACAACTTGTGAGTTGGTTAACTCCATGAGCAAATTGCACCACTACAGATATCCACTCACCTTTGTTTACCACATCCACACAGGTGATGGGAGGAGAGGGAGGAGCAGCAGCACTCGGTGGATGGTGGGCAGCATGGAGCTGGGCTGGGTTATCATTACCAACAGCAATAGAATAAAGGCATTCTCTGTGTGCCAGGTCTTGTTTGTGAGCACAGGCAGCTGGGGTTTGGCCTCTTGTTTGTCCAGCAGTCAAGAGCAAGGAAGATCATTGCAGTTCTAAACACTATCCAGACTTTAACAGCAGAACAAGAAAAAGAAAATGCTGGGTGAAGTTAGTGGCACTGGGTAGAAAGGGTGTGAGTGGTTCTGATTGAGACTTCATGCTTTATAACTTAGAACTCAGTATAAGCGTGCTGAAGGATGCTGAAGGGTCCCATGGTTCAAGGACATCTAAGGAGCTACAGTTAGCTTACAGCTACACTTAGCATTAGTCTTTAATGCAAAAATCCTGCACGTGGGCCAAGAAAGAAATAAATTCAGCCAATTGACTTCATACAGATGTTTCAGTTAGCTTCTGTTGGTGGCTAAAATACCTCCTTAAATGGGTGTGGAAGTAACCAGGTACCAGCTGTTAGAAAACTGCAGTATTTCTTAATGCCCCCTCCCCCCCCACCCAAGGACAATGGGCATGCAAGAAAAAGTATTTAATACATTAGCAGCAGTGTAACTGGATTGTGGGAATAATCCTTCCCGTGACTGTGGGCAAGGAATTCAGTTTGCTTTCATACCTTTTAGAAAGGAAAAAAAGGAAAACAGGGCTGCCCTGAGCAATCAAAAGTGGGAGGTTAGGGATGCAAGTTCTGGGAATCATCCCTTGCCTGGGAACAGGGGATGATTTCAGACTGCTGCGCTGTTTTCACACTGATTTTGATTATGAAAATGTATGGGTTCACACTTGCTATGCAGCAGTTGCCATTTCCTAGGATAAGCCAATTAGTCCGAGAGAGTGAATAAAGAGCTATTATCACCTTTAATATCTGGTGCTGCTACTGCCACTGCTTTTCCAAAATACTCTCCTGTGGGCATTAAAGTACTGTTTTCATTTATCCACCAGTAAAAATGCAGCCTTAACCCATCTGCCTGTCCCTCTGTGTATATATCTGGGTAATTTAATAAATGCTCTGGGTGTTGATTTACGTCATTGTATCTCTATATAAGCATGCCTCTGTGAGCATGCTGTTGGTTGTCTGTGAGCATTCATTGTTCATGTTTTGTGTGTGTATGTCTGTGTGGCTGAATGTGGTTTTGTTTAAAATTTTTCCCTAGAAAAACCAAGGAGTCAGACGTTTCATGAAGTTGTTAGTTAAAACCAAGGAAAGGAAGTAGGAGACAGTAAGGGATAATTTACAGAGAAAAAGGGGTTGGTTTGGCTACAGTTAAATCATCTGCCTCAGTGATCACCGGAGAAGATGGGGGAGTTCATTCCAAACATTAAAATGTCTCAGGGGAGGATCATATAGGTCATGGAAGAGAAATGGAAACAGTAAATTATCTAAAGACTGACAAAAAGTGATGGAGACAGATGTCATCTGATCCCAAAGCACGGGTAAAACAGGGGGAGAGAACCTTACCAGTATGACCAGGATTCCTGGAAACTGTAGGTAGAGATAGGGGAATGATTTCTAATCTCACCCGTGAGGTAGCTCTCTGGAGCACC
Organism: Heliornis fulica; assembly: GCA_013399135.1. Taxonomy (NCBI): domain Eukaryota; kingdom Metazoa; phylum Chordata; class Aves; order Gruiformes; family Heliornithidae; genus Heliornis; species Heliornis fulica. The sequence continues at coordinate 35,810 of VXBZ01001611.1, read as the reverse complement.
AGATTAATTTTGAACCTGGTTCCAGCTGTAATTCTGGCTCACTGGGAAAGGCATTATTCTGAGTCAGAATGCAGAACAAAGGAACATTAAAATCGAAGTATATGTGAAGTTTCCCAATGTGCCAGCATCCCTTGAAAAATAAACCTTAATAATGAGCCCAGGAACGTTTTCATAACATGAGTCTCCTCAAACCTACAGCAAAAGGGTTCAGACGGATTTTCCAGCTCTGGTGCCCAGATCACTTTGCACACACAGCTTGTTTTCCTGCACTTAAACAATCGTGGGCCTGACTCACTCCCCTTCGCGGCACTATTTGGCCAGTTCAACTGCTGTGTAAACAACCGAACCCAGTGGCACCTCCACGGGGTAACCACGGGGGAGCTGCTGTGGCCCTGTACACAAGACAGTGACATTCTCCATTTCAAACAAGAGAAAGGCAATTCAATTCCTACTTCAGAAGCTTGTACACATCCTGAGACCACAGATACAGTCACTGGCTGTGTCTTGATGTACCGGAATCAGAAATTTTCAGCACTGGTGGCCAGGTGGTTAAAGGACAGCAAATCTGCTCACACCAAGCTTGGACTGGCCTTTGTTACCCAGACACTGAGAGCACAAAACTGTTTGTACAGGGAAGTGTTGGGCATGTTACCTACGTCCTGCATGACATTTTGGCTGTTATCCAGCGTAGTTCCAGGGAAATACCTGGGACATTTTCTATATATTGTCTCCTTGCAGAGGACTCCTACGCAGCACAACTCTTCCCAACGGTGCTATTAGACGCAAACAACACCAGCTCTGATTGTTGCATGTGTTTCCTAGAAGAGGTAAAAAAACCCAAGCAAATTAGGACTTACATCCCCATGTAGGATCTTTCAAAAGAAAACTACCCAATGAAAATAATTCCTGCCATAAAATAATATCATCCTCTTACAGAGAAAAGCATGACTCAGATTTTGAGACAGCTGGACACTTCCAAACTAGCTTCCCTACACAAATTCCCAGTAACTTCATAAGCCTTTGATGAGCCTTTTCATGCTTGTTCTGTTCAGGAAGCATTCCCCACGTTTCCCCTAATTCACATCCTCCATAAAGTCATTTCTTTCCACAGCACATCAGCAGCAGCCCCTACACCTTTCCCCAGCCAGCCCCTGGGCAGGACCAGCAGCCCCAGCCATGGGGCCCATCTGGCCCTAAAGCCCACCCTGCAGTTCTTGGGTTCTGCATTACAAGGCGATGTGTCAGCCAGGGCTATTGTTTTTAACAGGAAGCAAGTTTGGCCGCCTCTGTAATTTAGATTGTGGGCAATAAGCAGGGGTGTGGTGTGCAAAGCAAACAAGGCAGGATTAACAGCTCTTTTCACTTCTGGACAAGGAATCGGTATGGCGGCCGCCCACAGGATCATGGCCCATATTGGCCACGGCTTCTCCGCGTGACCGCAGCCAGGAGTGAAAAACCCGAGTGTCCTCCAGGTTTTCAACTGGTGAGTGAAGATAAAAGTCCAGGCCCCACGTTCTGACAGACCTTTACGAGCTACACATCTTGAAATGAGATTAGGAGAGAAATATTAAGAACAGTCTTCTCCTTTCAATAGGTCTTTAAAAACAATAACCAGGCTTTACTGTAAATTCATTTATTTACCCTCAGCGTGCCAATTCCCAAGCTGATCTCTCCTCTGTGTACCAGAGATATATTTAGATCTAAATGTGGCAAGAAGACAGAAAGATTTTATTTATTTTGTGTAAGGTCAGTAATGTGGGGAATTCTTTTTTCCAGGAAGAACTTGCATCAGAGAACTTGGTAAAGAAATACTGTGAGGTAAATAAAATCCTAATTATATCAGCTCACAGGAGGTGACACATACTAGTCAGGTTGACTATCGCCTCGGTCAGTCAAACACCACTGTCAAATTGAGCACAAAACCAAAGAAAATAGAGAGCATGTATTGAAGATGGATCTTGCATTTGCTAAAGTGACAAGTGTTTTGCTGTTTGTTGCCAGCATGTTTTTTTAACTAGGAGTGAACACAGAAAGGTACCTAAAGTCAAATCCCAGCCTGAGTTCTGCTGAAATCACCTAAACTGTCTGATTCAGATCTCCAGAAAGGTCCACAAAACCCTGGTACTACATGCAGGGCTGTTGATGGCAAACAAAAAACTTGACCCCCCCTTGTGCTGCTGGACACTGCACACATCCTACTGCCCCTTACCACGGCATCGCTCCCCACCACGCAGCTACGGGTAGGGCAGGCTGGAAGATGCACAGGCAAACAGAGGAAACCTGGAGGTAAGGCTCCTTGTGAAAACACAACCCTGTGACAAAACTGGCCCAGACAGTGCAGCAGTGTGTACTAGCCAGGAGTAAGCTCAAAGCAAGAATGAGGCAGCCATAAGCGTTCAGATCCCTGGATCCAGACATTCCCTTAATCCTTAAGACTTCACATGCTGAGCTTTGTGGGGATGCCATAGATCTATCCAGTGATCAAACACACTTTAATTCGCTCAGAAGGCAGAGGTGTCTCCTCTCACCCAGCACTCCCTTCCCTCTTCACAGCTCTCTTCTGGGTCATCCCTCCCCACGGGCGAGTGGGTGCTGCTGGAGGACAGTCATTCTTTCCTGGCACAGGAGCTAATCCACCCAGCCTGACTGCAGAGAGATAGCTGGATGTTTGGAAAGGAGCAGCCCTGCGAGGGGAGGTTTATTAACCTGTTCTTGCCTTGTGCCGTGTAAGGAAGCTGAAACATTTCTCTCACAGAGGCAGCTGATAAAATTGCCTCCTTCATTCAGTAGTAGAGACAGGACATCTAACCAGCACAACTGGAAAGGAGCTTCAAGAGTTATTAAAATTGTGAGCACTCACAGTCATTTATGTGAGCTCCATCAAATGAATATATAATTACCAAAAGATTCCCCCCTCCTTGGTTGTTGGGTTATTAAGTGAAAGCAAAGCATTATACTGCTCACCTGAGATAAAAGAGCCTGCAGAAGCAGCCTGCTTTTCATTAGACATTGCTATGCTAACAGTCGCTGTCTGCAGTCCCTTCTCTAAGCACTTGAGTGCTGTAAATGGCCTGAGAGGACACCGCCTTTGCCTAGAGATAGATTTTGGGTGAGATTTTGGAAGAAAGGTTTGCATACAAGTATCCTGTGATCACTACTGGAATGCTGGTTTCCTGCTAGACACACACACAGATTTCCTGACCCTGTGTTCTTTTGCAAAAGAAATGCCACCTGCAAACCCCCAGCACTTCATATTTCAAAATGGTGGGGCAATACAACCTACCTAACAACGAGTCACTGGGAAACACAAGGATCAAGGTCCAGGCATCTCCTCCTCAGCACAGACCTGCAAATACACTGGAATCATTTGCATTCAGCAGCTTGCCTTGCAGAATCCACAGATAAAATCAGGCTTGGCATGGCTGGGATAACTGAGCAGTGTTGAGCAGCAGAAGGATGAACCAGCTGGGGAAGCACTGCTTATCCAAATCCCAGTGGGCAAGTCACTTTAGGCAGGATGGTTACTTGGGGATTGCCTGCACAGGGAGGTTATACAAAGTAAAGGAGGGTTTGGATGCATGGTATGTAAATTCACTCCAGACAAAGGAGTTCTCAGGTTGTTCTCAGAGTAGTGGATGAGAATTGCCTGTTGCTTTTCTGGCTGTATGGAGAGGAGGTCCCCAGTAGCTGATGGGCTGGTGCAGCCGCTTCCTGCTTCTGCCCATGGCCTGACACCTCGGCTTGAGCAGCAGCTGTGGATGTTCCCTGTTCCCTCACCCCTTGAGAAGCTACTGCCTTCATAAGAGGAACTTGAGAAGCAAGCCTTCCTCAGCTCTTCAAGCCCTCCAGCCTTTCTTCATGATCACATGAAGTGAGGTGAAAGCTACACCAAAGCTGTGGTGAAAAAGCAAGAAAGAAGTAGCCTGCATAGAAGCCTCAGTGTAAGTCACCAGGCTGTGAAGTGGCACAAATGAAGTGTGGATTCAGGTCCTGTTATTATAGCTCAGGCATCAATCACAGCCAACCACTCTTTATTCCCAAAAGCCACAGGTCTGGGTGACACTGCAGTCTCCTTCTCCAGCATGGCAACACAAATAATCTTGGGGGAAGCAAAGGGAGAGGCAGTCTCGAGGGTGCTGACTGAGGGTGAAATGTAGATACAGCTTTGCTGAGCCTCTCTAAGGAAGAAAAAAAAAATAAAGGAAGAAAATACTAGAATAGGGCCCAGGAGGAGCACCAGAAAGGACACAGACCCCAGCCAGATGCACACAAAGCTCAAGACTCTGACCAGACTTCCCTGTGCCCAGACATATGACCCGGTGTGCTCATACTGAAAGGCCACCAGGGGAAGTGGGATTTGGCACCGTGTGCAAGTGGCAGGGAGCTGGATGCACTCAGCCCATCATACATGGCCAAGGCCATGTGTGCTTGCATCACCATGGCATCCCCAGGAACCTCTGGCCCTAGCTGTGTTAGCTGTGGTGTGCAGGTTGGGGCTTGGCCAGCACCAGAGGGACAGGACGTGTGGGGCTTTCCTGCACTGCCCACCCAGGCAGCTCTCCATCCCGCTTCGGGACCAAGGCCATCTCTGCCTGTGGCAGCGGCTGCATATGGAGCTTTTCCCACTGAGTGGCTGCTGTGGGTTTCCCTGTGGCCTGGGGAAGGGCAGCTCCTTTCTGGGCAGAGCCACCATGATGCTGACGTGGCAGGACAACCCCACTGCGCTGTGGGAGGGCCGGGTGCTGCAGCAGGACTGCCAGAGTGTAAGCCCGAGCCCGGGAAGTTTTGTGACCCACCGGCACTCCTAAATCCTCTATGCCTTGGGGATGCTCCAGGTTAGGTATGTGCCTCAGGGGACCCCTGGTAGGACATGGCTCTGAGCTCCAGGACATCCCTCCACAAAAACAGCATTCAGGCATGACTTACCTCAGTTTGCATACAGTTTGCATAATGCTTTGTGTGAGAAGTCTCAGAGGAGGTTATGGTGTCACTTGTCACCAGGCAGCCTTATGAAAGCAAACTGGAAAGTGTGAAGCTCCTGAAGAGGCTTGTTGAAGTTTCTAAGGGAAGGAACAGAGCCTCCCTCTAGCCATTAGAAGTGCAGGGCCATTCCCACAAGGCTCAGCTCCCTGTAACACCACAGAGCACTTCAGCTGAGCAGAAGAGGATTAAGATGACTGGAAAAACAAAGACAGTGAGTGTGTGTGGGGGGGTAAAAGTGCTGGAACAGTTTCACCTTGCTCATACTTCCTCCTTCCAGCAGCATCACTGTGCACTGAAGCATTCAAGGTGAAGTCTCTTTGCATCTTGCTGAGCCCTGTGGCAAGAGGAGATATCCGTTTGTCCCGACAGCCAGGGGAGAGTTCCAGAGCAGGTGTAGTGCAGAACACTACGCTGCTCTCGCAGGAGTCAGCTGGCAACAGGCTCTTCTGTGTGTGTCAGAAGCTCCAAGCAAAGTCCACCTGCATGGGCAGCCACCTGCATGGGCAGCCTGTCCTCCCTTCACCCAGGCTACACGCTGCTGTGGGCACTCTGTTCCCAAATAACATCTGGAGGAACCACAGGGGCTTGAGCAGCCCCCCAGTAAGGAGGAGTGGGAGCCTCTCAGGCAATGCAGATCAGCACTGCAGACCAGTCAGGTCTGTTTTCTCCTGTCTAAAAACAGGTAAAAAGACAGAAGCACCTCTTGCACCTCTGAAGGCCAACGGTGTCCTGGGCTCCATCAGCAGATGGGTGGCCGGCTGGGACAGGGAGGTGACTGTCCCTCTCTACTCTGCCCTCAGGAGGCCCCATCTGGAGTCCTGAGTCCACAGCTGGGGCCCCCAATTCAAGAGAGATGTGGAGCTGTTGGAAAGAGAGAGCTGTTGGCAACCTTGTCTAGATCCAGGCCTGGAGGTTGGTGGCCCTGCCTGTGACAGCGGGGTGGGAACTCCTTGGGGTCCCAGACCAGTCTGCGATTTTGTGTTCTCCAAGGAATGAAGGAGGAGAAGTATGAAGACTTTGAAGTCAAGAGATCAGAGGATGATCTAGAATGACTTCCTGGCACATTCAAAGATCTGCCTCTCTCTAACTGACCAGAAGCAAGACCCAGAACAGAGGCCAACAGGGACCAGTTCTCCATCCTCATTGCTAGACCTCAGCTCTGATTTTCTCCATCACTCCTAACTGCTCTCACTTGCTGATGACCATCAGGTAGGTTACTTGCAGTTGCCTAAAGCAAGAACAACGATTAACTGAAGGAAGCAAGTGAAATTTGAGACACTTTGCTGGCTCATATTGTCCAAACTGAACTACTACTTTTGTGACTTTTTTTTTGTGGCATGGGGAAAATTTAAACTTAAATGGTTATTTGAAGTTTCTAGGAGCTTTTTGTTTACAGAAAAAACATAAAAGGTTAAAGTTTGAGGCCCCCCATATAAATAGAAACAGATCATAACTATGGGATTAGGATTTAATAATTTTAGGTGATATTTGTGAGTTTGGTGACATTTGTGATTTAGTAAGACTGCAGTGCAGAAACACTAGATCTACTTTATGCTCTGGACAAATCACTTAATCATTCTGATTCATGGCATCCAGTGCTGATGAGAAGAGTCTCTTATGCTAAACTTATCACACATGCAAGTTTTGTTTTGCCAATCAGGACTGTGCCAGGAGAGAGCAAATACCCAAAGATTAGAGGCAATGGTAACGGGCGTAGCAATAAGCATGATCTTGATAATTATGTACCTTCAAGAGAGGAGAAACTTGTTTTGACTTGCAAATGGAGTAAACCTGTCATAGCTGTGATAGGAGTCACTCAGGCTGGCAAGAACTAGTTGTTTTTTTTCAGGTCTCTGGTAAACTGGTACCGTAGGGGAGTGGTGGAAGGATCTGAGAAGCTCTGCTGAGAACATGCTTCCTTGGTCCTCCGATTTTTCAGCTCTCCCGATCCGTTCTGCTTTCGACCATGCCCCACTTCAGGTCCAAGCCACACTCCCCGTCTAGCAGCCTGCTCCAGTCACAGGCGCCTCGCCAAGTCAGACCAAAGATTTTGCAAATACAAACCCCCCCCAGAGCTCTGAATCTGTGCTGGCTGGGGCCTTCCCCTGCAGTCTTCATGCTGCTTCTAACTCAAGGGCAGCCCCCAACAGCAACGCTGGTGTCACATGCTGGAAACGTCTTGATCCAGCCCAAGGAATTTTATGGCAGTTTCCTTCCTCCCAGACGTCTCTAAAACCAGCACAGGGTGTACAGATGCCTGTGGCCCTGATGATGGTATAGATGACATAGCTGTGATGGTGGCTGTTTCCTCTATGAGCAACTATGTCATTCTAGTGTCATTTGACTCTGGTAACTGTCCTTTCCAAAGGGATCCATGCAGCCATAAGACAGAGAGGACGTTTCTCTCTTTAGCCATAAATCCAAAGTACATCCACAGAGCTGAATGTCTCAGAGAAATCCTATAGGAAGATGTTCTGTCATCACACTGATAATGACAGGGAAAGTGGGAACAAGAGAAGACATTGAGTTCAAATTCACTTTTATAGATATGAAAAAAAATTGGAATAATATCATACCTTCCTTTTCAAACTCAAGGATAAACTAGGCAACAGCAATGCTACCCAGAAATTAATCTCAAAATCTATTTAGGCAAGAAAAAGTTCATCTTTAGGACCTTTGTGCAATGAAGAATGAATCCAAGGAACATCTGTCACCTCAGGGCAGGGTCTGAAGGTGGTGCCCTTTTAATTACATCATCTCCAAGCAACAGCTTAGCTTAAGGAAAAAAGGGAAAGCCGGAGTGGGCAATTAATAGTGAGTATCAGGGAATTGATAGATTCCAGCTTATGTCAATCACCAGACCAACACCTGGAGGATGTAACGTGCCATTCAGCATGGGAAAAACATCGGGAAACGCTGCAAACACTGAACCAAGCGGTTCTGTCGCTGACACTACATCCCTGTATGGAGACAAAGGAGCGGAACCTGCAGCATTTAAAGCTGCTTTTCCCGCCTAAGAAGATTCTGTGACGACCAAACGCTGTTCCTGCAGCGGGCTGGGAGAGCAGGACACTTCTCTGAGCAGGGACTGTTTAACCTTTGCCACTGCCACACACCTGAAGGGTTTGTCTCAGAATGTTCCTCCTCAGCCCTTTCCTCGGCTCCTTTCTCAACATGAGGATTACTCAATCTTTCAGCTGCAAACCAGTTTTGTTTTCATTTTAGCTTGCACAACCTTCCTGTTCTCTTTAAACAAGTACAAGGTAGTGGAGGGGAGGTTCTCTTTTCCAACTTTCATTGAAATATTCATAAAAAGATGGAAAATTCCAGGGAGCAGCAACGAAAATGAGAAGGCTAGATTAGTGTGCATCAAAGGGAAGCAGCATTTGCTAACTCCTTCATTTTATGTGTGTGTGATTCACACATGGCTTTATGAAAATGGAAAAATGATTGAGGAATCGCTCAGGTCCTGACAAAAAAAAATAAACTAATAGTAACAACCTGATTTCCATGAAAATGGGCTAGTCTCCAAAGCATCTGCCAAGACCAGACAACTGTGGTGCTTGCAGCTTTCCTTTGTTTGCTCTTCAAAGCAGGTAGAGCCAGGAACGTTCCGTGCCTCATGGCAAGCTCTAAGATGTGGTACATGACTTTCAGATGAGGGAATTTCACATTTCTCCCTGAATATTTCACACTGTGACAGTGAGGAAAACAGCACAGATGCCACTGAAACGAGGAGGAGACCAACCGAAAGCCTGAATGCAGATTCTTCAGCGTTACTCTGTAGGATGGGGAACTGAGAGGCCAATTAAAACCAACATGAAAGAAGATTTAATTGCAAATCGTCGAAACTTGCTGAAGCACAGATAGCAAGAAGCAAAGAGTCACCCCACCTGATGTCCAAGTCCTTCAGAGGAGAGCATTGCCCTCCGCTCCAGGGACAGCTGATGGGAACAGATAGGCCCTTCCCCAGGAGACATTCAGATCTCAGACCCAGCGGTCCCTGGGGGCAAGCGTCTCCCTCTCCCCATGACTCACCCTCAGACACATGCCTATCAGGAAGAAATCTAGGACAAGCCCACTCCATGGGGAGGAGCAGGCAGCACAGCACAACCCTCTCCATCCCTGTGAGATCCTGGTATCTAGCACGGACACAGAGGGAAGCGCTATGTTGGTGGCAGGCCATGGGGCCACTGCTGCCGGGCCAGCCCACTGCCTGGACACTGGGGACAGCGCTACGATCGATGCTGTGCCATTACCCCCATGGCTACAGCTCGCATCCGAGACGGCCCAGACCAGCGGGAGCACGAAGGACTTGACCACCCTTAGAGAAGGGGGCACTGGGAAGGGCAGGAGGGAACCTGGAGAGCGGGAGGAGGATGCCTGCGGGAAGACAGGCGAGACTGGTTTTGAGGAGGTAGGCAGCAGGAATGGAACGCCCTTGGCCTGTCTCTGGTCAGGCAGCTTTTAGCATTTCAAAGCGTTTCTTTCCTTTGTGACTCCTACCGCTGACTAAAGGAGGCAAGCGGCTATTCACAGCATCAGCAAAACCCCTCCTGTCGCGGTGCCCCGAGAGGCGCTGCTGTTACCCGTCCTGTGTCACTTAAAGGCTCGTCTATCCCGGGACAGGATTGGGAACGGGAGGCTGTGGAAAATGTCACCGGTAAGATGAGCCATGCTCAGGGTGGGTGTTCCTGGGTGCAGGTAGGGATGGAGCGGAGAACAGCCACCGCGCTCCCGGGCTGGGGCACTGCGGCAAGCGAGGGGACGCATCCAGCCCCTTTGTGAGCAAAGCTCCCACACAGCCAAGAAGCAGCCCACGATCCCAGGCACCTGATGGGCTGCTGCTTGTTCCAGAGGCAGCAGGGTGGGGTGAAGGACTGTGGGGCGAATCTGCTTTCCTCTTCAAGACAGAAAACATCAAAGTTGCCCTGAAAAAAAAGAAAAGCTTCTGGACGGGCTCTTAAGTGTATTTAAGAAAGAAAAACAGACTCGCTTCAAAGTGCTCTTTCCAAAGGCCTTTCCTGAACGTACATCACATGCAATGGAAAAACACTGCATGCCTGGTATTTAATATTTTTCACCTGTGACCCAGGACTGATGCCTGTTTAACTCCCTGATTTAATCCAACAAATTGTCTGAGCAAGGAAAAAAAGAGAAAAAAGCCAACAAACCACCTTTCAGTTTGGAAAGGAGTTGGACAAAACTGAAGTCACGCTCAACACTTCCCCTTCCCTGGAGAGATAGGAGTGCTGCTTGCCCTTTCCTGGCGATAAGCATATCCTGGTGGTTAAAAATACACTTTGCTCTTACCGTAAATTCTCCCCCAGCCGGCTCCTTCAGCCCAGCCCACGGCGTCGGGGTTCACGATTCCTCAGAGGCCACATGTGACAGAGCTTGGTTCTATGTTCAAACACACTGGAATAAAAGCAGAAATAATAGGTCTGACCCTGCTGCCGTTGGCTTCCCCCGGGGCAGCACTCAGAGGCTGACCAGTGGCAACGCTTATCCCAAACCACTCGCACCTTTCCCAGGACCCCGGGGACTCTGTGTTCATTTCTATCCCTGACTTCAAAGCAGTTTCCAGAGAAAAAATAAAGGGACACATTGAATTCTGAACAACAATTACTTCTTCAGTTAATTTTCCCGTTTCCAGGGATCACCTAGGCTGACTTAGCAACACAGACCTTAGCAAAAAGCGGGAGCTGCTGCTTGAGTCAGGATTCTGGAGGCCAGGAGCCAGTTGCCTGCTCTGCAAAGCTTCTTCTCCTTCTCATATCACCTCCTTTCTCTTCCTCACCTGGAAAACAGCCTGGTGAAAGCTTGCTCCCAGACCTGGGCTCTGCAAAGGACACAGATACCGTCTCTTACCAAGGAGGCACTGGCCCTGGGAAGAGCCTGGCTCAGCAAGGCCAGGTCTGCTCCCACACCCAGACACCTCCTGGCACACTCCTGCCAGGACAAGGCTGAGGAACACTCCTCTCCAGTTGGGATGGGAGCTTGTGGACAGCTGCAATTCCCCGTGGCACAGATGAGAGTCCTGCTGTGTAAACTCAGCACACAGCCCTCCTGGCAAGTCCCTGGCCGTCAAGGAGGCCTTGCTCCCAGGCATTGAGACACTTGGCTGGAAACCTTGTTTAAGGAACCATTCCTGGAGTTCTTCTGCAATATTTTAGATGAAAGTTGAAGGGGTAAAAAAGGGAAGAAATGGAAACTTCAGGTTGTGTCTCCTCTGTGCATAAAAGGTAAAGGAAAGCGGGCAGCAGCCGTCTTCCCTTTCTGTTAGTATTCCAGGCTGGGGATTAAAGATAAATCCAAGTTCACCCTCCCGTCTTTGTTTCCAAGACTCAGCAAGACAGGGGAGATATGGCAGAGCCCATCTGCGCAGCCATAACCATGGGAACACCAGCAACAAGGGTAAATCAACACGAGATTCCCTATCAGCGGCCCGTGTTTACACTGGAGGCCTGAAGCGCTCTGCACCAAACTGGCTGGTGGCTCAGGATCTGTGCTCCACTTGGTAGGGCTGCTGACCTGAGCAGGAAGAGGTTTCTGGGGAGCAGACACCCATCTTTGTCTAATACCCCCCATGTCTTTTAGAATTCGTGCTTCCAGCACCCAGTTCTGTGCTCTGCTTTGAAGCTGAGGTGCTGCCTTCCCCTTCACTCCCCTTTTCAAGCTGCCCCAAACCTCGGCTTCTCCTTGACTCCTACCTCACATCTGGCCTTGCCTCAACGTCCTTCTGTTGAAGAGAAGGCAGAGCGAGCTCTGGGTGAAAGCACACGCTTTCCTGAAGGTACAGCACTACTGCTGAGTGTATGGCTGTCGCAGCAGACCCGTCTAGAAGCACAGACACAGTACCCTCTTACTCGAGGCCAGAGCCCTTGCTCTGGCTCTTCAGCCCCTGTGCTGCAGGAGCCAGGGCCGGCACATCAGTGAAGGGAGAGGCACATAACAAAGGACTCCTATTGCTTAACTCCAGTCACAGCTGCTTGGCATCTTAGAAGCACCCAGATCTCTGAACTTGAAGAGGTTACTGTGCACACCATGGTGCAACCGAGGGTCGCCAAATATCTGGCAGCCCTGGAACGGGCTGTCTGTACCCGCCCTTGGGAGCAGTTCTACTTCACATAGTTTTTTGCCTCTGCATTTAAAGGTCACATGAAAGCAGCAGTGTTTGTGAAGAGGAGGAGTGAAGGTGAGTGCAGGGGGGAACAGAGACTTCAAACAACTGGGAGAGCTTTTACAGGTGAGCAGAAGCTCCTTCCCACTCCCACCGCTCCAAGAGCGGCCACCACCACCATCCACGGCCATAAGTGTTTACTGCCCAGACAGAGCTGGAGCAGGACTGCTCCTGCCTCCCCTTATTTCCTCAGCCTTTCCTCCTCCCTTTATTTCCTTTGGGTTTTCCCCTTTGATTAAGCTTCTGGCATGCAGGAATGTTTTATTATTAAACAGATAACTCATGGGAGATGATATTTATAAAGTCTACTACTTACTTTTTTTTTTTTTGGTCATTTTTTGTAAGACCTTGAGAGAATCTCTCGAACTTCCTTTCTTTTACAAAGAGAAAGAAAAAGCATTCGGAGCAGTTAACAAGTTTTCAAACCATCAATGTTTTATTTGGTTAGTTTATTAAACACCTTTAAGACAATTAATTTTGGTCTGTACCCTTCTATAAAATATTTCAAGTTCTGAACAAACCTCCAATACATAAAGCAAAGTTACTTTTACCATACGCAAATTTCAGGTCAAAATACAACACTCTGTTTTCTTACATTTATAAAACCCGGTCAAATACAAACGACATTAAAAAAGATAAAACACTTCCACTGATCCTTGGTACAATATTACAGCACAATTTGCACAGTGGCAACTAAGTCCCCAAAGCACAAGTCAAACACTTTAAAAAGGGAACCTCCCTTTAGTCACCCAACATTATACAGAACACGTAAACAAAGCGAGTGCTACTTAATCCAGGAAAATTCTCTCGTCCCTTTTCACACCGTGAGTGAGCCACAAGGCAATTCTGCCAGGGAGTTACTGGTAGTAACCACACAGCTTTCCTGCTTCGCTCTTACAGGCTTATGTGCAACTACTCCACGAAAACAAATGGATGGAGGTGGACCAGACTCTGCACCGGGCAATGTACGGCAACTAAAGTAAGCCAAGAAGTGTGTATTTTTCTAACAGATGATTGTAAAACTCTTTGTTTTTGTTTTGTTTTAAAAAATAAATCAATATCAAGTTGTCTGTGGGTACAACTGGAGTAACTGCCTTGTTCTTCACTTTCAAGATATCCAATATCAACAGAGTGTTTCAAATGAGAGTTTGTTCCATTGCAAAACCCAGAGTTTCAGCAATAGGTCAAAGTGCCATTAAAATTGCACATTTTTCTTCAATTTCGAGCTACGTGGCAGCATGCAATGTTCATTTGTTACTACACCTACAAGCTTGCACTTACACTAACCTATGAACCATGGGGGATCTCTTACAAAACAGAAAGAAGACCAAAACTTAACAGAGAAACATGATAAAACTGAAGTGTGGGTTGACAAATGACCCTGGGATGGTTTTACTCATCAAGTCTTACAGTAACACCTCGGGAAGAGAAAGTAAAGTCAGAGCAGTAGCAGAAGGGTCTGATGGTCCAGAAGGGTCTGATGGCCCAGACTCAGGCTGTACTTTGCATAGGCAGTCAAGGCAATTGCACCGCAGTGCAACTAAAGGGTGTCTTTGCCCACACTTGTGCAAACCCCCCTTCTTCGTTCCCCCCACCCCCAAACCACTGATTTTACTCACAGTTCCATTGGAAGTTCAGTTAGTTTGAGCTAATGTTAAAATGTGTACTTAATTAAATGGAAAAACACACTAATGGATCAAACTTCCCTCCCCAAACCCCTGTCGTACCCACTAGGATACCACACACTTGCCAAGCGTTTCCTATCGTTCAGGCTGGCGCTACCCCGACGGAGCGAAGGGGAGCGGCACACTGCTCAGACACAACGGATTGAAACAATGCTCCCCTGTAAACCAGAGAGGATGGAAACAGCCTCAACAAATCCCAGTGAGGAACAGCAAAGCTAAAAGTAGCAAATCAAATTTTAAGTGCAATAGAAACACTGCCCCTCTCCAAAAGGCTCTCGCCATAATTAAGCTGCGCTACGAGGCTTATTCCCTTAAAGCTACATACCCACGCTAGAACTCATTACAGTGACTTAATGCAACTGTCTGTGGGGGAAATTAATTTACAGGGTTAATCAAAATCTTTGTAGTATTCAAAAGGAATGATAGCAAAGGGATCTACCATGGAAAATGTGGTAATACACGTTTTTAAAAAAATATTTCCGATAATTTTAACACAAACCAGCAAGTATATCTGGAAAAATGCATAGAAACCCCGTCGATACAAAAATCCCCACTAAAGTTACACAACTGAGCGATTTTAATCTAAATATTGTATGTGCTTTTCCTATAAAGGCCACTTTGACATACGAATACAAAAAAATTTACATTTTTTTTTTCCTAAAATAAATTATTTGTTCCTCAATTAAAAATACTGAATATGGAAGCATAACGACCCTCTCGTGTGCCAGCTGCTCATCTGCACTGGCTACTCCCACAGAAGAAAATCTCCAAATATTTTCAGGTACCAAAAGAAATAGGGGACACCTTCAGGCTTTGTTCTGCCTACTAGCACTAGGAAAAACCCAGGGTTAAGAGTGAAATAGGCTGAACCCCTTACACTGTATGTGCTGGGCAGGGAATAAACACACACAGACATCTGCAGAGAGCTTTTGTCTCCTGTGTAACGCACTGAAACCAGAGAAATCAATCAAGGTTAACCTGAATTAAAAGAAAAGACAAAACAGTAAATGGAGTTTGGAGGAAGAGGCAGGGACGAGGTAAGTGACTGACAAACACAGGCAAAGAGCCCGTAAGGATGCACGTGAAGGTGAGAAGACACGGCTGGCTGGCACAGAAGAGCTGCTCACGGGATGCAGAACTAGGGAAAGTGTACAGGTTTAATTAGTATTTAATGAGGGAAAGAAGAAGAAGACAAGGAACAAACTTCACTGGAAAAACAAAGCAATGAGAGAGCAAGAAACCTTTACCAGCACTGCTGGCCACAGGGGCGTTTATCCCTGAACTGCTGCAGAAGCAGCAAAGTCAAACTCACATACATGTGAGCAAGTGGTGGGAATGGAAACTTACTTGGACTGGGCCTGGGACTGCACAGGAATTCTTTACTGCAGGCACCAGACCCACAGCTGGAGACAGGCACGGAAAAGCGGGATGTCCATCTGCCTGGAGGACACGGCAAACCCGGGATGATGGACATCCTCTAAAGCAAAGAGATGTGACATTGCCAGGCGGCTGCCAGCTTACTCCAGGGGGTAAGCTGCTCCAGCAGGTAACCCACCCAGTCTGGTGGGTCTACAAGACAAGTTCCAATCAACAACACCAGGACACTGACAGGGGGGATGCACTTTGACAGCACATCACAGAGCAAACCCCTAAAACTCATGGACAAGGTGGGGGGATAGGGAAAACCAGCAAGCAGGAGTTCATCTGGATGCAAGAATCTTGGGCAGCCACTGAGTACAAGTTCTAACCTTGGACCAAGGACTGGCTTTGGAAGGACACAAGAGCCGTGTGTCTTCTGTTTCACGAGGAACTCAGCTCTCTGGTGTGCGATATTGCATAGTTTGGTTGAGGCCAAAGAGTATTTGCATCTCCTTTTCCCCTGCTTTGAACAGAAATAACTCGACGTGCTCAGGTCACAGCATTCCAAAACCCAGCATCAAGTGACTCATGGACTAATTTCTAAAGCAACATTAGAAGATTTAGGGGTGAGCACACAAAGAAATAAAACCAGAAACTCAAAACACAGAGCACAGAAAGACCCACAAGACAACTCATGCACACAAAAAGCCTGTAACAGCACACACATCTGTAATACAGCTGGATGATGGGAACAAACCTTGCTGTCAAGCTATGTGCTGGCAACAGTAAACAAGGCCAGGTGAATGTTTCTACCACACTGATGCATTTTTGGTAGAAAAAGTGTCAATATATTCCTGGTAATTATCCAACCTTGGATCAGGCAGAGCACTGACCTTTACAAGACTGGCAGGAAGGCAGCACTGTGTTCCAACCCCCTCCCATCACCTGGCTCATGGGACACAGGTATTGGATTAACCCAGGCAGTTATTTCATTCTCCTATGTTAGAGTATTTGTACAGCACAAAACCATACTGAGTGTGGTTGTCACTGTTCATATAACAAGTGCTTCAATTCATTAGCCCCATCCTACAGGACCTGTGGAACTACACAGACATGGTTTACAGAGGGAACACTGAAGGTAGAACATCTCACCCTAAGAAATTTTGCTTTTTCCTTTTGAAGGCAGGATGAAAACATCTCAGCTGGTCAGTCCCCACAGCAGAGCATTAAACAGCACACATACCAACTGGGAAGCACCACTGGGAAGCCTATGAAGAGGTGGCAATCTGA
The DNA here is from genome assembly GCA_013399135.1 of Heliornis fulica. Taxonomy (NCBI): domain Eukaryota; kingdom Metazoa; phylum Chordata; class Aves; order Gruiformes; family Heliornithidae; genus Heliornis; species Heliornis fulica. The sequence goes on along the minus strand of VXBZ01001611.1, from coordinate 19,310 downwards.
TGTCAGGAGATGGGACAAGTTCAAGCCTCAACCCCTTGATCCTTCTGCTACTTCACACAGGGCAGCAGTACCGTTTCTTTCTGCCTCCCCATGAATGAAAAACCACTGCAGTTCCTACCCAGGAGTGATACTGAGCTTGCTACTCACAGCTTGCACCTACAAGCTCCTCCTCCCCAGATCCATGCACTCTTTGTGCATGGCCAGTAAAACATTTGCTACATGGAATTCCAGGTTACTGTGAGCTACTTTCAATTCCAGAGGGAAATGCTCCCCAGGAAGCATTTCTTGGTTTTGTCTTTACAAAGACAGAAAAAATGCTGCATTTCCCCAGTACATTTTGTATCATTAAGGCCATTGACAGTTGGAAAACTGTCGTTATGAGATGGGATTTTTATTTTTAAGAAGGACCAAGTACACCCCCCACCCCCAATCAAACCCAAACAGACAGAAGCTGATTATCAGCTTACATCAGTGCTTTAAGGAGTCAAGCACAGTGCAAGGAATTAAAAAATAAGTCAAAATAGCACCTTTAGAAGCAGAAGAAAACCACACCTTTTATCCTTTTAACATTCTCTAAGCTCAGCAAATCCCAACATACTTGAAGATCCAAAAAAAATGGGCAAATACACAGCCTCAGGTGGGGGTTTACTTGGCCAGTTTTACTCTGTAGATGCATAAGAGGGGAATTCTATGGAAAAATAAAATCCAGATTAGACAGACAAAAATAAAAACCAGTGAATCTCTGTACTGAGATAATGGATCAAGTTCACAGGCAAAACAGTGCAGAGTAGAGGGAGAGAAAACTATCTGAACTGTCCTTAAAACAGCAGAGGCTTCTGTGTTTTTAAACAGATTTTTTTCCTATTTAACAATTGTCAGGACAGCCTTTTGATTGCTTCTCTCATTTACAAGTATAGTAGTTACTTTCAAGTATTAAAATTTTTTATTTACTTTCCACAGCAGCTGCAGGTCAGCCTTGGTCTTTTTGTACAGAAACAAGCATTTAAAACAAAATTAAAGTAAACTGTCCTTGGACAATGGCATCATTCTGCCCTGCTGCTTGTCTACTCTTAGTTTTTTTAATTGAAGGACAAAATGTAATTTAAAGAAAAACAAAACAAACCAAAAAGATTTGACAAAGTGCAAAGGGAAAAAAATAATAACTGAGGTAGCTGGGTGTCAGGGCTTTCCCCCTCGGACATGGCAGCAGAATTCCAACACACAGACAGGAGTGGGGTACACGTGCTCCACCTCCAGGCCTGCTCACAGGGGTGTGGGTGATCTCTAACCTGCTGACATCACTTCTCCAAGCTCGATGAAACACCTCTCCAGCATCACCCCACAGCAGCACTTGGAGCCAAGGGATGTGGAGACGTGTGAAGCGCCAGCGTGCAGGGAGATGGAGGCTGAGTGGACACTCCCAACCCACAGGGGCATCGGCAACAGCACATATCCAGAAGGGAATTTGGGAAGAGCCAAAGAAAAATCCTGTTTGTAAGAGCAAGAGACAGAATGGGTGACACCATAAGTTGGTGTCAATCGTGGGGCACGTCCAGGACTCTGCACCTCTTGGTCCAGCGGGGCTTTGGGGTCACTCCCAGCCAGCCACCGCCTCAAGCACCCTGCAGCAAGGCTGTGTCCAGCACACAGACTCCTGCTGGTCTACTGGTAGTTCTCTCTGGTACTGCTGGAAGGCTGTTACTTTCTAGGAGCTCAGCAGCACCCAGCTGGCTGCTTGCAGCCCTTAAGATACAGCAGAGTAACATTGTAAAATGTTACACTCTCAGACCCTTAACCACAAAAAGTTTCAATTACAAGAAGCAAATCATTAGGGTTTGGAAGTCACAGAGGGGAAAAAGCTTAAAATGGACTTTGCAGCTGTTTCCCCAAGCAAACAAAAGCTAAACCAGATCCTGGTTTCTCCAAGCAATCCAAAAGAGTCCTCTGGACATGTTTAAGGCCAGTTCTGAAAGAGTCTGAACGTCAGCTCTGTTCAACCCCACCACCCTGCCAGACACCCAGTGTCCTGGTTTACTTATTCTAATAATTAAGCAGACTTTGCTTTTTAAGACCTAAAAATAGCTAAACAAGTGCAAGGATGATAATGCTTTCCTGCTATCATGTCTAAATTAATACACCAGATGCTGCCTTGCTGAAGCTTTAGCACGTGGGGTCATTACAGTGATGGTCTCCAGAGCAGCCAGGGATCAGGTTTTTGCGGCCTGCTGCCCTGCTGCATTCCCAAAACGGCTCGTTCTCACTTTCCTCAGGTGCACAACTGCTCCACGGGGATTTGTCCCTATTCTGACAGGAGCAGAGGTGGCAGCACACTAACAAACCACTCAGCAGTTGTATTCCTACAAGCAGCCCTCTGCACAGCCTGCTTGCATGGCAGCTCCCAGGCTCGGGCTGGGCTTGAGAGAAAAGAACTTACCCTTGACAAAAGCAGATGATGTCTGTGTCAAGTGAAGAGAAAGGAAGGAAGAAAGGCCAAGAAAAAATAATCAAGGGCATTAGGTGGTCATTCAAAAGCACAGAGTATTTGAAAAATAAGTTACATTTTTATGCTGCATCAATAATATAATCTTACACTGGGGATGCTTCTTTCTCTCCTGTTATTGTAATCAGACCCATCAGCTTTAACAAGGGCTCACTACAGTCTCATGTCATTATGACAATCCAAGGGCACAGGTAGGCAATGGCATTGAGCACGTTCATTTATGGATGTGCCCTGGCAGGTGTTTGTTATTCACATGAAACCCTGCAGAAACACCAGGCAACAAGAGGCAGCCTTTGGCACTGAGAAGTTCCAATCTTCCAGCTCACTTTTCAAGGTGTTTCAACAGATTATTTCAAAATGACCTTCAAATATTACTCTAAACAAAACCTTTATATATTCTAATTAATTTTATAGCTAGTAAGTAGCTACCTTGAATAAACCATTGAAAAAAAAAACCAAATTCAAGCTTTTGCATCAACAACTAATTTACAACAGAATCACCTGTTGGTAGCAGTTTGTAGTTTAATTCTCCTATTGATCCTTTTCAGAGGGTGTTTGTCTGGTTAGGCACTTCACATGGTTTTAGTCTATTCTTTTTGCTCACCTGCTTACGAAAAGTTTGAGATAATTTATTACTGGAGCACAACAGCAGCCAGAGACTTGCACAGGGCAGGGCTGATCAGAGATGTCACCTTAAGGCCTGGCTGCCATCCTTCCTACAGAAAAGAACTTCCCGGGGGAAAAAAAGAAATAAACCATCCCCCCAGGGACAGCTGGAGAGCTGGTGTCTGACCTGCCAGCACACTTCAAGCACACTGATGTGACCTTACAGAAACTGATTCACACAAATCTTTCTGGCTTGACAGTGGGCTCTCCAAGCCCACCTTTCCCCGGCTCACCACAGACCCTGCTGACACAGCTCCCAACCCCACTAAGGATACAGAAGGGTGGCAGAAAGAGGCAAACATCCGAAGGCTGCATTGCTGGCGACTGGACCACGGGCCTGTGCTCCTGCCTTTGGGGTAAAAGTACACACACTCCACACTCAGATGGAAACAGCAGCTTGTAACTGCAAACCAACTGTGTGTGTAACCACCTCTCCCACCCAACTGAAGTTGCTGGAGTGCTCTGAAGAGTTAGGAGTACAAACTCCCAAACCTTGATGCTAAGGTTACAGGCAGGCAGGATCCCTACCCCGAATTAAACACAGCTCCTTGGAAAGCATCGCTGCGAGCCACACCAAACACACCTTGGGGACACCCCTTAGTACACCTGCACCCCAGCAGTCAGGGGTCACCTCCTGAGCCACAGCGTGTCTCCTGCACCGGGGAGTAACTCCGGTTACTCTCCTGCACCGGGGAGTAACTGTTCTGTTAGAATGCAGAACAGTTACTTGTTATATACAGAGGAAACCAAAAGTTTGGCACTTGTAATAACTTGCATTTGTTATTGCATCCTGCAGTGTGCATGGCACATGTGCCTTCCCAAAACCCCACACAGGCTGTACTTAAGGAACCAACTGGAGAGACTCCAGTTAAACCAGGAAAAACCAATCCCTAAACACCCCACTTGTGTGCTTGTGCATTCAGCGAGTCATGCAGGCACCAGAAATATTGCAAAAAGGACACTGAGCTGCCTGCTGGTTCCTGGAGTTTATAAAGCCAGAGAGGTGCTCCAGCAGCTCTGGTGAAAGCCCTCCTGTCTCTCTGTGAGAGCTCTGCTCCCCAAGGCAAAGGCAGGCTGTGCACTGTGTGAGTCTCACACAGGCAGAAGAGAGACAGCCAGCTGCAGCAGTCAGGGAGCTGACTCCTCAATCTGCTTCTGGTTGAGATTCACCACTGTATAATCTATTCATTTGCCTCCAATGTAAAGATGAGGTACCCTCAAAGCTACAGAAGGACACTCCACCAGGAGAAACCCAGCTGATACAGCATTTCCACCACAACTGAAACTTTGGGAACAGCTGAGAAGGTATTTGAGGACAGACCTTGCTACGGTGTAACCAAACAAGACTCTTTGGGGTGTCTCTTTTTCAAATTACAAGACCAAAAGGATGAGAATTTGAAACCCAAAGCCAACTCTGCAGAACAGGAGCGCTTCACAAGGCCAGGTGAGGAAGAGAGGCCAGGCCAGGTGTGTGCCACCCTCAGCAAGCCAGGAGCCTGTAGACAGCATTTTACACCTTTGCTCTGTGCTCGCTCCTCCTGCTGCAGAGCGCTCAGGAGCCACACGCGTACAAGAGCGTTGGACACTCGTGTGCTTACAGTATCCTCCCTTTCCCCACTCAGACTCAAACTTCAGATTTTACCCTTAAATGCACAATTCCAGAGCTCTTCCCAAAATAACCTGCAGCACATGGAAAAAGGAAGAGGAAACTTTTTTGGGAGGAATTGTGGTAAGAGGTGGAGCAAGGGGAGAAAAAGCCACTGCTATTCCCATCTTCCCCAACCCCGCCTCTTATTTGGTGATTTTCTGACTACAATGGCTGGGGTTTGTCCAATTCTGCAGCAGGGGAAGGAAAGGACGCAGAGGCCCAACCCAAGTCACTCCAGCTGCAACGTGACCCAGAGTGTCCTCATTTGGGATCACGCTGAGCTCAAGATGTGATGACCTGAGACCAAACCCCAGGGACCCGGCCCCCATCTGGGGTCACTCACGGTGGGCACTCAGCAGCGGTACAGACACTGGTCTCATGCCATCGACATCCAGACACTGTGACAAACACCCAACCCCAGCAAAGCCCACAGACTGCACTGACAGTTGGCAAGAGAACCATTCAGAGTCACCTGTGGGGGAACTGGCTGAACTTGAGTGTCAATCCAAGAGCCAGAGGAATTAAGGCTACTCAGCCAAGCAAGGACACCTTAAAGTTTCTAACTGCCAAACCACCTAAACAACCCCCTGGATGGGTCAACTGAGAAAGTCCATGAGTTGCTTCCCAAGAGGTTCAGTCACCACATGTAGGGGTCTGCAGGCACCAGGAAGTGAGGACACGTCAGTGAACACAGGTCAATCTATAACCGTTTGCACATTCAAGATGCTCAGGAAACTGGTGCCCTCCCTCCACTCAGCACCTCTGGCACCAAAGTCTCACTCCTCTCCTGAAGCTGCCCAAGGAAAGCCAGAGCTCAGCTCTCCCTCTGGCATACCACCACCAGGCTCTCCCTGGAGACAGCAGGGCCTCGGCCTCAAGACCTTGCTCCAGGCAGGGAGGCAGCTGAACCTGGTTACTGCACATCCCCAGAGATGGGCTCGTCAGCGGGCCTGCAGCTCAGATCAGAAGCAGACAGACACAAGTCACCCANAGGGAGGCAGCTGAACCTGGTTACCAGGCCTGCAGCTCAGATCAGAACCAGACAGACACAAGTCACCCCGAGAGCTGATCCCTTCCCTCTTCACACAAGCTACACCACCTCTGGGATCAGTGCCACAGACCACATCGATGGGTACGATCCTGCTCCTCTGAAGCACAGACAGGGAGGCCGGTTTTGAGATCTGGGGAGTGCTTAAGCCTTCCACTTATGCAAGTGTCAAACTCCAGAAGACAACATCTCCAGAGACTCAGTCCCTGGCTGCCAACCACCGGGGAAGTGACAGGAGTACATGTGAGCAAAGGAATTCAGTTTGCAGCTGGTTCAGGTGAAGAGGCTTAAACTTCTCAGATCTCACCGACTGCATCTGCAACACACTCCCATTACCAGCAGACTTACTTATGGTTTGGTTTTTTTCTTAAAAAAAGTAAAAATCAGGATTAACAGTAGCTATTCTAAGTGTAAACATCGGTTCAATAACTTTAACTGCGAAACACTGCTAGAGCCTGTATGATCTGGAGTTATCATATGCATTATTAGTTAGGGTTTCTGGATGCTGAATGCCCTCAAGTGTACTGGGGAAGCTACAGGGACTCAAGAGATAGCAGCCTGCAATGTTCTGAATAACATTTTCAGAAGTTTTCTAAGCCACTTAGAAAACTGAGCTCAAAAGTGAAATTAAAACATTCATCACTTTTGAATATGGGATCTTGGCACTTTGTCTGAGAGAAAAATTGAACATTGGAAGATTTTCCAAAAAGGGCAATTTTACAGACAAACTAACAGCACTTGATTTATTTCACAAGACAGCCAAGGATGGAAAGAGTGGTTCACATTTCTGAAGTAAAGCATTATATATAAATTTAAAATCTAAAGACATATATATATATACACACACCAAGTTTACCGCAATGCATAAATATATAAACTTTTTTAATATGCCAACTACTATAGGTCAGAAAATCGATGTATATAGTTCAAGTTTTGCAGCACTTCAGCATCGTAAAAAAATAAAAAATAAATAAATAATGGACAACGGGTTGGCTGCTGCCCTCTTATTTTATTTTCCCTACCTCTTTGCTCAGAATCTGAGTAACTCCGACCACGTACCCGTGCTACGGGAGGACTGAGCAGAAGGAAGTTTCAGAATGTCTCTTTTCAAGGAATATTTAGTGAAATAACTGTTTTGTATGAGTTTGGGATTGTGTTTCAGCAGACCTAGGATGATCCAATAGAAGTGATGAAGGTTTGCACTAACACAACTGAGGGCATAAAGACGTTTGACTGAGGTCCACAAAGTTGCAGAGTGGGAAGTTCTGTATGTAGTTATAATACTGGTTATATAAAGTCTCTTTTTCCTTAGGGCAGGAGGTTTTATGTCTATTTCCATCTTTCTCATTTTATTCCTCCTAAATAAATAGGGGTTACATCCCACCCATCACAATAACAATGAAATCAAAAATTGAGGTAAAAGTGTTCTACCGGCTGATCCCGACTAGGAATAAAAGTCAATTAAATACCGCTACTGATGTGAACAAGACTTAGTAAGAAATAATATGTAAGATACTAAATTCTTCACTATAACCATACCTTAAAACCCAGCTTTCCAAGTCAGCAGTAAACAAGACTGTACCGTAGCACAGAGATTAGTAAACCAGCTTTTGATCCCAATTTAAAGCCGCTGCATAAGTTTTCCTTAACTTAGTCCAAAAATCGTGTTTTCTGCAAAACAAATATACCCTTGTCATATTTCACCTTTGTCCTAACAGAGATAAAATGCACCTTTCTATAATCCTCAATCATAAAAACTCTTCTTAGTTTGCAAGTGATCTGAAGTCTAAAGGAACACAACCTCCTCTCTTTGTATTTACCAAAAGCAGCAATTGTCATTAACCGTTCCAAGCACCGTTTCCCTTCTTACTGCAAGGAAACAGCCCCCAAGCCCACGCAGAAACGCACGCCACCCAGCTGCACGCCTGCACACCAGGCCTCCCAAATGCCAGGGTACAAACAAACCAAACCAGTTTACTTCTCTGGAGTAGACTGCATCCGTTTCAGATTAGTCCATTTTAAATATATTAAAAATATTTGTAGGAATGAAAACATTGCAAATGAATGAAAAACCGTATGTACACACCTCCACCGTTTTTAGGCACAGACCTTAATGTTTGAGGAAGGACTAGAAATAAAAGGTGCAACAACCAACATCTCCTGCGGCATTATGGTCTGACAACAGTCTCTGCAGTATACCAGGGAGGTTGGTTATCATATAGCTTCTGTATATTACAGCTATCAGTCCAAGATAGCACGTTAATTCTTATCAGTTCCCCTCAGGGGAAACACATCTTAAATCTTTTTTTTTTTTTTTTGCTGCTTTTCAATAAACTTCACCAAGGGAAGACCAATTCCCATGCGTTTCAGACACACAAAACCTCCTTCAATAACAGGGTTTAGACTCCAACTGGTTACAACTGAAGGTGTTTCCTCGATTCCCCCTTTTATTTTGCCCCCTCTCTTCTTTTTTAATGTATACTTAAGTTATTTGTTCCCGAAACAAGAACTGAGACTCAAGCTTTTGAAGCATTTAAAACAAAAACAGTTACCATACCAAAGCACAGCATACAGTGTAAATTTCAGCTGTAATTTCTCAGCTTTTCCTTTATATAGAGCTATATTATGGTGGACTGCGCTGAACTCTTCCAGTCTGGTCCTCTGGCAGCGTAGGGATCACGGAGAAGGTACGCGAATGCGGAACAGCCCCTGCTGAAGCTGCAGCCGGAAGAGCTTACAGTTAGCGATCCGCAGAGCTGCGCAGCCCGTTCGGCGGAGGTCCGATGGGAACAGTGGCTTAGTGCGCTGCCAGGTGCCCGTGCTTCTCTTAAACTCTCTAACATAGTCATAATTTGTACCTGAATTCACACAGACACACACAAAAACAAAGATAAAATGCTTAGAACACAGCGCAGCGATCACCATCTCTAAGCTCTAATGAGGCGAATGCATGAACAGGAGCGTGCGCAGGAAAACAAGTCACTCTCTGGATGTATAGAGAAATATAGAGAAGTGAACCACTGTGGGGTCTCTTATCCACTCAAACATCTGGAATTTTGCTCTTTCATACCCACACAAAGCCCCACTGCACCTCATATCTGTAGGGATGGCCATGAGAGCGTGCAGCCTGCGCAGTGTTTTCTGCAGTACATGGCCAGATGCTGACAGCTGAACACCAAGCATGCTGTCAGCACGCTTGCTGGGTCAGGACTTGGAGCTGAGAGCCAGCATCACACCCAGGTGAGCCACTGCATGATGCAGAACCCTCAAGACAGAGAACCACCTGCTCACTGCCCCAAGGATGGCAGAAACACCCTCAGTAGGTTTGGGTTTTTTTTTTAGACATAGTCTTGATCTCTCTTGATCAAATTTCCAATTAACCAAATGATTANGTAGGTTTGGTTTTTTTTTTTTAGACATAGTCTTGATCTCTCTTGATCAAATTGCCAATTAACCAAATGAGTGTTGAATTTCTGAAGAGCTCCAGCGTGCAAAACCAACCCATACACTTCTGTAAATCCAGCACAATTCCCTAAAGACAACAGGAACTTAACATAATCCGAAGCTTTTATTCAGGGTGGGGGGTGTGTGAAATCAGTCTCACTAATTGCCAAGTATTTACAAGCCTGGAGAAGACAAGCGACAGGATGTTACCAGCTCTAGTTCTGACCTGTATCGAGATCTCCAATCACGTATATGCTGGCTCCAATGGGCACAGCTCCATACACGAAGGAAGAACTAGTTGGGATACAGAGGTTCTGGTCATTTAAATAAATCCACCTGTAAAAACAATAATAAAAAAACACCTGAAACAAGTATTTATTGAGCACATTAAAAGAATTCCAGATTCTTTTGGCAGCTGCAGTCTTTGAATTGAAAGCAGAGTGTAGGAGTTCATTTGTTATGTAAAACCAGATGGCAATGTTGTCCAGTTCAGGGCAGTCTGGTAGGTACTGGTCTTTGGAAGGCCGGGGTACTCTGTTCTGGAGTTACTTTATTTCAGAACTGCTCTGCTCATCTGTGTAATTTATCTGGAATAAATTCTTGCCGCCACCCAGCGCAACCCACTGGAAGAGACGCTTCTACACAGCTACACCAGACAGTTTTCCACACAGAGAAAATTTTGGGCAGCTTTGTCTTAAAACTAATAGAGCCAGAAAAGGATTCTTAATAGCCCACAGTGGGAGAAATAACAAACTGCTGCATCATTATTATGCAGTGCCTTCCCTATCTAATTCCCCAACTCATTAATTGCATCTTATCAACTACAAGAATTACCCAGCCCAGTAAGAAGGATGTGGCACCAGGCAATGCTTAACTTTAAATACAGAATAGAGCCTGGAAATCAAAATGGTAAGGGACTTTGGGAAGGAAAGAGATGTCCATTACCTGGAACTGCAACAACATTCTCAATCATGCATCAGGCTCTCTTCAATCACCTTCTAGCTTCTACTGTGATCTCACAAGTCCCTTATGTTCACTTTAAGCATATTCTCATTTCAATACCACATCAGCCTGGTCTTTCTACCACATGAAAAGCAGTTTTCCACGTTGCAGCCTTTGGAAACCAGGTAAGCAGGTACTCCTCAGCCAAGGTGGGACACTGGCTTGTGGACACCTCCCATTTATCTGGTTGCCAGCATCCTCTCTATGGTTCTGAAATGCATTTCTACAAAGAGCTGCTGCACTTGTGCAGATGCTGTCACAGATACTACTGACAGACCCTGAAGACATACAAATCAATGCTATTATAAGTGGCTGCTCCTAAATGCTTTATTACATAATTTAAAGAGAAAAAAGTTTGAAAACCTTTGAAAAGCATTTCATGTGTTCTCATGACCATAAATGGTTAATGGGGGAAGGGAAATCAGAAATATCTTCCCAGATACTGCAGACCTTTGGAAATTCTGCATTATCTTATCTCACGATTCAGGAGTATGGTGCTTTTCTGGAGAGGCTGCTGCATATCAATTCTCTTGGGGAGAGAGATCAATTTTTAAAGGCCAAATGAAAGGATTAGCTGTCCATTATTTGGTCTGTGCATACACTGATGGATTAGGATTCTGCAGAAAGCAAGGGAATGGTTCGTAGCTGTCACAGAGGACAATGGATGAACTGAGAAAAGGAGAAGTCCTCTACAGAGAAACTCTCTTACAGAGCAAAACACCTTTCACCATATTTCATTAGCTTCCTTTCCTTACTGTGGGAAAAGGACAGAGTCAGTATTTCCACTGCTTGTTAGCACCAAGTTACCCAGAATTACGAAAATTAAGTGGCAGAGAACTGCAGCAGGAAGGCCAAAATCTCTTTTTTTAAAAAAAGACCGACCCTATATACATGACCACACTAACAGAGAAATAAAACAAAATCAGATGGAGTTAGTCTAGGCAGTGATCAAGCTCAGGCTCACAAAACACAAGTACTTCGTGCAGATGCCCAAAGTTCAAGGTTTTGGAGTCTAGATAAAAACAAAACCCACAACACAACAGTGTGATGCTCACGTGTTTTCATACCACACATCACAAAAGGGCAATAATTAAAGTATCTGTAGGTGTTTGTGAAAATTTATCCTCAGCCTTTCTCAACACATCTACTCTGAAAAACAGGCACAACTTTTCAGGAACGCTTGCAGCGGCTTCAGCAGTTAAAACTAGGAAGGAACAAAGACAGGAAGGGCAAGGGGTCACGTTTCATCAGACTTTGACTAAGCTCCAGCTTAATGCGGGCTGTGCCTGCTGTTTGAACAGGATGGAAAAAACACCATGACAAAAACTCACAATCTTCAGGAATTTGGAAACACTCCTTGGAACACAACTCTTGCGTACTTCTGTGGGCCGGGCGTACTACTCCAAGCGAACCTGGGAGCTGGGGGGGAGAGGGATGCACCCCCTAACCAGAGACAGGAGCGACTGCTCGGAAACTGAAATGTGCTTCCACTCAGACTAAAAAAGGGGAAGGAATCCTGATTTTTTTTCAGTCTTAAAGTGATATAAAGAAAAACAGAAATCCACCCACACCACTGTAATTAATAAGCAGGATGGTAACAGTTCTATTTCCAAGTGGGAAGTGGATAGAGATGTGACACAGAACCAACGTATTTCAGACACGTCACCTCAAGCTCTCATCAGCTGGGAAAGGAAGCCTACAAATGAATTAACATCTTTTCCCCATGTTCCTCTCATCTGTCAGTGCTACCAGTCAGCCAGTTAGTTTTCTCATTACTTTACAAAAGCACTTTCTTTTAATGAAATTCCTGCAGACTGAATGGGAGAATCTTCCTAATTACACATACTATCTTGTAAGATTTAGTTCACTACTCACACACTACTGAAAACATTTACTTACTTTTACAGTGTTCCAGCAGCAAAAAGAATATTTCTAAAGGAGTTTTTGCCAAATATTGCTTCTGAACAAATACCTCTCGCTCCTACCCTCATACCCACAAATTTCAATAATGCTTTTGAACCAGGAGCTTGTGACAAGAACCACCCCTACCCCCCTCAGACACCACCCCTGAAAGGCAACAGAGCAATACTCAAGGAAGAGCTCCAGCAGCAGCTCTGCAAAGAATCCTAAAGCCAATCTGTGCCCTACTAAATATTTCCAAATATCCACACTGAAAAGAAAGAAAGAACTGTTGCACAGACATCATCCAGTTCTCTCCACACCTACATGTTATAAACTATGAACTCTGGCAGAAGGAAAGACTGGTCAAGGAAAAGACATATCAAGGTCTTTAATATGTAGTTAAAGATTTTCTGCTTTTTATGGCGCAGACCAACACTGAATCACTGAGTGAAGGATATCCTTACATCTCCATCTTTCACATTTTTTAAAACTATTTTTATCTTGATCAATATTCTAAAGAACAGACTGACGTACATATTTTCTATTCTCAGATCACTTAAATTCACTCATGCATATGACTACAGACAAGCTGACAAAACATTTATTAACTGAAAAATCAGAGTTACAGAAGTACTTCAACTATAAGGATTATTTTCTACATTATCCTGTCCTCAATTGGGGTGTATGCTAGTATTTTGTCTCACTTCATGTATTTTATTACTTGCTTATACAGTATAGCTTAGCAGGAGTCCCTGTGTTTATCCCTGTGCTAGTGCAAAGATCTCACACACTCCCAGTCCTTAGAACAGTCTGCGTCACAGTTAAGAATAACAATTTTGAAAGGCTGCACTGCAAGTTATTCTGGAGTAAGTTACTGTCAAAGTAAGCAATATTAAGTTAAGCTTCAGTGCTTTAATCCCACTCAAGCCAGAATTATGACAGTTTATATGAATTAATGTTTATATACTGCTGTAAGTATATCTTCAGGCATACACAGTAAGTAAAACCTCTACCTCAGATCCTGTCAGCCTCTGGGTGCTAGGATGATCTAGGACCTGTATTCTCAGACAGTGAGAGCTGAGGCACATGTGAGGAACGATGCAGATGATGCACGAGAGCATTGCTGCGCTTCACTGAAAACCAACACTATCTGATAACTGAACTCAGGGCAATACTTCCTTTCCACTCAAAAGGAGAGAGAACACGATGGAGCCCCACACTTACTTGAAAGCAGCTGGTAAAGCCTGTAGCTCATTATGAACTATGCAACATTAGTATATAACTATTAGAAACCACTATGAATTTTAGTTTGAGACTGCTAGAATTGCTGTGCTTTTAATCCACTGTTGATAAATGACCTTGCAAACATACTCCTCCTGTCCAGAAATCTCTCTTAACCTAACATTTTCAGACTTCCATCAATGTGACATTTCAGCTTTGACAGTTCTGGTATTGCTCCTTCACTGTCACTACAAAAAGTATGTTCTGCAGTGTCTGAAGCACGTGTCCTTCTCAGTGACTTTCTGAAGATCTGGTTTGAAGGGGACTAATTTCCTGTATTTGTTTCAGAAGCCACTGCTGAAGAAATAAATACACTCTTCAATTCAAGAATTATATTCAATTATGCCACCTTGTAGCAACTGCATAATAATATTAATGATGAAGAATCAGTCTTCGTGTCTATCCCACTAATTATCTGCTAAGGAACTGAGGGAAATATCATCCACCTGTGGCAAAATCTACACCATCACTTATGCTTTATTCTTGAAGTAATGTTGCCATGCTGAGTTTAAAAACACAACACACACCAAAAAAGCCTTACTTTTTTGGCTTAAATCAAGCTTCCACGCTGTACCCTGCACAGGGCAGCGTGTGAGACCCAGTGCAAGCAGAACTGCTTACTGAACCCAGCACACACACGGCTATGGAGCATCAGGTTTTCACAGACCTCAGAGAAGCACATTTTTAAAGCTTTCATCCTTCTCTCAAAACAGAGTGATTCAGACCTGTTTTCTGCTATTTCTAAACCAGCCCAGGAAATGATACTACCCCCGTGTGTCCCAGAGTTACCTTCCCTTCATTTAGTGTTCATTTGATACCTGTAAAGCACTATCACAGCGCTATTACAGCCAAGCTGCAGCCGTTTCCCAGATTCAGCCTCGCCTCAAAGGGCACCAGACAATATTCTGTCTCAGGATTCAGCAGGCAGAAACATCCACTAACCGCATACCGAAGGGAGGTCCCTTAACGGCCTTTTGCTCTCTCCCCCAACCGGGTACAACTGCGGTGGTGTCTCTGCCACTGCCCCCTCTCCGGCTCAGCCCCTGGCGCTGAGCACTGGACGTGAGGTGGTGACACTGCACCCTCTTCTGGCCACCACAGCCCTCCAGCCTGCGGGGCCAGAGCCAGGCGGCACCTGCGGCAAAGGGCCAGCCGCCCCCCGTCCCCACAGGGGACCCGCCTCCAGTGCCAGCGCACATGAACACCGGGTTCACTTCTCGGCCCCGGCTGCTGAGGGGACGAAGCTGCTGGATTTTTCACTGTCCCTTTACTTGAGTCCTGCTCCACCTCTGGAAGCCACCAGCCAAACCCACACATGGCAGTACTGCCAGGCAGGCCTCTGACAGCAGGTGGCACCAAGGACTCACCTGCAGTGCCCAGGCTGGAACTTCCGAGGCTTTTCAAACCCCACTCGATCAAAACTCAATCTGCATCCACCGGTGAAACAGGTCTACAGACCCTGGTGAGGAATCATCGGCTCTTACAGAGCACCTTTTTAAGGACAGAATCAGCTTGGAAGTATTTCAGGCAAATCAACTAGAAGAGCAAGCAGGAGATGGGGCAGCACCACTTTCCAGAATCCTTTCCTGCTCAAGGGGCCCTGGCCAAAACATTATCAGCTTTTAGCATTTCCCCACATCCCTGTAGGGCTAGAAAATGCTGGAGAGGAGCTGCAGCAATCACCTTTCTGATCAGCCTGCTTCTACAGCCACTTTAAGGTATGTTGTTTTTTCTAGCTTCATTTGATTATAGGTAGTTCAGACATCAATCTGAACATCAAAGACCTGTTCATACAGAAATTAAAGTATCTTTACATTTACAGCTTGAAAGAAAATTACATAATGAGCTTGTTTACCACCCTGTTTTTATGTGCTTTTATACAGGTCACAGCCATAAAACAGTCTTGACTTGTAACACAGACATACTCATCTCCTCCATTGTCAACAAGCCCTGAAACACCTGACCACAAAGCCTTTTTATATAAGATAAACTGGAAAAAAAGAAAACTGAATAATCCAATTTATAGTTATACACAAGAACGAGAGCACTGGAGAAAACAAAGCAACTTGTCAACTATGACTGGAAAGTAAGGTGACTATACACAGAATTCTAACACAGTATTTTGAATAGATACCACAATTACTAAGGTGGATTCCTGTACCAGAGCCAAGTGATAACAAGTGAAGTCATCAGCAGATTCAAAACAAACAAAAGAATAACCATTCACAGAGTGCAGAGGTGGCTCTGGAATGTATAGCACCCAGTGTGGCTTTCCTGTGGCAAAAGCCTACATGGGTTCAAAAGGCAATCTGCTGTACGCCTCAGAACAGCAATGCATGGAATGTCTTATTCTCCCCTAAGCTGCAGACCCCTGGAGAGAGGCCTGGATGGTGGAGAAGAAACCCCATCCGTCCATACACACACTCAGGAGGAGCCTAGGGCTTGAGCACAGGTGGGGGCAGCAGCACCCTGTGCTTGGGGAAACTACAGGGTGCAAGGGAAGAACCAGCAAACTGCCTGTATGACCAAGGTATCTCTCCTGCTCAGGGTCACGGGCCCAGGGCTTTAGGCTTGGTATCTTAAGAGGGACAAGCCACTGAAGCAGATGGACCTTGGGTAACAGCCACACTGGACTATAAAAGAAACATGAGGAAGAGGTTTGTGGCAAAGATCTAACATGCTCTGAAGTGCTGGAGCAAGGGAGGGGGAACAGACAGGTGAGTGTGTATAAACATTAAAAACCATGTGCCTTAGCTAGTTACCGTTTAAACTCATCATGATAAAATTCAGATTTGCAGGTCACCATCTCACTGGCTTGACTGTCGTCACGACTCCTGACCCCACCAAATACATAAAGCTCAGAGGCAACTCCACAGGCCACTGCCCCAAATCTGAGAATCCAACAAAGGAGAAAAAAAGAGAGAAGAGAAAAAAAGCAACATATCAAACCATGTCATGTATCCTTTTGAACTTCAATTTTTTTTTTTTTTACTTTTTAAAATATTTATATAAACAGACCACCTCTCTTTAGATGTTCAATGAGCTCACACAGGTCATGAATATTATCTGTAAGCACTTAGTTCAGACCATGTAATGGAAAAAGCCAGCAAAGTATTTATCTCTGGTCAAAATCTGAAGTTCCCACTGAGCTACAATTTCTGGTTTTTCATTTTGCACCAGGGTAATACAAGTTGTAACACCAGGAGTGTATTTCTACAAAATTCATCTTTACTGCCTGAATGCTTATTTTTACTCAGCCACATGTTAACTACAGGCCACCATGATTCAGAAAGACCTGGTGAAACTCATAGGACCTCTGGCAGTCATCTTCAGAGATCCAACAGAGGAAGGACAACTTCCTCTCATTAGAGTATTAAAGAAGGTTGTATAGCAACCTAGTTCCCCTAATTCCTTTCTCACTCACCTTCTCTCTTTCAGAGGACAGATTGCTGTCCACTGCTGAGTCCTTGGGTCATAACATTCGACAGATTCAAAGAGTTTTCCATAGGAGCCTCCACCCATTGCATAGATTTTCTTCTTCATAGCTGCATAGCAGCCAATCTTGTGGAAAAAAAGAAGAGGTACATCTAAAATTACACACAAACACGCAGTATCACGAGCTCAAAACAAACTGCGCACACACACACAGAGGCATCCAGGCTGCCTGTGCTGCATGTCAAACAATGCCACGCACAGAAATTCTCAGCACAGTTTTCTTTTGGTACAAATGAAGAAGCTGCTCTCCCTCATTTCATTTTGAGACTATTTGTTATAGCTTCTACTTGAAGCAAAAGGTTGAAATATAAAATATTTATATGGGTATTAACTATGTAACAATAAGTAATATAATAATGCCTGATGCAGTTCTTACCTTTCTAACCATGGTCAAGTCTGGCTGCTTGGTCCAGGTCCGGCTATAAATATCATAGCTCTCCATTGAGATCAGCTCCCTTTCCCCATCCTCACCTCCCAGAATATAGAGAATTCCATCAATCTCTACTACACCAAAATTATGTCGTGCCTAAGGAAGCAAAGGCAACACTGTAAATTCACAACCACCCCTGTGAATAACACTTTTTTTTTCTGTCTGCAAAATGGTAATTGCTATTAGGCTTGGGTTTTGTTTTGGTTCTGTTGTTGGAGTTTGGTTTTATTTAAATGAAGTCCTAACTCCAGAATAAAATTATTAATTTACTCAGCTAACCAAAACAAAGGGTATTCAAAAGAGGGAAGCAAAAGCCAAAGAGACCACACAGAAATCTAGAAGCAAGCTCGGCTGTAGTTCAGTTTGCACAGTAGTGGCCTCTACAACAAAGCTGTTGCTTTCAGGTCTCTGCAGTAGTAAAACTTGGACCCATTACTTGTGAAGTGCCAGTAGCTCTTCTATTTTATATGTAGGAGCAAAGCTGCCCTCAGTCTTACAGCAAGAAGGAAACTTAACACATCACAACTACACACCTTTGACAACCAGAGACTTTAATCCAGTGGAAAACAACAATTTCTTTAAAAAAACACTGATATAAGATGTTTAAAAACACAGGTGTATTAAGGTATGCTTACAAATAATAAATTGTTACTTTTTGATGGAATTGAAAGATGAAGAAGGAAACCTTAACTCAAACATCTCTACAAGCCAAGTTCCACATGGCAGCCTGTCCTTTCTGCACAGCGCATATCTGGGTACCCTTGTGTACAACACAAAGGAAACATGCATATTTTTACAAGGCCAGTATGTGCAGAATTATAACTCTGACTGATTCCATGTGGAATTGCTGGTAGTTCAGTGTTACACCTAGCTCTTCACTAACAGGTTTGGTTTTCCAGATTCAGAAGTCACCACCAGACCACAAGTCTAACAAGGATTTAAACAGTCCCTAGCGCTGTTCTGAATGCCTAAGTTACAGGTGATGGAGATTCTGAATTAAATTCTGCAGAACCAAAGGAACATTTTGCCATAGGAAAAATAAAATAATCAAATCCCCCCAGTTAGACTGTGATCTTGCCTCATTCATGGGTGGTAAGGAACTCCAAGAATTGGTATCTGGATCGTATTTCTCTCCAGAGCTTAGCGTTCCCTTGTTCTCATCCTGACCACCAAGCACAAACAGAAATCCTTCTGTAAAACAAAATGTAACATGAACTTAAAGACAGGGCTCACAACTGTAGACTGAGAAAGACAATGTGACTGGAGAAGGTAAAGTATGTACTTATATACTCCTGCAGATACTCTTCCACATAATCAGTGATGCAGCAGCTAGGAATTTACTTAGAACATGAAATACTCCTGCAGAGACAGATGTAGCAGATTCCCACAAAATGTTGTGGGAATAGTGATTTTAAGACACTCAGATGACAGGGATTTTCACAGCATAAAGTAATGTTCTGGGCAGAAAAAGGGGAAGCATGAAATAACCCCAGTGCAATCTTCAGAAAAAAATAAATTGTAAACCTTCTCTCTGATTTTGAGGCACTGGTAAGTTTTCATAATGTTTAACTTCACAAATACAAAGTTCCCCTTTACCTGCTGACAATACTCCATGATTGATCCTTGGAATACTCATAGGAGCAAGTTCAATCCAGAGCTGTCTATTAGGATCATAAAGAGGACACATACACCGCATCACTGAGGTTGGTTTCCGTGATCTGAACACAGGGTGAGGGGGGAATAAACAAAAACAGAAAGACAAGACAGTTTTAGGAGTTCACTGTTAATGACTTGTGCCCAAAGCTCATGATTTAATATGTACTCATCGAGTGTGACACCTCCCTGCTAAGAAAGCCCCCAAACCAGATATGTGCAGGTTTATTCTTGCACAGAC
>VXBZ01001610.1:0-59981 GCA_013399135.1 Heliornis fulica | reverse complement strand
CGGTTGGCCTTCTGGGCCGCCAAGGGAATTTCTCCAGTGCCAAAAGTAAATCCTAAAAAGGATTAAAAAGGGCTCCTAAGTACCAGTGGTGGCAAAAATGTTGCTATGGATGCTAAGGGAGCATCCCAGCCCCAGGGGCTCACTTCTGAATGGAGTAAGTAGAGGAGAAGCAAACACAGTCGTTAATGCCACAAGACTGCATCAAGGGGAGGACAGAAATCTTAAACCTGAAGGACTGAAAATAACAGTTTAAAAGCTACTAAAATGCTACCGTGGTCACAAAGCATCCTACTAGGCATCATTCAATGACTCATCAGTGTTTATAGAAGAAACACATCCTGAGAACCTTCAGGTCAATTCTAAGAACAGGAAATACACACAAATGAAAGCCACAGGAAGACAAATAGCATCCTGCCCATGCAAAAATTATCTAGGTGCAGTCTGAGCTTAGGAAAAGTTAAACCATTAAACTATTCAGTCAAAACCACACAAAGTCACAGGAGAATGGGTGTAAAACTCATTAGAGCTGGAGGTCCTCCCTCCAGTGGGGCAATCACTGTGCTCCCCCTCATGCCTGCATGCATTCCCCAGAGCCTTCTACCCACCCCCAACTCCCTTGCCTCAAATGAGCTTTGTCCAGTCCAGTGAGGAATGTGACATCCTGGGCATGGCTGCACTGAGAGAGCAGCGCAAGCAGGGAAGAGATGATAGTCCAGGTATGCAGTGGGTACAGATGCAGCAGCTGATGTCAGACATGGGTCAGTGTATCTGTGTGGAAGTCTGAATTTTCCCACTGACAATTACCACATCCTTTTCTCCTATTGGCCCAATGAGAGTCAGGGTTTGAGCCTGGACAGCGTATGTCTATCTGGAGAACTTTGAGTACACACAGAGTCTCTGCTTAGAAACAACTGCTACTTAGAAAATCATTCCATTTTAAAATTTCTCAGTCATAAGTTTCAAAACTTGGAGGAAGCGGGTTACACTAATCACTTTCTTTGCAAATTATTAACCATGAGATGAGGCTGTAGTGGCAGCATGAAGTGAGCCAAAAAGGATTTGTCTGTTCTCATGTGGGTGTACTGTTCTCACTACCTGCCTGCAGGGAACCTGTTGCAGCAAAACTGCTAAAATCTCAAGTAATTTGTACACCAAATTGCAGGTGGGGGTGCCAGGCTGCACACTGACACCACACATTCTCTGGTCATGGCAGATGCTGGGTTTCACCCTATATCCTGCAGCTGGCCCTACTCAACTTTGAGTCCCTGCACCCACCAGTCACTGGCCCCTTCTAGAAGCAGCAGCAGGAGCAAAGCATGGTGTTCCCTTTTTAACTGAGGGAACTATATTTGGAGGCCTAGAGGCCTGTCTAAATATCCCACAGAGTCTCCCATGCTTAAAAGTACTGGTATGATCAGCAGTGCTGTATTCAGCATAGTTTTAACACAGGTTGCAAGGTGTGCCTTGGGTGCTACCGCATGCTTAGCATTGATTGGGTGCAAAAAGTGGACAAAGCACCAGAGAAACCACTTTTTGTCCTGCCCTGTCAGTCCTGTGCTACCCCACTGCACCAGGACTGACCGGCACTGCTGTCAAAGTAGGCAGTGCTCCTTAAGGATTACTTTGCACATCTGGAAGCCACGCATGTTAAACACCAGCAGTGTGCTGAACAACACCACAGCTCTCACTGGATTTTACCTCCTGGACTTGTGGGTCAGGCATAGGAATGGTTTAGCAAATATGTTCAGCTCTCTACAGCTTTCAGAGGTATTGTGAGGAGTTGCAGGCTTCACTTTTGGAGATTCAAGAACTGATTAGTACAGTAAAACCAGTAAAACACCATTAGCACTCTTTCACAGCTCATCTCCAATCTGAGCACCACAACTTTCCCTAAAAAAACCTCCAAGAGAGAACTGTAGCTGACCAGAGAGGCAATATGGCACAGAAATCAATTGGTTCTTTACTCCTCCCTCTGGAGGTCACATCATCATCACCAAGACTGCTGCTGTCAGGGGCCTTTCTGCCATTTATATATGCACGGCAAACAGCCCAAGAGAGCTAATCCTGGTCTGTGGTCTTTAAAGCTTTCCAAGAGGTTGATATTGAAAGGTTTGTATATGTAAGGGTCAACTCCAGGGTGTATCTACCGATTTTATTCAAAACATGTCTTTTGCTTGACTATATTTTAAGCAGTAACTTTCCCAAATCCAAAAACACGCAGGACCCTGCAAATCCATGTAGGACCATAATAATGAATAATTACTTTGTATAGTTTAGTACCAAAGAACAAGTAAAATTTTCTTCTTGCAATTAATCTGTCATGATTTGATTAATTAAAACTGGACATGCCCTCTAATTCCTCTTGTTGATCTTATCTTTCTTCCTCAAAAGAGATTTTTATAACAGCTATTACACTATAATTGGCATTTTGTGTGCTCTTAGACTTTTTTTGTTGTTGGCTGTATTTATTTTATTTTATTTTATTTTATTTTATTTTATTTTATTTTATTTGGACTCGGTGAGTTTTGCCATTTCGGCCTTGGTGCACTCACTGCTGTGACTCACATATTCCACAGCTACTGCCAGATCTCTGGGGCCGACGCTGTAATTATCACATTAGGATCTGTTGTTATAGCCCTGACTTAATAAATAGGCAGACCAATTATCAGAATCGCTGATTGATCCATTCCACGGCTTTGGACACTCGCATCTGAGATTAACAGGGATTATGGATACTAAGGGTTTGAAATGTCAGCATTACAGATCAAATTGGTATTAATTAGTCATTCCAGATACACTAGCTGTACTATATAGTAAGCATTTCAGTATTTGATAGTATGGTGATGATCAGCTATAGCCATGACACAGATTCATCTCATAAACTACAGAAGAAAGTCCTGGCCCTGCATGTGCCCAGCTCTCTGGAGCCATGCAGGTCAGAACAGATGTCCAGGTGAAATTCATGGTGCCCTTCAGAAATGCAACTCAGACATTGCAGTCTCAGGTGAATATTCAGTCCACAGGACCGGGCTAGACAGGTCCAGAGCAAGAAAAGCTCTGAAACCTGAAGAGTGTGAATGCTCAGCACCAGCCCTCACTCCACACTTAGAGGCTGGACAGCAAGACGCCCTGATGGTGTCTGAACAAACTGAAGTAACACCTACATGGAGGGCATATGGTTGCTGGTGTTTCTTCACCACACTGGTTCCTCCATGCTCTCTCTGAAAACACAGAGCAAGCAACGAGCCTGCACGGTGGACTAAGAGGGACAGCAGGAGGCTGACTGGAACTTACAAGGTGGAGGTAGGGCAGCTATATAAACTGTTTTGATCAAAAGGCAGTGCTGTGCTACTCAGAGGGACCAGCCTGGTCTAGCAGACACTCCCTGGAAGACAGACTTGCAGTGATGTTAGTTCCCTGTAGCCATGGGAAAAAACACAGTGACCAGTGCACAGCTCTCTGTGATGGCTTGTGGCAGCTCTGCTGAATGGCCCTATGACATTGGGTGGTTTGGGTTGGTTTTTTTTAATGCTTTAGAAGGAAACTATGTTATGCTGGGAAGGGGTGGAAGGAGATGAGTGAGAACATGAAAACTTACAAGGTAACTCCAAATTTTTATTATACTGCCTGTCCATCCAGTGATGATGTGAGCATGGATGGCTTTTACCTCTAAAAGCTTTATAATCAATGTCAATGTTTCATATTTCTTCAAAGCCTTCTTGGTTTAGATTTGTTGGATCCATAGCTTGGCAGATATAGACCAGACTGAGGAAATGTGCTGTTCAGCTATACTTGCAGTTCTTAAAATTAGTTTAATTTGTGTGACTCTTCTTTTTTGTTTTTTGTTTGTTTGGGGTTTTTTGTGTGTTTGTTTTTGTTTTTTTTTTATTCTGCAATGGGGAAAAGTTTCTGAGAGTTAAAAAGTTCTGAAAACTGCTATCAGAGAACATATTGTTCTCTAGACTGCTCTGGACCAACCTGAAGTTGCATGCTGACATCTCAAAAGCATTTGCTCAAAATCCAGTGACAGAGATCTTCTCTGTGTGTTATTTAAAATGTTTTCTGCTCTTGTCAACAGTTTGTTCTAGATGAGGAATTCCCTTCCAGGGAGATCAGAATACTTCACGAGCACAGGGTCCTCTTACAACATGCTATTTTGCCCCCAGAAAACTGCTAAAAGTTCCCTCCTCAACAGAGGAAATTTTGGGCAACCTTTCATTGAGCTCACTCCTTTCCAGAATGCTTGGTGCATGAGAGCTGCACTGCCAGAGATGGGGAGCCCATTTCTCATCTTACTACTGCTACATTTTGTTGTCGCCATCACCAAGGAAGTCGAGCTGCTGGGCTGGAGATTTGGCTTTTTTGAGCCATCTGTGGGCAAAATGTAATGATGCTACCTCTAGCGTGAACTCTGTTACTCTCCTCCTGACTGTTGATTTTTGTAAGCACACCGCAATTATGCCCAACAGTAATTGAGGATTAAGGCCCAACATGCCAGCTACCTGCTTTCTGTCCCTGAATGTAGTATTTCACTTCTTTCCACCTCCAAAATGTAATCAGTAATGGCACTGATCTACATTTCTAAAGTGTTTTCAGGCTTCAGGCCAAATACCTTGGTTAGGAAGGATTTATTTTTATCTCTGGCATCACAGCCCTATTAGCACATGAGGGATAACATACACATAGCATTGAGGCTCGGGGTGGTTGTTTCTTTGTGATCTTAGGTTGCTAAGTAGCCTTTATTCACAGATATAAGGAATCCTCACTGTACTTTTCATGTAGGAATCTTGCCCAGCATTCAAAATATTTTCTCAACTTGAAAAAATTCTTAGGGATTTCCCAGCGAGGCTCAAAGGCAGTCATATATTTTATTTTATTACAAGGCATAAAAGTAAAAACTTGCATATCTGAAAAAGATATTAGATAGAAAACAGTAATAAAATTAACATTATCCTTTTAAGAAACTTGGTAATAAATACATTTACCCTCAACATTAAAATGCTGGTTATTTTGCACAACAATAAATACAGCATAGCTCTGGCATAGAGAAAGGCCAAGGCTGGATACAAGAACTCCATGTGGTTTCTTAAAAAAGCTCAGGTGATTTAGAAAGGTTTGGCATCCTGCACTCGATGCACTTTGATACAACTTGCACTTTAATTTTAATTGTACTGTGATTTTTAAACAGTCCTATAATATGAAAATATGCGAGAAAAATTTGTTTGATTATAGGATTTTTCCTTTAAATATTTTCAAAGTAAGAGATGTGTAAACTCATTGAAACCAATCCTCGAAATTAAAAAAAAACTCAAAACAAAACAAAAAACAAGTGTCTTGGTGGCTATACTACAAAAATGCAGGTTTTTCAGCTGTGGGTGCTCAAGCCTGACCAGTCAACTGGAAAGGGACCAATCCCCAGTCAGTTCCTCAATTCTTTACACGGTTTTACAAAAAAGAAAGAACAATAAGAAGGAGAAAGAGTAAAGAGTGTAGGATTCACTTCCCGAGTCATGGTGGTTTGAGGTTCTTACACTATCATCCAGGAGAAGGAACGTGTATATTCCAGAACACTTCCCAACATAGCTTTGGGTGGTTCTGGTCTATACTTTTCTTTTAAAACTACTAACAGAACAAAAAATCAAACCAAAATAAAATTAAAAAAAAATAAGGAAGATATATATTTCCATGCACTGTGCTGTTCCTATGCCAGCACGTATCATCATGATCACAACTGTGCATCTAAGTCACTTTGATAGCCCAATCTAATATAGATTGATTGATTGTCCCACAACATAGTTAGATAATGTCCACAAAATGCCACAAGCTCTGGCAGAGTCCAGCGTTCCTAAAGTACCGATAGGTCATGGCAAGACTTGGACTTGAGTTTGAAGGCCATGTTCTTGTTGTTCTTGGCAACTATTTTGCCCCAAAACCTCCTGGCTTTCTTAGGGATGCTCTCTCTCCGTTTCTGGTACGCCAGCCGCTTCTCGTTCTTCTCTTTGCTGTCCCTCCGGAGCCGAACTTGCCGCACGATGCCTTCAAACAGCTCTTTCACGTTGTGCTGCACAGCTGCAGAGGTCTCGATGAACTTGCAGTCAAACACGACGGCACAGGCTCGTCCCTCTGCAAAATCACAAGGTGGATATGTCATGAGCTATCACGAGCTGGGTGGGAGTCAAAGCGGCTGCAGGCTGCCACGTGGGGGGAGACAGTGCTACCAGAGGAATTCCTCAAGCCTAATATAGGCACGGATAAGTCTTTAATCACCCATGCTGCCTTCTAGTCTGTGATTTGTCTGCTCTGTGTCACAATCCCTTCTAGCAAGGGGGGGGGGGGGGAATCCCTCCTGGAAAAGCCCAGTCCCCGCGGTCCACTGAGGCTGATTGACTTGTACCAAGACACCAAAGGTGGAGAGGTCAGCCATGACTCAAACCCACATGGTCACCTTACGTGCAGACTCCCTCAAGTCCCACTAAAGCGTGATGACAGCACCCTCCATGAGCACAACACAGCACAGGAGGCAGGGCCCAGCCCTGTTCTCCTCCACGGGTCATGGGTTTAAACCACAATCTTGGGACAGCAGCAGCTTTGATGTGAACAGATACCACATAATAAAACCTTAAAGGAGGGCAGAACCATGTCTATGGCTTTAGAGTTACATCCGAAATCATAGTTCTTGTCCTTTAGTATGTGAGCCCAAGCTAAACCTGACAGCTGTCTTTCACACACAAGCCAATTTATTCTGTCTTCTGGCTCACTTAAGATGACAGAAGTGACATGAATGCACCTGCTATCTTTCAAAAGATTTTTCAACTGTGGCAGAGAGGAATGAGAAGGCAAACAGGCATCCGTGGGCTCCCAATGAACTCCACAGTTCAAACTCTTCACTTCAGGCAACTGTGACAAGAGCCAGAGGCCCTGTGCACATCCCCAGTGGAAAAAAAAAACAGAAAAACAAAAAAGTTCAGCTCAGTTGGGAAATAAAAGAGCAGAACAGCTACAGAAAGAAGAAAATGCCAAGCAGAGGACACGTCTTTCTGATGGGCCAAGATGAGATCATCTAATGCACGGCTGTGTGCTATGTTGTGTCACCTAAGCCCCAAGGAAGACAAGAAGAGATTTTACTGATTGCAGACCTCGAGAGTCGGCGGCAGCTTTCCTAGCAGCCACTCCATTCCTATTTATGGGCTTGGTGGTTATTCCTTTTAGTGCAGCAGAGGGAGGGCTGGTTTAGCATCTCAAAGCAAGGCAGCGAGGAGACCTCTCCTGTGAGGCTGCCCAGTCCCTAACCAGTTTAGTAACAGGAAGGGTGAGAGGGAATTTTAATGCATCGAGGAGGTCAGAGAACTGGTCATATTAAAAGAGATAATCTTCATCAGCTGAATAAAAGGGGCTATTCATTATGCATAAACGTATTGCAGTAGTCTTACACTTGAAGAAATTCAAGCTGCTTTTATAATGGTACTTAAATTTAGGGAAGGGATTATCTGACTTGTAACAGTATTACCAAGGGAAGCTTAAGGACCTGGCAGTCCCCTCCCAGTCTTTTACCTTCTGTTTGAGCCCTCTGTTGTTGTAGTGCTCTTTTCCTACCCAGACCTGATCACAGAACACTCCTTCAGCCAGAGCTCTGCAGTTTGCTCAAAAGCTACTAGATGACTCTTAACATCTACGTCACTTCTGTACTGATCATTTTCCTTACCTGCCACTGAAACTTCACGGCACCTGACAAGGTCACTTTTGTTGCCAACCAAAATAATGGGGATATCTTCTTTCTGGCGTGCCCTGCGTAGCTGTATTCGGAGTTCAGAGGCCTTCTCAAAGCTTGCTCGGTCTGTGATGGAGTAGACAATCAAGTACGCGTCTCCCACTTGCATGCAGTGGTCTCGAATCCATTCTCCCTCACGCTGTTCAAAAGAAATGGCCAGACATCGTTATGCCCAGAGCAGATTTTACTTAGAAAGTATAACATTGGAGAATCCAAATACATTCCTGCTGCAACTGTAATGGGTACAGTTTGAATCACATTTATACTAAAAGCAATTCCAATGCAGTGATGAAATGAACACTTCACCACAAAGGAGGACAAAACTGGCCCTAAATAATTCATTGTGCTGGCTTTAGACTGGAATGAACACAGTCTGGAAAAACTGGCTTGAATGTTTTGTTTTATCATTAAAAAAATAAAGAAGGCTTGCACTTCTCAGGCTCACACTGCAGAGCTGTTACACATGCTTGGCTTGGTGCAGGGGTGGGGTTAATCCTATATTTTCCTTGATGTATGGAAAACACCTGCTTTCTTTCCCAACATATACCTACTTCTGATATTAGCAGTCATTCATGTGCACTTTGGTTTTGGCATTTGACTAGAACAAATTAAAGTACCTTGTTATCCCACATGTCGAGCAGTATAATGTTTGCACTTTCACCATCCACTATCATGGTTCTCTCATACGTGTCTTCTAAAAAGAAAAGCAGAAAGGTTGGTAATACATTATTTTGTGGCATCATGTCCATTACAAAAAACAAGTAGTTGAGTAAGTGTGATTTGTTCACAGTTCATGTTATTGAGCCAAACATTATGCTGGCTCACATTCAGTTCTTTCCTCATTTCCATCAGCACTGAACCTGCCCTCTGTTCATTACTGGTTGTCTTGCTTTCCATGATATATGAAGGAGGCTGAAAGATCAGGAAACGAAATGTTCATTATTTTGGCTGATATTCTCTTTATCTTATGTGGGAGAGAGAAAATAGAAGCAGTGGAAGAAATAACCAAAGGCTGAACATTTGCCCCATGGGAGCAGCAGAGTCCAGAGAGGCTGAGTAATGGAAACTATTTGCTTTCGCTTTAGCAGGGACAGTTTACGGGTGAACAGTCACTGCTGCTGAGAGTTAATACAGCTAACAGCCTACTGAGCAATGAGGACAGGGTTTTGTGAGACAAGAGCTGTTGACTTTTAGAGAGTCTGAGCCTTCTGCTGCATCCTATTCCTCTCTCACTTCATGGTTTCCCATATTACATTTGATATCAAAAAGCAAAAGAATTGACAAAACACAAAAGTTTAGTTATTTTGTACTGAGGCAAGAGAAATTCATACCTAAATTGTATACGGGAGGGGGAAGGTTGTAGTCATAATTTTGATCTAACTCTCCTGTTTCCTAGCTTCTGCTTCAAACACCAATCTTCCTCTTTTCCCCAAGCACAGGGACATTTGAATGAGCAATAAGGGCTGCGGACCCATCGCTAGTCTTGCATTACTGGTCAGTGAAAAATGACGGGCTTAAGTCTTCTGAGCATACCACCTCGTTCACTGCAGAGCTTAAGGGGTCTGTCCCAACCATGTTTGTGGACAGGACTGTGTCTTAAGCCTGGTGTCATAAATCTTTTGCTGGGCATTAATGGAGTGAGCATTCCCCTAGATTGCAATCAGAGCTTTTCCTCAGAGCTAGGAATCTACATCAATGCAAAAGGATGAGTGGAAAGTATTGCGCATTTAAAATTAAATCAAAAGAGACCAGGCTTGACACAGCTTAAAATGGTGAGATTTAAAAGAGCTAATCAATAGGGGCAGTTTCCTTTGCAAGCCTAATAGCATGACATTCACGTTCATGAGTTAGCTTAATCGTAAGGAAGGCAAGCCTGTCCATGAAAGCATGGAAAGGTATTCCCTCTGTGCATTGGCAACCCTGACACCAGCCTCTCTTGTAAGCTTCCAGGTTGTAGGCTAAAGATCGGAGATGCTTCTTCAACGGACTGAGCATCAGCATGGGAACAAAGTCTAACAAAACACTACACGACAACGTCCAGAGGATGCTGCTTCTCCACTCCATTACACAGAGAGGCTACAAATATGTAAACACACTCCTCAAAAATACTGTGTCCAAATGATCATATTCAGCACTGATTTGCACCTTGGTCAATCCTAAGGAACTTCCACAAGATATAAAACCCTCTGAAAGTGATTGAATAGTTCATCTCATGTATGTCTCAAAGCTGATGATACTAAAAAAGAGACATATTACAACAGAAAGTTTTCAATACCTCAGCAGAGCTAGCCTTGAAAATCTGTCATGCTGCACTCCAAGCAATATTGCTGGGAGTGCAATGGAAAGAGGAAACCATACAGCTTTGCATAGAGCAGAAAAAAAAGTCTCACAGGGTTGTGCAAAGCAAATCATCTCCGCTTTCTGGCTGCTTGCCAATGGGTCCTACTCTAGCTTGCTCTCATAGGACAAGAAAAACTTTTTTCAGAGATACTCCAGGCAGAGAAGCTAGTGGGATTGAGAAAAGTTAGTGGTAGAAGCTGAAGACAAAGCATGCCTGAATAACTGGTTCAGAGTGACTGCACCGTGGGGAACTTCAAATTCCCCAGAGGATAAAGACCTGTGCCCCCAGTCTGTGACAGCATGCAAGGAAAATGTGGGTCTGACCTTCCTGACACTGGGCTGTATTAAATACTGGCAGAAACTCTCTTCTAATGGAAGGATTAGACACAAAGAGCTGTCCTGCCTGTGGTCCCCTGAAGGCTGAAGAGAAGCCCCATAAACTCTGTTCTAGCACCAGCACCATCACACCAAGGGAGTGCAGGCAAGAGAGGGAAGGGATGTAGGGGAGACGAGGACAGCCCTGTGTGCTGAGCAAAACCACCCAGCAACCATCACGTCCTCCCAAGGTGACAGCATCTGCATCCTTAGAGCCTTGGGTTTGTTTCAGCACAACCCCACCACATCAACAACTCACATACAATATAGCTCAGGACTCGGTGCCATGGCTTCACCTTTTGCATGATCTGATCTCTGGGAGTAAAGAACACTTTGAATCCTAAGCAAAGCAGAGAAGGGTAGCAAGGGGGAAGCAGCAAAGAAAGCCCTACAGCTTCTGCATTTCCCTCAGTGTGGGAATTTTTCTACACTGCTGAAAGACCTTTATCTGTTTTCCCTCTGAGGGAACCCATTCTGTTCAAGTACCATGAAATGAGGAGGAGCCACATTTTCATCAAACTCCATAGAGCTTATGCTGAGGTAATGTGTTTGTACAGAAAGGATGAGATGGCCAGTGTTCTAGCCAATGTTCACAGCACTGGCTAGTCTAGTTAGTCTATATATATTATTTCTAAGGATTCCATGCCTGTAGACCATGAGGCCTTCAGTTGTTTTCTCTCTCTCATGGAAAGCTGGAATCAGCCCTGTGAAGCCAGTGGTGACACAAATGTTAGATCAGCATGAAAGCTGAACCAGCCTCTTGTGTAGCATCATCACAGACAGGAATGGGGAAGCTCCCAAAGGGAATTATGGAATGAAATAGCATGGGGATACAAATTGTTCTCTTTCAGAGACTTTCAATCATTGCTGTTATTTTACTCATCTTTTTCTTTCTTGTTTTCTTAAGAGAGATGCATGAACTGAATTAGTTTTGATGTTCATTATCTCAATTTTTTATTTAAGCGACCTGTTTTTCTGTGCCAGATTGCTACTGGAAAAACTGATTGCAAGCAAGCACAAGCACTCGAGGACATAACGACCTACCTCCCAGCACCTCACAGTCGCTGTCGATGCTGTCATGCACTCCCGCAAAGATGTTGGCTAGCGAGGACTTGCCTACACCATGCTCCCCGATCAACACCACCCGGTAGCAATTGCTGCCAGACTCGGAGGAGATTACAGAGTCAGACGACTCCGAGGACCAGCTCCTTCTGTAATATTCATCAGGACTGATGGTGTATCGCTTCTGCGGGTTGTACTCATTGGAATCTTTCTGGACCAAGAGATTCTTTCCATCAGCTGGGATGCTCCATCGCTGCTGCTGCTGCTGCAGGCTGCTGTTGTGGGTGCGACGCATGGTAACGTTGTTGAGAGTCATTTTTTTACCCCTAGTGAAAAATAGGGATATCACAAGTGCTACCCACAAAACATTTTATTAACTTTGCTATCCTGCTCTTAGATAGAATCTAGCATACACCAAAAGAAGAACAAGAGTTCTGCACTCTTTTACAGTTTATGGTACACTACTAAATATTTCTAGTTAGTGAGTCAGAGGTTTTTCCCTAAGCATAATACCACCCTCACACACTAAATCCTATCTTTGTTTAGCCTTTACAAGCTCCCGGCTGTGCTAGGTGCAGCCAGCCCTGGAGAGAGTGAGGTATTGCTGTGTCCTGGGAGGAGAAGGAAGGGGAAGTGTTCCCCAGAGCTGTCCTAAATGGCAGCTGCATCCCTGCTGAGGGGTACCCTATGGCACAGGCAGCACCTAAAGGTACTGCTCCCCATCCTTTGTGCTTAACTAGGGGCAAACAGAGGCACCAGTCCCAGTTGTCTTCAGCTCCCAATGCAGCTTGGAGTACAGCATCCTTCAAATAGTCTCAGTTAAGACCTGATACTTTTGTGAAAGCAAAAAAGCATCATTCATTGCAGCTTTAGACAACCCTGATATGAGAAAAGAGCCATGTAAGCAAGTCTTGCTATGGTGGGGTCTCAATTACAGATGGGTAAACAAAGAGTGACTCTGCTTCTGACAGTGGTTTTATGGCTGGTAAGAAGGAGGACACGGTCAAGTCCAACAGCTTTTCTGAAGAGGTACAGGTTCTGAACACTACTGGAGGGAACACTGGGAGGAAAAGCTCATAAATTTACAGATATTAATTGAACAACTTAATTTACTGCACAATCAGCTAGATAGGTCCATTCCCCTTCTCTAAGCATGGATCTTAATTACATTTTACTCAGCAAACTCAATTTTGCTTTGCTTGGAGGTGGAGAAGTGATGTCATTCTCACAGGCCAACAGCTACCATTTTTAGGAAAGTTACTTTGATGTTACTTTGTTGTCCCAATTACCATCATGACAGTTATTTAGAAATTTTGTTTTTTGCCATATATCTGATGGGTTTGGGCTCTCTTCTCCATACTAGCAAATAGTATAATTGCCTGTAAAATGCACACAACCCATTTAAAATCTGAATAATAAGTGGTGAACCAAACAAAAACATACCGAGAGGCATCAAAACAACTGGTACAAATCGCTACTCCTCTTCACACAAAACTGCCTGGAAACTTCTGTTAAATGATGTGCAACAGGACACAGGACAAATATACAGAAAGATCACAGCCTATCCCACCTCCTTGCTGCAGACACAATATTTTCTCCCTGATGCGCTGCACTTGGGGGCAAAGTGAGATCGTTTGCATGGTCCTAGTCACAGAGACTTGGACAGCAAGAAACACATCTACAGTAGAAACCACCCACCAAGCAGAGGCTGCTTCCCAACCACAGTGAAATATTTACTGCTGCTGAATTTTAAAACAGCTATTTTTTTCCTTTTAGTTACCCCACCGAAGAGACCAGATGAAGAAAGGCAGCTCGGATTCAGTCAAACAGGAGAGCCGAACTCACAGCCTGCAGTGCACAGTCTCTCACTCGCTAAACCATCGCAAGCGTGAACGCTTTTACGGTTTCGCCCCTCACAGACTATCATCCTTCATTAAACAAAGCCCCATCTCGCACAGCACTCCGAGTTCATACTGGTTTTGATAGCCTGTACTGCATTTAGCTGCCTGGGTCTCTAGCAGTGACAGTAAAAGATTGTGTCCAAACCAGTGCTGCCTTACTTCTGCCAGGTCCCTCCAGCCAGCCGGGTCTTCTACTCACGCTCCCCTTCTCTCTCAGTCGGTTGTGTTACGCTGAGCTGCTCAGCCAAAGTAAATCCTCTCCTGCTTTGGGGCTGCCTCTTTAATTCTTTCTCAGCAAACCTGGTTTATATTAAGCCCATCTGATCAGAGACAGGGCTTTTCCGTGACGTGGTTGGCCTTTCCATACAACAGCCAGCCCCCAGATGGGAGGAAGCAGACATGCAGGAGGGCAAAAACTTGCAAATAAGCTCAAAAGACTTACTCAAAATCATATGATTGTCTTAATATCACCAGTAAAATAAACACATTTAGTTCTTGCATGATGAAAACAGGAAAGTGGCAAGAAAACAAAATAATACATCTCACTTGGTCTCACTCGGTTTTTCATTCAAACATTATCAAAGTTAATGATGTTTAAAAGAAGACATAAGTTAAATTAATGCATAAAATACTGTAAATGTATCTTGTTCTCTGTCTGCAGAACACACTGAACCCCCCTACCGGACAAAACATTCCTTCAGAATAAAATATCTGAACGTTAGTTTGGAATTATTTAAAAGTAGGAACGCTGCTCTGTTTGGTTTGAGGGGGTTGGGTTTTTTTAAAAGTTCTAATATATACAATCCTGGTTTTGTCTGTCAGCCTCCAAGCAACTGCACCCAGTTTGCCGAACTACATAATCATCTCTCACTCCTGCTGCAGCCCTTTGCTAGCAGGGGCTTGAGAACACATTCAGCTACAAAGTCAGCACTACTCCAGCAAAGATGCATTGAGACACACAGAGTCTGCAGAGTCAGAGCAGCACGGTGCTGATCCCGTCCACGGGAGAGAAGAATATAGAGCGTCCATGCCACAAGCCCGGGGTCTGCTCCTCACATTTTGATAATCTCATTGCTCATTGGCAGGAGAAATTTTGCCAGAAATGTGTGCTGCTGGGTGGCAGCTGTAACAACTATGCAAAATACCACTTGATTAACAAAAGAGTAATAAACTTCCACAGAACTACTCGGCAGGGGTACAACAACTTACATGAAAGTGAATGGAAATTCTGCTGTGAGCTATCAGTTATCCAGACTCTAGATTAAACTATGACAAGCTCCAAACCAAGCTCCTTCAGCTTTCCTTCATATTTCCAGTCTCCTACTTACTCTATCAGCTCCTGCATCTAACAGGTGACTAATTCCTACCCTGCACGTGGGAAGTCTGGACAGCTTTCTGTTCGAGCATGTGAAAGGATATTTTTTTCATGACCCCACTCCTCTCGCCCTTCTTGCTACAGGCAAACAAGGCTTTAACTGACAGCATGCCTGTATTAAAGGGGGTGGTGACATGCAGAGAAGAACTTCTCTTGCTGTGATTGCAGCCTACCACTTACTTCACATTCCTCTGATGTAAAACTGGTTTTCCTCTGAAAAAAGCGGACCTTTACAAAAGTCTTCAATTGGAATCTACTTACTTCACTTCTCCTTTGGCTTTATTGCATTTCTGTGTCTTTCATGAAGATTTTCAGGGACCTCCTGAGCTCTCAAGTTTGAAGAGCCAGGAGCTTTGCACAAAGTAATATGTGTTCACCAATGTACATAGAAATCATTCAGATCTACTAAGGGGGGAATTGAGCCAAAATATGTCCTGATTTTCTTTCACTTGTTCTCAGCAGCAGCTGAGGTGGTCCCAAGCTCTGCATCTCCACATCACCTGTCCCATAAGCATCAGGCTCTGAGTCTCTGTTGCCGAGTGACAATCCCAAAGATCACAAAGGGCCACATCCCTCTGCTGTAGGATGTACAGAGTGGCTTCTAATACTCCCTGCACAAATAGCAGCAACACCTCTGTCAGGGAAAGGTTTACAGCAGAGGCAGCGGTTTGCAACAAGACTTTTGCTGTCAGCATACTCCAATGAAATTGCTCTTTTTTTGAAACTTGATGGAAATCACAAAGGTGAGTGGGTGGTTGGAGTACTGTGCTCTTCACCTCAGGTACATTTAGCTCTCAAGGTTCTCTGCAATTTGTCATTGCAAGTAAAAGAGCAAAACCTGTCCACCACAGGACTGGAGAGATTTATGGCCAGATTGATCTCAGCAGAACTGCAGGCTCTAATGTCTCACCCAAGTGTTTAACATATATCATAGTAGAAAGCACAGACAGCAGAAATAAACCAAGGTTGGAAAAGCCTTTGTGCTTAGTTATGGTTAGTGTTAGATTAGGAATTGCTGGACATCATCTCCCATATCCTCTTCATAAAATTCAAGGCAGACAAAGAAAACGCAGCTCTGCAGTGATCAAACAATATATCTCTTCTATAAAGCCATCCATAAGGGTTGTTCCAACCATTACACTTGGAAACTTGCACATTGGGCTTTTTTTCTCTTTGTACTGCTTCTTCTGAGCCTGTTCTGACTTTCCAACTGGACAAATAACTCTTCAGGGCCTGTTCTGTACTACACTCAGCCTCCATGTGATGAAGAGCTTGTGTTCCTCAGGGAATGCCATCAGGACTTAAAAATTCAATCACTAGATCTGTGGGGAAAACTTTTCCTTACATTACTTTGAAATCTGGGGAGAGGTGCAGCTTTTTTGGCCTCCTGACACCGTCTTGGAAGGGCGAACGGCAGATTTATTGATGAAGTATATGAACTGATCCCTTTTCAAAAGGGCTGACTGTAGGCTTGGATTTCCAAATACTATCCTACAGGCTGATGCAGGTTGGTGAGGTCCTCTTGCTCTTTTTTGCTGGTGAACATCTCTGCAACTCAGCCTGCCTGCGACACAGACACGAGAAGAGACAAACCATAAGGCCAGATGCTGTCGTAAAGCATGCGAGTGCTTGGATGGTACCGCCTGGTGCAATTTAAAACTCAGAGAGACAGCTTGTCACCTATCTTATCCACTCCCTGCTTCAATAATCACATCTTAAAGGAATGCTCCCTGCAGCCAGCATGAAGTAAACATTGGAGAGTAACAGCTCTGCAGTCCTTCTCCATCCAGTTACAATTAGACCAGGTGATGCCCAGAGCAATTAGTCAGAAATTTTCCATTGGATATAAAACAGCAGTGCTTTTTAGCTGAGGTTTAATTAGCTATTGTGTATCTATGTATATGAAGGCAAAAGTAGTTCCTCAAATCACCTTCTGGCATAAGGGTCGTGCAAAGATAGGACAACTCTCCACCACACCAATACCCTCAGCAATGGACAGAAATGGTTTTGGGTCTAGGCACGATGTTGGGCTGGATAAGTTGTATGCATAGCTACCATATGCCTTAGGAGAGCTACTCCAGTGTCAGCAACAATTCCTGCAGCACAATGGGCACAGGCAGCTCAGTGAGCAAGTGTAGAATAAAAAGTACCAATATATGTGTGATGAAGATGTATTATGTCCATAGCAATGGGACTGAGAGCTTATTTACACCAACTCGTGCCCATGGCTTTGCCTCTTCCCATCCAATGATAGGTTAAGAGGTTTCATGCTGAGTGAAAAAGGTAACAGCTAAAATACTCAGAACTGGAAGGTATGAGGTAGGTAAATGGAGGATTATGTGCCTGGGCAGAACTACTGAGGCTCTTAAGTGGAGGATAGGAGAGATGAAGACACTCAGAAATTAAAGAATAATAAAATTTTGATTTGTTTTAACAAAAATTGAGTCAGGAGCAGTGGAAAGTTTCCTCCTATCTAAAAATAAAACAAGACTATTCCCTCAGAGGAGCAGATTGGTAGACCCTGTTGCCAGGAATTGCTTGTAGAGGATACCGAATTTGTTCCACCACCTCCTTTTCTCCCACCCCACAGTAGCATTTTTACAACTTTTTAAGTGATCACTAAAAGAGGAACATGAACCTTTGGTGATGGAGCACAAGGATAGGGGAAAAACAGTGCTTCATACACCTTGTGTACAAGAGAGCTGTAAAAGCTGGCCTTAGAGCTCAAGGAATAGGATTGCTTTTAATCAGCTACCTCATTAGGGAACCCTTCATTAGTGTATTACTTGCAGATAATCTGGATTCCAATGTACCAAAAGGAGGGTGTGTCCCATGATTGAGCACTGCCAACTGTAACAAGCGGCTGAAAGGTATTTTCTTCGTTAACATACTAAGTATGAGAAATGATCAGCCAAAGGAATCAATGAAGTTCAGTTCATAATAAAATACAAGTTACTTTTTAGGTTACTTAATTGAAATAAAAGCAAATTAAAACAACTATTGGCTGTGGATAAAAAAGAGCAATAATAAAATGGGTTGTTCCAGTAAGAGTTATTTAGAAAAGGAACTGCCTATTTCCACCCTTGCTCTGAATGGCGTTAATAAATTCTGCCAATAATTGTCCAGGGAATGGGATTAAGTCCTGTATGACATAAATAAATGTGCTTTTCTAATGGAATCAATGCAAATTATAAAAAAAAAAAGAACCAACGTAATATACTATTAATAGTAGGATATGACATCCATAAATATTCTTCAAATACAGAGCTAAACAAATCTTCAGGCAAGTGGTATCAGCACAGATCATTTTTTTGCAGATGGCAACTGATTATTATGTCACAGTCCTCAGGGCAACCGGGTTTGGGACCCACCAGCCCTTTTTGAACTGCAGGAGCCACAAGTTCCAATAAGAAATCCAACTTGCTTTTATAGCATTAAGTCATGGTGGCAATTTATCTACAGGTAACTTCTGTATCACTTCTGGGTGGAGGAATCCCATTGCTGGGGCAGGGATTGAGGCCCCAGGGGCTGACGCAGGGTCCTGGGCTGGGTGTGTGTGAAAGGGCTGTGGGTGCCCTCAGGGGCCCAACACCCATTTGACGTACTCCTTGAGGAGAGGTGGTGTGGCATGTGGTTGAGGTTTGGCCCGGGCACAGCCGAGTTCAGCCAGGCCAGTTTCAGTCAAGGTCACGCCAGGGCTGTTATTCACATCTGCACTGGGAGAAAGGTGATGTGTACTGTACAAAAACACACGGGACATGGCAGTGGCTAAATCAGCTCTTCTTTCTAAACAAGATCAGGCCACAGCTGAAGTTTGGCATCTGGGCATCACTTCCTCAAGAAAAAACCCTGGGTGATGAGACCAGTTACTCCACTGTGGATCACGCTGGTGCTGAAGCAGCATCTCTCAGCATATCATTACTCCCCAGCTCTCTTTTTACTGCACAGACAACTAACAGTAACAAAACCACAGCTAAATATGGTCTGCTTGGAGGGAGCCAGTGGCTCTCTTCTTTCCCCGTTTACAGCGCCGTCCATCTGGTGCCACTGGTTCAGCGCTCGGCCTCCCGCGAGCGCTGCACCAGCACCGAGTAGAGCTGTGCTTCATGTGATTGCTCGGTGATTCACCACCTTGTTTGCATTTTCTGGCTCCCAGGCTCGTGTTTATCAGCAAAACACATGCGCTCTCCAGCATCAGGCTGTAAGTGGATTGGAGCCACACAAAATGCCTTTGAGCAAGATGCTCTACACGGTCAGGCGTAATTAATGTCTATTTAATTGAATAACAGCACCTCTTTTATTTACATGGCTTTACTCCCATGTCTTTCAACATGCACTTTCCACTTTTCCAAAATGGAAGATGTGAAAATGAATATATAAGTGAAGAAACGTTGTTTATTTTCTTTTTAAAGATCTAATTCTTCATCTGTGTTGTACTGTGCTTGTGACAGGACAGCTGAGCACCAGGCCCTGCAGGTGGGATTCACCTCACCTCATTTCAAACTCTTGCCTTGGTTCCTGGAGGGAACACGACGGGGCTAGCCAAGCTGCTCTAGGGTGATTCACCTGACACAGGCTGTGAGAATCACCCATGGAAATGGACCCTTGAGAGATGAGTCTCTGCACTAACACGAACATTAAACTGCACTGTCTGAAAGCTAGACTGGCAGGATATGGTTTATGATGTAATCATCACGTATGCGACGCTGAATAAAACTATCCTGCTGTAGTACAGGAGGTGCACAAAAGCACAAGTGGCTTGGCTACAAAACTGCAGAAACTAGTTCATGTGCCGTGTTCAGCACAGGTGGCAACAGGGGTCTTTTCCCAGTAGCTGCTGAGGAGGACTGGCTTCTGCTGCGATCCACACCAACTGAGCACCAGCTGCTGTTTATTCACAGCCTCTGACATACGGCATCACGGCTTGTGGAGTTTTGTGCCCTGCTTCTGCAAGCCAGTGCGTGCTGCCACTGTGCATCCCCACAGACATGTTCTGCCAGCCTCCTGAAAGAAGGGACATACCAGCCAGCATGTTTTACAGGGAACAGAGTCAATACAATGCCAGCAGTTACTGTGCTGTCAGCTTCGATCTCACTTCGCAAAGCCAGTTCCTTGGCACTGAAAGCTCTCTTGTTCTTGTAGGAGCCACATGTCCACCCTTAAGCTGAGGGGGTGACCTCCTACAACCACCACTTGTTTGGCTTTTGCTTTCTCTGTTGTTTTCATAAAATGCATTCATTTTGAAAACAGGCAGTAAACATGGGAGCTGGGCATAGTGGAAAAGCCATCATTAATAACTGAAATCAACAAATTTTGATGGCCAGAAGGACCTTTAATACTTCCATCGCATTGTTCTCCAGTGCAAGTCATGCGTCTGCAAAATGCACACCTCTGTGATGACGTGTGGGACAGCACTATCCTTTTCTGAAGCAATGGACTGCAAGGTCTCTGTCACACACATTTCCCCTTCTTCATGGTAGTTAACACATTATTTAATGCTTTCTGAGCATTTTCTACACTGAGAGCTACTAAAGTTCCCATTAATAATGGAGGACTTTTTCTCACAAAGCTAAGGATGCCGAGCGTGCTACTGACTCAGATGTGGGTGGCTAGAAAAGGGAATGTCCATCGATGGGCTCAAGCACATTCCTCAGGTGAGCTGCTCTGAAGCTGTAAGCCTGACACGCGTTGGTCCTGTGAAGCGTGAAGTTAGAGAAACCGATAGGAAAAGGCTCTGATTTCTGGAGCCTGTGGAAGTAGCTACAACCCTGGTTGTCATAAATCCTCCGTGTCCCCAGAAGTTTAATCGATGGCCAGGCTGACAGATTTAGATGTCAAAAAAAAGTACTTAATTCAAAGTCACAAGCTCAAGGAGTGTAATTCTGGTGTGACTCATGAACTAGACTTGACTGTTGGTGCTTTGCAAATCTGGGTTGTGTGCAGCTCACCCTTCAGCCGATGGAGCAGAGTGAGCCGGCCGCACAGCCATGCTCCCCCCTCCCATCCCTCTGCGTGCTCCCTGCCACCGCGGTCTGATGGATTTTAAACAATTCTGTCACATTTTAAAGTCAGACCAATGTGCCACAAACATGAACTGAGACAATAAAACAGATCATAGTGAATAAAGAGAAACTTATGGGGAAGAATATGGACACATCCCATTGCAAAAGGCAGAGGAAATATTTTGATCTCCTAGTTACAAGCCCACTCCTGCTTGACTTCTGACCCAAGACTATGCTGCTGGCAATTACATCACCACTGCTGGGCAGAACAACGCTGTCTCCAGAAAGTCTTTGCCTCATTAACAGGGTATTCGCAAAGGCAACTTTGCCTCAGTGAGTCAGTGGGCTCCTTCAGGAGGGATGGCAGAGCAGCTCTGGTGCTGAATTGTCTCCTGTGCTTTCCTTCACTTGGAGCTTAAGGAAAAGAAGAAGCTAAAATATGCAGCACCCTTAGGGGATAAAATGTTCTTTCATTAGATGTTCACAAGGAAAAACTTGTCTGACAGCTTACCTGCACATCTTCAAATATCTGTTGTTATGAAATCCACCTTCTCCTCTCACAGTGGTATATATCTGAAATCTTTAAAATAAGTTGAAACCAAACATAACAGATTTAAAACCATGCCCAAGTTACTTAAAGGGAAAACAGCAGTGAATGAACATGTTCCACAAGGGATGAACATCTCATGCCCCGTATCCTTGCACAATTCTAGTTCAATAAAACTTGTACAACACACCCGCCTGGATGCTTCTCACAATTCACACAAAGGACAGACCATACCTACCACCCTTTACCCTGGATTCTCCCTGACATCTGCACTCACATTTCACGAGGCCTCCAACAACACCTATGGATTATTTTCTGATTAACCACGTGACTAGTATTATCCTTGTACATTGCATATAACTTGGTAACTTGTTAATCTTCTAGCTGAATAAGTGGAGAGGAAGAGAGGTCGAGAGACAGACAGACAGAGAGAGATGTCCTACTGCCAGTACAGCCTTCGTGAGATCGTGCAGGTTCAAGGACTATCCCCTATTTATAGGTGTTGTACCATTTGAACAGTATTCCTCACAGCTTTCAGTATTGCTGGCATCTCAGGAAAATGCTCTCTTTGGAAGTCCACAGGCTCCCAACTCCCAGTGTCTCGGTCTCATACTGCTTACAGTAATGTGGCTATATCAAGGAGCCAAGATTCCTCAGCCCAAACCAACTAGGACAGACCTAAGAGCTTCACCACTTTGCCTTTCCAAAGGATTCCTCAACCATCAGTAAAATAACAGTCTTCATCATGGATTTCTGAAAACCCTGCAGTCCTCCATCTTTCTAAAAACCCAGAAGTTTCTCCATGGGTGTCCTAGCACTGCCTGACTCCAAAACACTGGCAGATCTACCTGAAGTATTGGCTGCTCTTTTCACACTGGAGGCAATAGTGCAAACATACAAACTCCTGTGCAGTCCTCACATTCAACAAGGGAATCTGCACATTCGATCAACTTCAGTCCTTCTTAAGTCTGTAGGACTGTGAGAAAGCAAGGATGTGGAGATAAGGACAGCCTGCATTAACAACCTCTTATCAATGATGAGGGGAGTTGAGACAAGATGAAATGAGATTATTTCTTCCCCAGCCAGGAACCAGTCAGGTTCTGGAGGTATCAGGCGTGAAAAGTTACTTTCCAAGAAGGATATACCTGGCTTGCAAGCAGCTGGTTTTCAGATTATTTTGCATTTCTGAAGAACACTGGAAAATAGTTCTCACAGTGAAGATATAAGTTCCTGAATTTTAGGAAGGTGCAGTCAAAGCAAGCTGTTTCATGGGATTGCTCCACATCTTGAATGCACCTGGCAACACCCTGCTATCGACCTCACAACTCTAATTTCACCTCCAAGCCATGCCAGTGGTTTCTTAGTGGCAGCTACACACAGCATAGTCCCCTGCTGATTCACCAGATTAGTATGAGGAGCTCGACTGCTTGGCCCTGGCTGAGTCTAGAAGCAATGGAAGTGGCAATCATGTATATTTATCCTTTTAAAAAGAACCAAAAAACTTCTAGTGACAGTAACAAACACAGCCATGGGTGCAGCCCACCAGCCACACCAGCTCTCTGTATCCTGTGGCAAAGCACGAGACAGAACAACCCCAAGCTCAGATGTGAGAAGGCAAGATACTGTGCCTTGCAGAGTCAAATGCAATGCACTGTCTCTGTCATTAGTTACTAATTTCATTAGAGCTGCACAAATCACCTTGTAGTAACCTTTTTGTTTATATAAATCTGCGTCACTACTTTAGTTATGGTCTTTCCATGATGCAGCTGGGGAGCATACACTTCCCTGAAAATGGAGAAACAAGCTCCCCAAAGCCCACCTGTCTGAATGCACAAACTGTGCTTATGGCATTCGGGGGCAGGGAAGGGGGGGAACATCGATCTATCAAACACCAACACGCACGGGGAAATTCCCGAGCAGGTTGGACTCAACCTCCTGCTTGCTGTCACCTTGCCAGCTGCAGTGGACAGAAGGAGCTGCCAAGTACAAAACGACATAAAAATACTCCTGCTGTAGGAGCTGCCTCCTACGGGGCTCAGGCATGCCAAGGACTTCAGCTGCCACCCCAGACAGGGACCCGGCAGGACACAACAGCTGAGCCAGACCAGATCTGGGGCGTGATCATCATCACATTGTTAGGTACTGGAGCCCATGGGTCTCTAAGTGACAGCAAGCATTAAAAAGCCTACCCCAAGCTCTTATTTAACACAGCAAGTCTGAAACATCTTCATGCTATAAATAGCCACCATTAATACTTGGTGTTACCCAATGGCTGAACTAGGTTATAGTATTTTTCAGTTTAATTGGGGATAGCCCACTGCATAAATAGGTTGTGGTTATGTTTAGCTGGGTACAAGGATTAGAGACTGGCTTAATGCAGAAGTAGATCCTGATGGACCACTTAGGAGACAGAAAGAGATTAACATGCCTATAATAGAGCCTAGACATGACAACAAACCATTGCACAGTGGGTTGCACTAATTGGGGATGTTTATCCATGACAGTGGTCTGACGCCTCTGGCGTTTATGTCATTTCTCACTGCTCAGACAAGGACATCCCTCAAGCATTAAGAGACAGGTAAATACCCCCAGGGAATAATGCTGAAGTTTAAATTATCACTGACACTGAGGGCATTTGCCAGGTATACGGTGTGTCATATGCCTTGTCCTGCCTCTCATTAGCAAGGCACCCATCCTCAGCAGCAGCACTTGGGTTTCAGTGGTTGTGCTGTGCTGTTTTGTTCAGGCATCTGGAGCAGACCTCTGTACCCTCAGGGCTTGGGTTTTAAAATCAGTAAGATGATATGCACATAGCACGGTGCTTGTGACGGATATTGGGAAAAGTGCTTAGATTATTAAAAGAAATCATAACCGATGTAGATAAGGTTGCTAAAATAGTAATTCTTGCTATTTAAAAGAGAACTTCTGAAATGGTTAAAAAGTCAGAGATTGCAAGACCTGGAAACAACACCACTATGATTTGACATATACAGGCAGGGACCAGGCTCCATTATGCCAAGCACTATAGAAAC
This sequence comes from Heliornis fulica, assembly GCA_013399135.1. Lineage (NCBI taxonomy): Eukaryota > Metazoa > Chordata > Aves > Gruiformes > Heliornithidae > Heliornis > Heliornis fulica. Next base: position 35,579 of record VXBZ01001610.1, on the reverse strand, counting down.
ATATATAAAAAATATAGCCCTTGTCCCAGAAAACCATCAGTCTTGTTATTAAACCATAGTACATGGAAAATGAGAAAATAAAACGAACAGAGAGCACTGGTCAATAGGAGAGGCAATGGCCAGAGAAAATCAGCATCCCAACAGTCATCAAATATTTGCAGAATAATCAAAGAAGACTTTTATATAGAGTTTAGCAGATAATGAAATAGTTCTGAGGTCCATAGGGATCTTCTAGGCACTAGGGACAGCACAGAGGAAAGTATGTAAGTGTGGAAACTAGATAAATTCTCCTTCACTGCCATGGAAGAGAAAAGACATTTTCTTTGGAGCACAGTTGATTATATTTCTGGACAGAATTCTAAATAGCTTTGGGACTTTTAGCATGCCTTTATTTTACCCATAGATTATATCATCCAGTTTCAGGCCACATTAGTAATCTATGACATAACACAACATTTGGCCTTAGTCTGTTAGTCTGAGTCCTGCTCAGTTTTCTCAAAAACAGAAATCACAGAAATCATTTCCTTGCCCATATTTGCATTTTCTCTTTTTTCTCATGTTTTAAAAATCTTATTCTCTTAATAACTGTTTTTTTAATTTCATAGAATCATAGAATCACTTGGGTTGGAAGAGACCTTCAAGATCACCAAGTCCAACCACAGCCTAACCCTGCCTAGTCCACCTCTAAATCAAGTCCTTCAGCACATCATCTATTCACCTTTTAAATACCTCCAGGGATAGTGACTCCATCACTTCCCTGGGTGTTGGGGCCTGAGCAACTTTGTCTGAGATGTACTCCGTGTGGGCGGTCAAGCAGGAGTAACCAAGGTCAGTGAAAGAGGGAAGTTGCTGATGTGGCAACTAAGTTGGGGAAGTTCCAAGAAAGGAGGATACCTGTCTGAATAGGGGTGTAGCTATAGAAGATAAGGTAGCCAATCAGCTTAGCTTGTGATGCGTGTGTGGCGCGTGTACAGAAATGATTTCCCATATAATGTCATNGAGAGTGATAAGGTCTCTCCTCAGCCTTCTTTTCTCCAGAATAACAAGCCCCAGCTCCTTGTAGGACTTGTGCTTCAGACCCTTCAACAGCTCCATCACCCTTCTCTGGACACGTTTGAGCATCTCAACATCCTTCTTGCAGTGAGGGGCCCAGAACTGCTCACAGCACTCGAGGTGTAGTCTCACCAGAGCTGAGTACAATGGGACAGTCACTTCCCTACTCCTGCTGGCCACACTATTCCCGATACAGACCACTTGGGCACACTGTTGGCTCATGCTCAGCTCCAGCTGTCAACTAACACCCCCAGGTCCTTCTCCTCCAGGTAGCTCTCCAGCTACTCTGCCCCAAGCCTGTAGCCCTGCCTGGGGTTATTGTGACCAGAGTCTAGAAACTGGCACTTGGCCTTGTTGAGCCCCTTAAGGTTGGTCTCAGCCCATTGGTCCACCCTGTTCAGGTCCCTCTGCAGAGCCTTCCTGCCCTCCAGCAGATCAACACTCCCACACAATTTGGTGTCATCTGCAAACTTACTGAGGGTGCACTCAATCCCTTCATCCAGATCATCAATGAAGATTTTGAACAGGACCATCCTTGCAGAGCATCACTTGTGACCTTTCACCAGCTGGATTTAACTCCATTCACCACAAATCTCTGGGCCCGGCCATCCAGCCAGTTTCTAACCAGCAAAGAGAGTACCCATCTAATCCATGAATGGCTAGTTTCTCCGGGAGTGTTGAAGGCTTTACTGAATTCCAGGTAGACAACATCCACAGCCTTCCCCTCATCCGCTGAGCAGGTCACCTTGTCAAAGAAGGAGATCAGGTTGGTCAAGCATGATCCGCTTTCATAAACGCGTGCAGACTGGGAGTGATCACCTGCTGTCCTGCATTTGTTGCGTGATGGTACTCGAGATGATTTGTTCCAGCACCAAGGTCAAGCTGACAAGTCTATACTTCCTCAGGCCCTCCTGTATGTCACAAGTGCCAGCTTCCAGTCAAGTGGAACCACCCTGGTCTGCCAGGACTGCTGGTAAATAAGGGAAAGTGGCTTGGCGAACACTTACGCCAGCTCCCTCAGTAAAGTCGGGTGGATCCTGTCCAGCCCCATCGACTTGTGCTTTCATATCTTAGAAAAAAAGAGCATCTGAAACCCAGGTTCTTACCAAGCCTATTGAACTGGACATGAACACCTGTGCCTGGAAATGCAAAATCCTTTATTTTAAAAGACCAAAGACTTGCCCATGTTAGAAAAAAATGAAACACGTAAACAACCACAATGGAAAAAGTGGAACAGATTTACAGTTTTAAAATAGCGCACACAACACAAAAGTTCATGGGTCTACTTACATTTCAACAAAAAAGCTCATGTGGTTTTTTTTTTATTAATGAAGAATGCATTCATTGTGGGTTTTAAGTGCCTCAACTTAGAAGTTGAAGGCAGTTTTTATTAATAGCACATGTAACCCAAACACAGAAGATTTCTGTGGCAGATTAATTTGCTCCTTAAAACAGGCACCCTTGGCATCAGTAGGAAAAAGGGCTGAGGAAAAGCTGCTCGACAAGGGGGGCTCCTGGTGACAGCAGGGTGCCTGCTGGCATTGCCTCCTCACTACTGTCCCACAGGCAGGCTGGGCACACTGGTCACATCCTGAGGGCAACAACAAACACACATCCTTGCTCTTCTGGAAGGAGAAGCCTGTACAAAGACACATGCATGAGCCACACTGGGTCCCAGGTCTAAACATCTCTGAGATGAGAATGCCAGGAAGCTGTGTTTCTTCAGAGTATGGACACGAGCATCAGCAGGGAGGGCGAACGCAATGCTCTGAGGAACATGGGCAAGGAAAGTCTGCCTTGATGACTGCCACTGTCTGCAGCTGACAGCTTTTTTCTATTTCATCCTGTTTATTCCAAGAACTCCTCTGACATACAGGGATTGCTGTCGGCGTAGGACCAACACCATCACTGCAGTCTCTCCAGTTACTATGCATGGTTTTGATTCATCTCAGCCTTTTTGTGGAAATTGTCCATGTGAGCCAGGGAAGAAGTGAAAACATACACTCCTCCCACTTACCTCAGAAGGCAAATAACCACCGGGAAACCCCTCTGTCCTGTACAGCTTGACATCACCGTAGAGGAGTAATCAAAAGTGATGTCCCAGATTCTGCCTTATCAGAAGCCTGTGAGATGTGGTGTCTGCCAAACACGCAGATCCCTGATCTCCCTGTCTTTGGCGAAAGCTGTCTTCCACCATGTGGTCCCCAAACCAGGAGACCAGAGCTCTGGACCTGCAGAGGGCAGTCCAGGATGGTCAGACTTATACTCAGCATCCCAGCCCCACAAGAAGAGATGGGATTTCACTGGAGAACCCTGAGATTAAAAAGTGACCTTAAGTGTTGGGGCCTGAGCAGCTTTGTCTGAGATATACTTGGTGTGGGCAGTCAGGCAGCAGTAACCAAGGTCAGTGAACGAGGGAAGTTGCTGATGTGGCAACTAAGCTGGGGAAGTTCCAAGAAAGGAGGATACCTGTCTGAATAGGGGTGTAGCTATAGAAGTTAAGGTAGCCAATCAGCTTAGCTTGTGATGCGTGTGTGATGGGTGTACGGAAATGGTTTCCTATATAATGTCACGGAGTTTGCTAATAAAGTGGAATGATTCTGCATCATATTGGTGCGTCCAGTCATTCTCGGCTCGCATGCAACTAAAGGACCCCGGTACTTAAGTCCAGAAAGCATCTGGAAACTCTTGGGTAAAATTTTTAGAAAGGCAAGGAAGAGTGAAAAAAAACCAGTGGGAGGTTCTAAGAAGAGCATCACACAATAGCTGAGTGGTGGAGAAAGAGAGCCCGGAGCTGCAATAGCACTTCTGTCCCTCAGACTGTCATTTGAAGAAACTTGAGGAATCCCCGGAATGTGTCTGAATATTGTACAAAATGCTGTTCTTTTTTTTTTTTTCTTTGCCCCTGCTTGTTATAAAGGTAATGCTTGAGTAATTTCTGACCCTAAATGAGGAACTCCAAGCCACCCTGAAGGCAAAAGGGCAAGAGCCCTCATTACCAGAGGAGTTTCTGAAAGGAGCTACAGAAAGTCTAAGACTAACAGATGATAATTTCCAGCTGTTGATGCTTCCAGTGTGCTGTCACGAGCCACAATAGCTCTTGGGAGAGGAGAGAGAGATGCCAGGATTGCAGAACCCCTTTACATTAATCATTTTATATAAAGTTTCCAGTGGAAACATTTTGGCACATCTGCACTTGAAGAAGTCCATGAAAACCTTGCATGAAATAAGTTTCTGCTTTTCTAACCTTCCTCTCTTCGTGTATTTGCCTAATAGCTCAACATTTGCCATTGAGCTACCCCTGAGGCAGTTCTGGTAGTTTATAAAGCAACCAGCAGTGGAAGCATGGGAGTTGCAACATCAGCCCACACCCACCAGCCTGTTAAGATGCTGTCTCACCATTTCCTTCCCAAGGTGACGCCCTAGCTGCATGTTTTATCTCTTAAAAAGATGTGCAATGCCACAATGCCATGAACATTTATCCAGTGCTGTTATCACAGCAACAGAAGAGAAAAGGTAACTGGAACTCCCTGGCTGGGATCTGAATTAATGTGGAAATCCTTTACCGGCACTCAATTCCGGGGCATCCTCTGCTCCTTGGCAGCACAGTTTCCTTCTCTCTGCTGCATATATTGGTGTAGAGGGGGTTGTTCCTGTAGAAGTTGTGGCTGTGACCTCACTGGCAGTGTCCAAGGCCAGGTTGGATGAGACTTTGGGCACTTGGTCTAGTGGGGGTTGTCCCTGCCCATAGCAGGGGGTTGTTGGGACTAGATGGGCTTTGAGGTGCCTTCCAACACAAACCATTCTGTGGCTCTGCAAGTGTAAAAGAAGTGGTTCTCAAAGTGTGCTTTGGAGGATCTGAGGGCCAGGACATCCTTGTGGTGGGGGAGCTCAGGGCTTCAAGTCATCCCTTGAAGCATCAAGTCATCCCTTGAATGGATCTACAGACACCATTAGAGAATGGAAAGCATCAATGGGACAGGGAGCCCCAGGGACCCACCTGGCCATCATGGGAGTTGGCAGATGAAAAAAAAAAAAACAACAAACCAAACAAACAGCTAATGGAAAAGGTACCTGCAGAAGCTGGGCAATCCCTGCCCATTGTGCCACCTGGTTTTTAAGCATTGCATAGCAGGGAGAGCACTGTCCCTAACCCAATGTGAAAACTGGTCAGGGAGCGCTCTGCAGCTAGTACACGCAGCAGGGATCTTAAAAACATGACAAAAGATCAATAAATGGGTTTTTTTTGTGTAGTCCTCTATTGGGGTCCAGATAAGGCCTGCCAGTAGAATAAAAGGCCTGTAGTGTCATGTGCATGACGCTATACCAAATGTATGTATTGTTCTCAAAGATCTTTCCAAAAATGACAGATGATCTCAATGCAGATGTTTCTTTATGTATTATACCCTTTTCTGATGTCTGTTTCTCCTCTTAGAGGCATTTTCTAGCACTTAAGTAAACGATTCAGTAGATTTCAAACCTATCAAATGCCCAGGCATCTGTCATGATAATAGGGATAACAGATAATACATAGTCTCTCATCCTTTTATCACACAGACAATCCTCACAGACTGAGATGAGTATGAATAAGAATTACTGTGCAATAAAACTAACTATAAAAGAAAGAAACAAAGGAGGATGACAGAACGTCAGGATAATTTATGTGGAATATCAATAAACTGTCAAAACAGAAACACTTTTCTCCTTTCTGTTTTCCTTTTTATCAACAAACATTTTTTGCAGTGCAATACCACGTCCCTGGCCGGCTTCTCAACCCGTGCTCGTGCACGTGGGCTTTGCATGGACTTACACGTGCAGCAGTTGGTGCCTGACACATGGTTTGCACACAGAGCTACGCTACCATACGTGCAGAGGGAAATACAGCTCAAAGGCTTTTTTGCTTCTTTTTTTTTTTTTCCTCCCCAAGACTTCGTTTTTCTCCAGTGTTAAAAGACAATGATGAACAGAAGGATCTGTTAGCATTGTAAAACAAGAAGTGTTAAGTGAGATCACAAATCCGACAGCTACGAATTGTGTAGCTGGAACGTATGCAAAAATACTTGTGTAGGTATGCGCGTAGATGGAGTTAAGTTCTCCATCCTAGCTCTTTCTGTGTCAGAAAGAATAGAATTTCAACCACTTGTATAGTCATTGAAATAACTGTTGTGCACTTCACAGCTTTCCCATTTTGTGTGGTCCTGCTTGCTTTCTTTCACGTGTGCATTTACCATCTCCTGCTGCCAATGGTTTAGATTCCACTTGTAGGATTCCCTGTTGGCTCAGTGCTGCAGCGCACACCAAGCAGCAACGCTGGCTGCAACAGCATGTACGCCCAAGCCATGATTCATTGCTTTTGGTTCCTAAGAGCCTACACGATCCTAATCAAATTCATCTGCCAAGCGAGTCAAGTGTGCTTGATTAACACTAATGAGGAGGAATATCTGAGGGCAGATAGGCGTGTCATTTCTGCTTCATCTGAAAGACACATTGAAATCCTGCATTGGTGCAAAGCCTGTTTCTGAATCACGAACTACACTGTGTCTTTATGCATCTGTTACCTGTAAGCACGGACAGGTTGGGAGCTGGGTTCCTCCATCGCCGCTGCAAAGTGGTTATGCCTTCCAGAGGCATACTTGTGCATCCTACTGTAACCACGTCACAGTTTGTCCTTGAGGCAATGAAATATTTACAGAGATTCTTCCATGCATTTGAGCAGCAGCCAGGAGAATAGTCCCACAGGTCCCATGTTCTGAAAAATACCTACACATCTTGTCCCCACTGATCAATCTCACTTGCAGGAACCTGAAGAACTTCCAGGATCAGGGCCATGATCCCTCACCGGTTTGTACCTGGCTGCATTAGAAGCTGCTGTTAAGAGTGACTACTAGAAATGCCTGTACTTGGCACTGGTGAGGCCGCACCTTGAGTACTGCATTCAGTTCTGGGCCCCTCATTACAAGAAGGACATTGAGGTTCTGATGTGGGTCCAGAAGAGGGCAACCAGGCTGGTGAGGGTCTGGAGAACAAACCATATGAGGAGCAGCTGAGGGAGCTGGGATTGTTTAGCATGGAGAAGAGGAGGCTGAGGGGAGACCTTATCACTGCCTACAGCTACCTGAAAGGAGGTTGTAAACAGGTGGGTGATGATCTCTTCTGCTAAGTGACAGGTGATAGGACAAGGGGAAATGGCCACAAGCTGCACCAGGGCAGGTTCAGATTAGATGTTAGGAAGAAATTCTTAACTGAAAACGTTGTTGGGATGTGGAATAGGCTGCCCAGCAAGGTGGTTGAGTCACCATCCCTGAATGTAAACAGACAGGTAGATGAGGTGCTGAGGGATATGGTTTAGGAGAGGACAGGTACGGTTGGACTTGCTGATCTTAATGGTCTTTTCCAACATAGTGATTCTGTGATTCTGTGAAATCTTCAGCAGTAGAGGCTCTGAAAACCTGGGCACTGTGCCACAGACACTGTCGTGCCGCTTGTGACTTTACTGTCACGGGTGGGTGTGAGGCAACAAGCCCTCCATGTCAGCTATGAAATATAAGTTTGAATTATCACAACTCTTTCCTGCAAACCTTTTGCTAGAAGCTACATTGCCCAGAAAGAGATGCCAGCACCCGTGGGGCAATGTGTTATTCCTGCACAGAACAACCTTCCTTTTCTGGAAGTGCATGGGTAACTCCACAGCCTGATTCACCGTAGCACCGCGCCTGCACAGCAAGTCCGCTGGCTGCTATCGCACAGTATTTCAGTAATCCTCTTCAGCATAAACAGCAGATAGTTGTCGCTGCAGGCTGCAAACCAGCTTACAACGTGATTTGCACTTTCTTTTATATTCCAGTGCTGCAGAGCAGCGACAGCAGCACTGGGACAGTGATGCTGCCACACCTGGACTCAAACCCTGGGGAAGAAACATCCTATTGCCCAGAGGACACAGAACCACCCAGCAGTTCCCCTCTCAGCATTGGGCTGGGGGTCTTCTGTGCTGAAGCCAGCAAGGAAGAATGCAGTGTATAGAAGGCAGCGAATATAATCATTTCTAGCACTTGTGTTGGAGCCTACGTGCCACTGTGAGTACAGAAAAGGCAGTGGCTGTATCAGTCCTCATGTCTAGCACTCATGCAAGGGATACAGGGGAGAAAAATGTGTGTGTGAGCCACTGAAGTGCAATGCAAGGGGGAATTTGGGTGACTGGAGCTAGCAAAGCAAGCTACCAAACTCCACCTGGCCCAACAGTACACCCGAGCAGATACAGGCGTATGGGCTTTGCCAAATTATGGTTTTAGGTAGTTAAAATTCTGCACCATGCTTGTCCTCGGGTACTACTGCTGCAACCAAGATTATCGTAACTCCTCTGCTGACACCCACAAACTGCTCGCTGGTGTGACACCCTGGACACTTAGGGATTCACAGCACATATTCCACCCCTGCTCCACTCTTGTGAGTCTCCACCTGGAGTACTGTGTCTAGTCCTGGAGTCCGCAACATAGAAAGGACATCAGAGAAGAGCTATGAAGATGATCAGAGGACTGGAGCATCTCTCCTATGAAGACAGGCTGAGAGACTTTGGGTTGTTTAGCCTGGAAAAGAGAAGGCACTGGATGGACCTTATAGTGACCTTCCAGTACCTGAAGGAGCCTGTAAGGAAGCTGAGGAGGGACATTTTAAAAGGGCATGTAGTGATAGGATGAGGGGGAATGGCTTTAAGTTGGAAGGGGAAAGGTTTACATTGGACATTAGGAAGAAGTTCTTCACTTTGAGGGTGGTGAAGCCCTGGCACAGGTTACCCAGGGAAGTGGTGTCTTCCCCCTTCCTGGAGGTGTTCAAGGCCAGGTAGGATGAGGCCTTGAGCAGCGTGGTCTAGTGAGAGTTGTCCTGCCCATGGCAGGGGGGTTGGAAGGTCTCTTCCAGCCTGAACCATTCTGTGATTTTGTATCTGAAGTATTCAGCAATATCCACTTGCCAAAAGCCAATCAAATGAAAAACCACCCCAAAAAGCAATCATTTCCATCTCAAAATAGTCAGAGGAAGAATTAAAGTTTTCATAGCAGACTTGTGGCTAAAGCACTCATGGAAGAAATGAGAAAGCAGTTACTTACTCCTTCCTTCCACTGGAAGGGACTCGGAGCCAGAGGTTCCCTGGGCTTCTGCTGTAACGTGCACCACAAGGAATCAATGCAGACCCCAGGGCTGAAGACTGATGCCCCACCACCACCACCACCACCACCCCACCCCCCGGATCTTTTGACCACTAGATAACATTCATGCTTTTATATATTGGATTTTTTCCATTAATATTATCGGCCTGTTATGTCAGGTTTGTCACAGACAGTCAGATAGTTGCTCCCTGTCACCTGCAGATCTTCTATAAACTGGGAGGTCAGGCATGGTCCTGAGAAGAGGGAACTGCAAAAGTTAATTCCTTATGGATTATGGATGGTGTCAGGATCTGACTACTACACAAAAGGTCACCTTACCTTCTGTGCTTATTTCTTTTCAAGGCTAAAAGAGAGACCAACATAACAGAGACACTCCCTCTAGGGGGAGTAGGTGTGATTCTGAGGCTTGTTCTGTACCGTTAGTCCCTCACATTCCCCCTGCACTGCAGTGGAAGAGCTCACATGCTCTTTTTCAGATCCAGCCTTGTCCCTTCCTGATATCCCTCCATGAGTGCTGGACATGCCGGTGGGATTGCACCCACCAAACCATCCAGGCACCGAACAATGCTGGTGGGATGTTTGAATCCCAGCCCTACCCAGCACATAACACGGACTGGTGCTGAGGAGCGTTAATCCAGGGGATGCAGAATTAGAGCACCCATCCCTGGTTCAGATGGTATTGGATATGTGACCACTGGGGACAGCTGTCTTGAAATCCACTACACAGTGTCACCAAGCTAAAGGGCTTTGGGGAATTTGAGTGCTGGGCCTGCCTTTCACCTACAACACTTCTCAAGGAGCCAAGGAAATACCTGAGGGGAATCTAAACGTTTTTGTTCGGACAGCACCTCCCAGGGAACAGACGCCTTGAACCAACTAGCAGCACGATTTCTCATCCAATGAGTTTAATGTCTAAGAGCATTTAAAGCTGTGCAGATTCAGTCTTCTGTGAGCGTGAGTGAAGTCATTACTGCATGGTGCCTTCGGCAGTTTAGAGCTTTGGGCACACAGCATCATCTAGTTGAAGTGAAACCAAGCTCCATCAGGTTGCACCATTGTCCTCATAGGCTTTCTGGTTTGCCTACTGACTTGCTGTTGTCACATCTGCTCCTCCATCTCTTAGCTTAAAACATGGGTGGAAATACACCAGCAAGTGCTCATAGGGGCAGCTGGACCGGCAGTGGCAAGGGAGATGCAACCTGCGGCAGCATCCTCTGCTCATATGCAGGGCAAGCCCGAACTCCAACTTTTGTGTTGAGAAAGTTCAGCATATTGTTTCAGAACCAGAACAAAACCCTTTGAGCTAAATACCAACCTCTTTTCTGTAGTTAGTAGAAGAGGAATATCTTTTTGTACCAGAAGAGTCAGTTTCTGTGTTGCTGCTGCCCATAGCAGTGTGGACAGAGGAGCAGCTTCGGCAGAGCAGACAGAGCCCGAGCACCTCTTGTGGGCCTCACTGTTTATTTATTGGTTTTGGGCTTTTTTCTGCACAACATTGTGTAACCGCTAACGCTTGCCACAGCTGTCCTAGTGTGTGTTTCTATACGTAAAGCTCTCGGCCCAACAAGAGTCCATCGCAGCTCTCAGCCCTGCAAACCTCTCTATCAGCGATGATAGCAAACAGAAGGCACAACCATCCTGATTAATTAATCCCCACACAGCACCTCCTAGCAACCAAAGGTTGTTTTGCTAACACTTCTAGCCAGGACTTGCAAGAGTATAACTAACCACAAGGGAATGCACTATCTCATTCTCATGAGCTCAGAAGTCTTTAAAAGAAACATTACCTACCTCAGTGCTTTCTCTGAGATGCCATCAGTGGATAGACAGACTGCATGACCAACAGACAGGCCACTCACAGCAGGCAGGAAGAGAAGGTCTGATGCTAAAATATGTAGTTACATTTAGTGACTCTCCCATTCTCCTGAAAGGCTGATGAAGCCACCCACACTTGTCTCCAAACTGCACTGAAGCAAATTACAAGGAATTTCAGAGAGCAAAATTATCACCTTTCTGGAAGGCACCTAAAATGCTGAACCCGTGTCACTGAATTCATACAGCATTAAGTGCTGATAAGCAGCCCAAGGCATGCCCATTCGGGATGGGAAAATACAGAACTTCCACAAGCTTTTGACTCCCTACATAATGACACCCTACATTGACACCCTGTGTTGACACCCTGCAAGAGCTGTCTCCAGACCTCCCATTACAACATCCTGGACCCTCCACAGAAGGATCCCAGATTTACTAGCAAGTGCAACGTGGCATCCCACTCTTAAAACCACCCTGAGCAATATGACATGAAATCCTTCCTCCTGACTTGGCAGTGGTAGGTTACTAAGATGTTACACCAGTAAGCCAGCAACCTTGTGTTTTTAAGATGTATCTCCTACTAGAAAATCTGAGCTAAGCAAAGCTAGTGGAGAGAGGCGCCTCAGCCGCCCTGAGGCGCGAGGAGACAAGCAGCTGGCTCCAATGTTTCCACTTGAGACAAACCAGGAAACCCAGCAATCGAGGCAGTTGATTTGCCTCCAGAACACTTACACTGAAGTGCGTATTCACCTGCTGTGCTTCGCCAGCTACAGGAGGTCAGCGCACACGCTCTTTGCTGAAATTAATTAACATGAGGAGAAGAAATTTAGATCATAATTAATTTTCAATACTCTGCGTTACCAGGAGGTTTGAAGAGCGTGTGGATCTCCAGGAAATAAGGGTATATACGCGCTTGGTGTGCAGGCCCCGGCCTGGCATCGCACACTGGAGTGTGAAGGTGCACTTGAGGGACTGGGACAACCTGAACAACTGCAGTTAATTCTGTTAGCCTGGAGCGCACAGAGGGACGTCTCAGGAGCCCACACCAACATTACCGGTGATCATAAATGGATGTCTCTGTTCTAACCCTCACAAATAATTTTTTTAATTCTAGAAATAAATGGGGTTGGTTTCAGTTCTGTATTTTAACATGATAAAACGCACTGCAACTGCTCTAATACTGAAAGGGATGTCAACGCGATCTGGTCGGTGCTGGCACTCTTTTCTCTGGACACCACTGCATTACCTACCTAGGATATTGGGGATGGTCCCTCACCAGACCTTCCTCCTCTGAGCAGCACCTCAAGTCAGTAACCACAATGCATCCTCTGCACACCTCCTCTCATACGTGTTTCTAACACCATGAATGTGCAACTGCCCTCCCAGGGAGGATGGAAAGACCATTTACCAGTGATGGTCTGCCCAAACCTCAATGAAAATTGTTCCTCCTCAAGCTCAACCACTCCCAGCAGCATTAGGTGGGATTCTCACAGTGGGGGTGGGAAGATACTCAGGTGGGGAAGGGACCAAGGGGGTGTCAAAAAGCAGCAGCAAATAAGCCATCACAGCTGGGCTGGGGTCTCACTGGCAGCATCTCCGTGCAGCTTCCCAGTGTGCAGCCACGGCTGCAGTGTGCTGGGAAGGCACTCAGGATCTGGGCTGGAGTACAGGAGACACTGCCTTCTCTCCAAGGCAGTGCAAAGATCAGAGTTTCTTATCAACACAACTCACCATCACAGCTGCCATTTGTTGCAAATCAGGTACCAAATCCTCAAAGTCAAATGCTGTAAGAACAAAGGGCCATATGTTTCCTGGCTCCACTTATCACACGGGGAGCTGGAGGAAGGGGAAGAGATAACACTGAGCACTGCCTGAAGAAAACCATTACTCTTCCAACCCACCATGCCCAGGGTCTGATGTGAGTCCCCATGCCGGATGCCAACCCAGCTCCAGCCCCTTGCTGACCATGGCCATGAGCAGGAGGGGTGATCCCCTGGTCAAGGGAGGACCCAGTGAGTGTCAAAGGAGCTTAGCACTAAGAGTGCATCATTCCCAGAAATGGTTTTCCATTCTAGAGGAACATCTGGGCTGCCAAGGGAAGTGGTAGAGTTTCCATCCATGGATGTATTTCAAAGATCTGGTGCTGAGGGACATGGTTTAGCAGTGGATGGCAGGTTAGGGTGGTGGTTGGACTTGATGATCTAAAAGGTCCCTTCCAATCAAGAAAATTCTGTGATTCTATAACTCTGTGATTCTGTCTACTCACTGTAACTTCCTGCTCTCCTTCCCACCTCCTGAATCTTTGACATATTTTCCTGTACATGTCCCATGATCACAGTGCAGTAATGCAGAGTGCATCTTCTAAGAGTCACAGGCTACCATTTGGTGAGAAAAGGTTCCTACTGTGGAGGTCCTGCGGGGCATGGCAGAAGCCTGCAGTGTCTCCAGACACAGATCCTGCCAGGATCTGGCAGGCACTTCAGGTGGAGCTGCCATGCCCTGGGAAAGGCAGAGATACCTCTGCAGGGACTTCCAGCCAGATAGTTCCTCCCAGAAGTTCAAAACAGCAAGGAATGTGGTCCAGAAGACACCACCTTTCAGAGGGATGAGAAATGGTGAAGTGAGGGTGTCCCTGCAGCCAAGTCACCTGCTGGGGTGTTCACAGGGCAGCATGTCTCAGCACTGTGGGCTGGAGCATCCGCTCTAGTGACTCTCCTCATACCCCACACATGTCCCACAGGAGAACATCTGCAGCGAGGCTATCCAGGGTGTAAGTGGCCCCCACTTGCGGACTCCTTCCAGGGAGTCTCCAGGCCAGCTTCAGAGCTCAGGTTCAGAAGGACTTTGTTTCATTCCAGCTGGCAGCACCACCACCCTTATCCACCCCACAACAGGACCCGCTGCTGACAACTGCTGGTAGCAGCCAGGGGCTGTACACCAACTAATTGATTTTAACTTGTCATTAAACCTGTCTGTGCATCAGCTCCTTTGGCAGAGACTGTTTAAAAGCTGTACTTGTTCGAACAAGAGCTCTCATCAGTCCCATCTCCAGGAGGCCCAGTGGGTTCTCCTGGGCCTGGGAAAAGCAGAGCAGCAAGAACCTTTGGCTAGTAAGAACTGTAGGGGATTTCTGGACACCTGAAGTTATGAAGTTATCTGCCTGGCTTGCTGCAGAATGAAATGGAAGTGGCACACATTTTGAAAAGACAATTATCAGTGATGCAAACAAATGTTTCCCTGCATTTTACCAGGCTTTTCCCCATGGGCTTTCCTTAAGAGAGAAAATGAATGAGACATGGTAGTTTCAAGCACCATCCTTAGCAGGTCAGCCCTCTGCATCTCACACACCGTTCTGTCTGCAGCTGAGCACTACTACGGTACGATGGCCCATGGCCATCATGGAAGAGCAGCTCAAGAATGCCAGACTTACTTGAACTCACTCTGAGCATATTCATGATTTTGAAAAAAAAAAGCAAAGGGCCAGACTTGAATCATTGTTCCTCTTCTACTCAACTCTTACTCAAGGATTTCTGGAGAAGTGTAGCCTGAAAGGAATTTTGTGTGTGGTCTCAAGATTTTATTGCTTAATTGTAATGCAGTAAGAACTAAGTCTGTCCCGTGGGACTCTGACCCTCACAAATGAAATGCCATGATCCTGGATCCTGATATAATGATGCAAAGTGGCCAAGTTTGGTAATGGATATTGTTGGGACCATTCATGGTTTTTACCACCACTGAAGGCACATCTGAAGGTTATAATGGATTGTGATGGAGCAACCCCTTTGAACTATTACAGGCATTGTAGCTTAGAGAAGCCCTCAGGCTGCCTTAAGTTACTTACAAGATCCTACTGTCTTCTGATAGCCCTGGGTATGCAAACAATGGAGCGGTTCTATGCAGTCATTTCTGCTTTTCCCTCTGAGCTGGGACACAAGCCTTGGAGAAGGCTGCCAGCACTAGCCCAGTCTGCAGAGAGACAGGTGCTCTGAAGCTCCGCCCTACAGCACCAAGCCTCTTGGTGCCTCCCCCGTGCCCAGAAACCATAGCCCTGAGTCAGGTGCACAGCACACCCCTGCGGAGAGCTGCGTGAAGGGAGCCCACAGACGTCCACAGCACCAGGAGAAAGACGAAAGGGCATTCCTAGCCTTTTAATCACGGTGGCAAGTCTTTGGCAACAAGAGACTGACCTGAGATTACCCTCAGGGAGTTTATTGGTTCGGGTAGGTGTTACGTGAGTTTCGACACTTGGCAGCTCAGCCTGCAGCTGCAGAGTGATTTTAGGAGCCGAGGGTTTGGGTGCCTGTAGCAGCACCAGGACAGCACTTAGGCACCCACGTCCCTCTGCTGCCAAGAGCCACGGTCCTGCACTCGGTACCTGCACTCTGTTCCTCGGGATGCCAGACCCCCACGGTCGCGTGCCAGCTGCCGCTTTGATTTACAAACTGCGGCCTTTGACGTCAGCTGCAAACCCGCACGGCTTGCCCTTTCCTCGGGGGAACCTGTAATCCCATCATAACTCACGACAGATCTGGTCACCAGACCGATGTGCACCTCACCAGTTTCAGTATAGAGACAGAGGGATCTGTCTTAAGCAGCAACAGGGTGAGCGTAAGGTCTCTTTGCAGCAGTCGCCTTCCTGGCCACAGGCACTCCCGATGCATGACAGCGATCCTATGTGACCGTCACCTTTGAGGGCTCCCTTGGGCCATGACCCCATAACTCAGTGCTCCTGCTCTCTCTGAGGGGCTCTGCAGCCTCCTCGCACACCAGGCACAGGCACTTTGGCACTGCAGAGCCTGAACCGACGGTCTTGTGAGCAGCTGCTGCCATCCTCAGGTCACCTTGCACAAATCCAGCCTGTGCTGGATGCATCTCTAAAAAAATGAAAAGCAAACTGGGCAAAGACGCCGGCCAGTATGATTCCTGGGCCTTACTGGTATACCAACATTGCTTGTCATCGCCAACTCATGGGTTGAATCTAAAATGCTCGATGTAAGAGCAGGAGCAGAGGCAGCTCTGACATGGGTGCCACAGCCCCAGGAGCACAGTCGGGGCCACGGTCCCATCGCACAACTGAGTTCCAGGTCCAGGAATGAGACTGCAGAGCAGACCTGCAGCCAGGGAGCAGCACACGCTCCTCTCTTCTGTGATGATTCAGCTCTGCCACCCAAAAACCTCCCAGCCTGGCACACCTGGGCAACCAGCCAGGCAGCTGCACGGGGCTTGCAGGAACACGGAGCTCAAAACAAGCTGTGCTGGTACTGGGAGCATCTTAGCTGCAAGAGCTGGCACAGTGAGAGGGAAACGGGGAACCAGAGCTAAAGGGGATGGCCTGAAGTCACCTTAATTCCCTGCTTCCAGACCCCTGGGCAAAGTCCTGGATGGATTTCGATGCTCACACCCTTGCACCCCTCTTTCCCTGCAGTAACATCTGCCGCTAGACCCACAGCTGTGGCCAAGGCTGGGAAACAGTGTTGCGCCACACAATCTTAATAGCTTCTTAATAAGTGTTTTGCTGGCATTTATACCACCACGCACATTGACTTGTACCAGCTGAGGGGCACAGAGGTCTGGACACAGTGCAGGTGGGACAGCAATGTGGAGGGGTGGAACTGCCAGTGCCTCGAGGCAGGGTGCTGCTCTGAAGGCAGGCAGTGGGCCCCTCCTGGCTCACAGGGCCGCGTTGTGGGAGGAGGGATGAGCTCAGCGGAGCGAACTTCATTCCTGCCAGCCCTTTGTAGCCAGGGGTGGGCTTTAGTGCCCAGCCAGTTAAAAAAAAGCAATCTGAAGGTGGACAAAATCTTTGTTCTTGTTGCTCTCCTGCTGCACCAGTGATCTTTCCATCTCCATGATACTTCTGTAATCCTCCTGGAAAGAGGAAATGAATTTTCTGCAGACCACTTTTATTGGCACATCTAAGTGCAGAACTAAATAAATGTCCTGGGGGAAATTTTATGTCCTCTCAACAATGTATACTTAAAGCTACTGCTGGTGACCAGGATTTTTCTTGGAAGCTTATTTCCAGAGGTCACCCGCAAGCTAAAGTAGAGAGCAAGCAGAAATTCTTCTCCACACAAGTTTTGCTTGTAAGAGTGTCAGGGTCAGCAATATTTTAATCTCCAGCTAGTTTGTCCCTCCTAATATTTGTCCATTGGATTCTGAGGCTATCATAGCTGCTAGGGAACAAAAGCTCTAGCAAGGTAATTTCTGGGCTGTGTCTTTCAAATCAAAGCCGAGAATTCAGAACTTGCAACGCTCTAGCAGTTTCTTGGAGAGCTTTTCTGGTCATTAAAGCTTGCAGCATGTCTGGAGGGGAGACACGGCTTACTATTGGTCTGGGGTTATGCTTTTCTTCATGGTACAGCCATGGAAGACAACACACAGAGAGAACTGATGACTAGGCAAAGAGGAAAGCCATTGCTGAAGCAGCTTGAGGAAAGCTGGTGCTACAACCTCAAGTGGCTTTTGGGTTATGGCAGATTTTCACTGTACATCTGCACACTGCAGGCTCTGTGGTTAACCTTGACCTCTGGGAGCTGCCAACACACGTCGCAACAGATCTCACAACCCTTTCCAGATCACTGATTTCATACTGGCAGTAGTAAGTTTTTCTCCACAAAGCAGTATTCCTGAATTCTTTCATCATATCAGATTTTTAAATCTCAGATTTTGTCATCTTACATCCACCACAGATTTTAGAACCCAAGGAGCATTTGAAGACAGTTGGTGACTGTTAGTCAAAGACTTTGCAGACCTGTACTTCCTCCATACTCCCAACACAGTTCGGATGACTTTCAATGGAAGGAGCCTTTGGAGGTCATCAAGTCCAATCCTCAAGGTCAACTTCACCATTAGATCAGGTTGCTCAAGATTGTGTACAGTCCATTTTTGAAAACTGCTAAGGATGGAGTTTGCACAGCCTTCTGTGAGGCCTCTTCTGGTTTTAATCTCTTTTGCTGTGGTGTTCTTCTTTTCCTTTTCTTTATATACAGACGAATTTTTTCCTTCTGCAGTTCATAACTGTCACCTCTTATTTTTTCATTGTGCACATCTGACAAGAGTTCACATTTTTCTTCTCTGTATACTGCTGTTGTGTTAAAGGACATCAAATTTGTCGTTATAGGTCCGGTCGTGTTCTGTACACAGAACTACCACGATTCAGATGCACAAATAAGGAAATACACCTTCAGCCCAGTCGCATTCACTGAACGACCACGACCGCCTCAGAAGGGTTTGGTCACGTTGAATGAGCACTGGCACGGCTGGCTGAACGAACCTGTAATTTATTGAAGCAGCAGGCACACAGTTCTTTGGATTGCTGGCGATGAATGCAGACTGCAAGGCACTTGTACATGCAAATGATCTTAACTAATAACATGTTATAAAAATATATATGGTACCTAAAATATATAGTGACCCTGTAGAGATTTCTAAATTCTCAAAAAGGCATTTAGTGTAACTGAATGTTTGAATCTTCCCCATCCCAATGCGGGGGGAAAGAGATGCTCAGCCTGCTGGCTGGATCCAGGTATCAGGATGGTGGTACAAATTTTTTTTATTTCCCAGTGATGGTATCTTCCCTAACACCCCCTCTCCCATGTGCTATTTTTATGTTATTTCTTGTCTCTAAGGTGCAGCTTGAGTGACTCCAGTCACATATACCTTTAATGTGATTGGTATAAAATTCTCTCTCTTCCCATTTAAAGGCACAGACTAACAAAGTTCAGAGCACATGCTCAGTGAGGAGTGGTCATACCTTGGAGGTAGGTGGCTTTTGGGATGGAGGTGTGGTTTTGTATTACAAGGACTTTATAATGAGAAAAATTTACTAGTGGGCAGCATTTTGTCAAAGTCATGACGGGTTGAAGGCTCAGGGTAGCAAACATGCAGCTTGTTAGTTCCATTTAACCTTCAAGCTCCAGTGTTATCACAGACATTGGCCATGGTGTCTCCACTCCATCCTCCATGTAGCTACCTCAGAATCAGAGACATCAAGCTCCTCTGATGTTATCAACCTTTGAGACTGCCTTAGAACTTACTGTGCTGAAGGATGTTTAGGAACTTTCCTGGTGATAAGGATGCTCTGCATATCAGCTGCTCACCCCCCTGGAATGCCTTCATAAGTGCTGGACTTTGTTAGAAATGCAAACATAGATTTGATTTCTAAGTGACCTCTAGCAGTTATTCCACAACAGCCCTATACGGTCAAGCGCTGCACACAGTTTCGTTAATTTATCTTCACATCACTGCTACTACATGAAGAGTTGCTAACTGCAAGTGTGAGGTGGAACATAGAGACTAATGACCGCAACTAAAAGGTCAGAAAGAAAAAGTCAAAGACATTCATTAATTTGGAATGCCCTATTAAGATACACACTACCAGATTTCCATGTATGTGGGAAACACAAATCCTGTTCACATCAACTGCAACTCAAGTTGTTCCCAGACGACTGTCTGTCCTCTTGGCTGGATGAAGGAAAAAACAGAAAATGTGTTCATGCAAGACCTCACTGTGATGCACATGCACAAGGCTGTTAAATGTCCACAAGGCAACGTTAATCCCACCAGCCCACAGCTTGCACAAGAGTATCTGTATCCTCTAAGTGGTTGTGCTGCAGAGAAGGCTGCAAACATTTTCATCTGGGTCATGGTTTCACATTTCCAGTTACAGTGAATAGCAAAGAGAATTCAACAACTGTAAAACCTTATAGACGTCAGCTGAGAGAAAACAATTGCTATAGCAGTGACCTCACAGGCATTTGCCAACAGCAGGACAATGGTGAGACGTGGGCATCATGGGGTCCATTACAGGATCTGGAGGAGCGTCCTTCCTCCTTTCACCTAACCCAATGGTTCTTTTTTAGTAGCAATATCTGGTTCCAACCCCTATTCTCCACCATTACATCCCCACCCATCCTGCCCACTTAGAAGGACCTGGTCTTCCGACCCTTCTCCACTTGAGTCTACACCCCACTGTGGCCTGCCCAGTCTGAGCCCTCCCTCCTACCTGTCCATGTCCTTGCTCTCCTGGGTGTCATGTCCCCCCAACAGCCCCCATCTCTGTGACAGTTCTGATCTCACTGGTGTCTAGTTTTATAGCTCTGACCTTGTTCTTTTTCCTCCTTGAGGTGGATGGGATACTGGTAGGCTGATTTAGCAGGCAAATGAGGATGTTCCTTGCTGACAGCTGCTGCATTTTTGCCCCGCCCAGCAGCGAACAGGAAGTAGGAATTACTGGAGAAATCCCTTGAAATAACTTGGGTCAGAGTGTATTTATTCAATCTGTAGGATGTGGAGTATTCAGGACCTGATTGCAAGTAAAAGCTCTGAGGGAATGCAGCTTCCTCGAGCTGAAACCTAGCAGTTCTGAGCTTCCGATAAGCATGGTGTGGAAGAAATCATCATGAGAAAAAAGATGTCCTTACCATCACATTCCTACTGCCTTTTTCTTGCAAATATTTATAAACTGATACAGAGTCTAAGGAGAGCAGCGAAGAACATGCTAATACAGAAGTCATGTCTTCTCCTTCCATCTCTTCCCACCTCTATTTTAAGTCCTAGTCCAAAATATGAAGACAAGAAGGCATTTGAGCAGAAAGGTCTCCAGTCCTGGAATAAGGACTACGCAAACTGTTTTCTCCTACCCACAGTTTTAGGAACAGATCAGCCATTTTGCTGAAGCTTTTGACCCAAGACAACTATAAATCAGCCAGGCAGCACCAAACTGTGTAGGGAAAATTTAGTCCAAACAGGAAAAGTTTCAAAGGAACAAGTGAATGAAAAAAGTGCCACTACAGCTGGCCAGTGCTTCCTGCTGGAAGCACTGGCCAGCTGTAGCGGTAGGAAGTACTGCTGACTCCTTCTACATTTGTAGTACATGTATCAAATACAACTTTAGCATGATCAACCCACAAAGGTTCATCTACTTAATGATTTGAGCATCTAATCCAGATCTCTAAGTCTGAGGGGTTTTGGGTAAACCTCCACATTGCTGAGGCCATGGAGACCGATGTGTCCAAGCCAGCCACAGGACAGGATGAAAACCTCATCAAAGGCAACACCTTCCAATTGGAGAGAGGAAATTTCAGGCTGCACTTCTATTGTGGAGCAAACTCCATCCTTCAGAAGGAACCTTGAAAAGTCAGAGGTCGCATGGGAGCTCCCTGTTATGTCACATAACTCATACTCCAGGACACCAAAGTGCAGGGCAAAGAAGTCATAACAAAGAGAGGGAGAAGATCCTTGGCTAGAGGACAGAAAATAGCCAAAAAGCTCATTTGCTGCAGCACAAGGTTTTGTCACGGTGACTGATGTTTTGCATGTTTGGAAGGAAATGAATTGGAGGAGGATGAAGAGCATATGTTGTCAAGTGGGTGTAGATCGAAGTAAGCAAACAAAGGAGCATGGAGTGAACTGGCTGACATCAAGGCTGAGGAAGAAGAGGCTGGAAGGAGGAACAGCTGCAGCTGCTTTTAGACAGACATATTTCCTTCAAAACAGTTTAGATTTCCATGTGCTGCTGAAAAGCCTGGTGCAAGGTAGCAGCGACCTGACCAGGGAGGCTTCTAGAACAATACCAACGAGTCAGTTGTGGTGTTCTGTACTACTTGTCTGTGTCCTGACTCGTGGTGCTTGTGGAAACATGTACTGCCCTGCAAGAGTGGAACGCTGCGTCATATGCCATAAGCCTTGTAAGTACCTATGTCTACAAAAGCCGCTTTGCTTTTGTACTAAGTAATGTACTCAAGGCATTAAGTAATGCACATAAGGGCTTGTTAAAAACCAACTTAAATTCAGCTTATCCTTCAGTTACTCTGTGAAGCCCAAAGTGGGTTTCCTCATTGTTCTTTAGAGCTGTCCCAGACCTTCTAGCCACAAACACATGATTTATTTAAGCCGCACATAAACAGCCCCAATTTACATCAACTTCTCATTCAACAGAAAGGAAAGGACATGAAAGAGCTACTTGTCTTCTGTGTGTTACTTGCCTGCAAGGACTGGAGTCTCTCTTTGCAAATTGCCAGTGGTAATCCCAAGCAATTGTCAAAGCTTGTTCCATATTTGGCATCTTAAGAAATTCCCACGAGTCATCATTTGGCACCTTTTTTGCACCAGATGATAAGTCAAAGAACTTAATGATCTCTGAAAAAAGGCAGACCCTTAACCAGACTTGATGTCAACCTCTTGTCAGAATGCAAGATACATCTCCTATGGTTGTCATGCAAACTTACGTATGACACCCAGAGCTTGTTATATAGTTCCTTGTCTGACAAAAAGCGAATAGAGTTATAAATCAGATTACTATTCAGCATGCAAAAAATGACATAGGGTCACCATCTCCATCACAAAGAAACCTGAGCCAAGATGGATAAAAATGAATCAACAAAACCAGTCATATGAAACCAGTTAAAAAAAAAAAACCAACCCGAACAACCTTACTGCAATATACAAAAATAAATAAAACACCACCCCTTCTGCTTTTGAAAATCAGGGTTTGTCTCAGTCGAGAACATGCCGTACGTTTGTCTCTTTGGCAGTATGCCCGACACCAGAAGTAACAGAATTTCTCCAAAATCCCCTCCTCCCAGCTGAGGGCTGGCAAGGAAGGCAGTACCGACTGCTGAATCCCAGGGCTGGTTGACAACCTTCCCTGCCCGCTGTGAGTCAGAGCCCTGCAGGAGCCCTGCTAAGACCAGCAGACCTTGGAGCAGGTGTCTCTGCGATCTCTTCCCCTGACAGGGTGAGTGCTCCTCTCAGGGCCCGCTGGAGCGAAGCGGCTCAAGCTGGTGCTGTTCAGTGGAGTGCTCTTGGACACCTCAGCTCGGATGGAGCACACCCAGACTTGGGGACACTCAGCATCTCAAACCTATACTGGCAGCAGGACGTTTAGCTGACACTGCACTTGCTGCCTCAGGCAGATGTCTGTGCTGCCCATGTTTTTGCTGATTTGGCGGCACTAATAATTGTCAAATAGTCACTGTCAATCTCTGCTTAGCACTTCCTGAAAAAAATGCACTGCTGGCCACTGTGCTTGTACCTGTGGCTTCTGCTGCTCTTTTGCATGCTGCACTGAGAAGTCACCATCGGGTCAGTAGGCTTTTTCCTACTGTTGTGGTGAGCAATTGCATCTGTGCATCACTATTATGATTATGGTTAATGATAATGATGATGATACCCTGGAGGTAT
The DNA here is from genome assembly GCA_013399135.1 of Heliornis fulica. Classification (NCBI taxonomy): domain Eukaryota; kingdom Metazoa; phylum Chordata; class Aves; order Gruiformes; family Heliornithidae; genus Heliornis; species Heliornis fulica. The sequence continues at coordinate 12,366 of VXBZ01001610.1, read as the reverse complement.
TTAAAAGGCGAATAGATGATGTGCTGAAGGACATGATCTAGAGGTGGACTGGGTAGAGTTAGGCTGTGGTTGGATTCGATGGTCTTAAAGGTCTCTTCCAACCCAAGTGATTCTATGATTCTATGTTGTTGATATTATTACTGTTGTTATTTTTCCTTTCCTTTGTTATCCAGTCAAGCTGTTGTTATCTCAACCCACAACATTTTTTCCATTCTCCTCCCACCCCCTTGAGGAAGAAGGCGTGACCGAGCAGTTTTTAGTGCTTAGCTGCTGGCTGGGGCAAGACTGTGACAGCTTCATCTCCTCTGGCCTCAAGAGAGCTCCATGGTGGGTAAGCACCAGCCTTCATTATGTTTCTTTAAAAAGTGCCAGAATAAAACTACCCTGGAGGCCAAACAATAAAAGGGCTCCTCTGCCAGACCCGTGTTCTGCCAGCATGCAGCTCCAGCTGTCTTGTGCCAAGCTGTGCATAACGTGACAGCAAGTAGGATTGTCTGAAGGCACATGACCGGTGAGGTGAGAAGGCCTGCTGAGACACCCCTGAAGGACTGAGGCAGAGAAAATGAAACATAGCAAGGTGTGGACATTGGAGCAAACTTCTTTCTCTTAAATGCCCAGGTTCCTCAATGATACTTCCAGTTGGTTTGCTCCAAAGCATAGTGGGCTCATGTATGTTGAGTGGAGATGACCAGGGTCCCACCAACAAAACAGAGATGGAACTGAGCTGACATCTACTGTTCATGCATGCAGATGTGAGAACCACCTATGAGATCAGCATCAGTAGAGAGCAGATAATGCCAGTGTGGTTCCTACAGACAGGGACAGGAGCACAACCTACAGAAACTCACAGGCAGCACGGATCTAAGTAGGATCACTCTCAGGTAATTATTAATTACAATAAGCATTATTATACAGATTGGATATAATCTTTTTCCTGAGTTACAAAGCTGCAGGCAAACCTTGCCCTTGCTAGTTAAAATGAGCTGTAAGCTATCAGACAGACTTTCTCTAACAGGGAACAGGGAGCTACTATCCCAGCCTAAAATGTTAAAGAAGTAAACTCTGCCTGTTAGCATAATTCTAACTGCTACCAGGAACTTGCATGCCAAAAAGATGCTAATAATTGATGACTTCATCAATCATTCTCTCTCTTTTTGATTTATTTTCTGGTGCCATTCAACATCTAGAGTCAAAGGAAACTCAGAAAAAAAAATTAAAATAAATGCAGATGATGAAGAGAGGTCAGCACACACAGCTTTCTGTTTCCAAAGCGTGTCAAAATACAAGGAAAATGTTTGATGATGCATTAGGATGGACTGTGAACTCGGTTACAAGCTGGGGAACAAGAGACCATCAGCAGTTACACTACAGAGAATAAACCAATTTTAACTGTTTTTCTGAACATTCATTGGGATTTTAGCCACAGCTACCACAACATGTACCAAATATTCAGAGGTGTACATAGCGGTACATAGTATTACCACAATGGAGCCCTATTCTTGCTCAAGGTCTTCCAAATTCTTTAAGTTTCCAGCATTTCAGAAAATTATCCCATTTTCTGTACTTCAGGGGCTTTCAAAGTACTTCACTTAAAAACTGTAAACCAATTCTGAACTTTCATGCCTTCAAAGGAGAAAAATATAGTCATTTGAAATATACCATGAAAATATGCTCAGTACTCCAGTGTTTGGCAATAAGTATCCTTTTAAGGAGTTTGATAAATGTAGATAAGCCTCTACTCTGTATGTCTGAGAAATAAAGTTTGTTTTTTCTAAGGAAAAGCAATAGGTGAATTTCAGAATATTTTGACACAGCATAAAGGTCTGGTCTCAGAATTTTGGACCTCAGTCACTACTGCTCCAAGTTTCATTAAACTGTAAATCCAAGGGAACAACACCTATCTTATACTGTCTTGTAATAAAGCTGCAGTTACAGAAACACATAACTTCATCATCAAAACAAAAATCCAACCTTGAGTCTTGTTAAGAGCATACACACGTACACAGCATTGCCTAATCTTATAAAGTTTGGCTGAAGAGTTGCCAGATTTATAAGCAATAAATCATTTTGATCAAATGAAAACTATAAAACAAAGCAGACGTACATAGAATGTGATAAAAACAATCTTCCAACTATGATATCAAAGGAACAGAAGACTGGAAATCCAGAAGTTTTAAAAATCTGTATCATAACTGTAACCAGAACAATTAACTTAGTAGTAACAGCAACTTTGCATAAACACCAGGAATCACATTTACCCAGAAACCTCGTCAGAAATACACAGAACAGAACTTGGCAAAAAGAACAGAAGGCAACTGCCTCATATCTTTGAGGAGGAGGATGGAAGCGGCAGGGAAAGACACTTAAGTTTTATTAGGTGGGGGAAGTTGGACTGGTTACATTCTGGAAAATGAAAGAAACATTCTCTGTTATCCTTTCAAGGAAAGGATCAGCTAGAGTCAGATGTTGCCCAGAGAAATGTTTCCATTGCATCAGCTGTGACATGGAGAGCGGTTTCTTTGCATCAAGCTTCCCATGGTTTTGGCCAATCTGGCAACTTCTGGATACAGAAGACTTTTCTGAGGAAGGTTCTGAAAAAAAAAAAATAATTATGCAGTAGAGTAAGCAGAGAAAACTTAGACAGAAAATATCAATCAGAATCAATAAGCCAGTTGGTCTTAACAAATGAGAGAAAATAGAACAGCACATACAATCCTTCTATGTCACTGAAACCCAAACATATGTACCCACAATAAGAGGGGAAAGGCTGTTTCTTGCTCATTGATGGAGTTTATCAAGATCACCATATGCTAGTATAAAGACAAATCCTTTTACACATGGATGGGAAAGGAAATATCTTATCTGGCAATCTCCTTTCTTCCATCTTCCTAGTTCTGTGACATTTGGTCTGGTCCCATTCTTTAAGTAAATCTGAATCTAGAAGTATGTTGCAGCAAAATTCATGCTAGCTTCTGTTTCCTCCCAGAGGAGTCATTCCAACTGTCTAAGAATAGTTTGAATAACTATTTCATTGACTCAGCACACTAGAGCTGTGCCCAGTACATGCATCCAGATTATGTCAAGTTATTCAATATACACTATTGCTTAATGTATATCACAGTGAAGAAAATATTATTGCCTGTGAAACACAAAGAGAGGAATTAACTTTCAACAAAGGATCCTAGAGCCCCAAGCAGTAGCAGGCCATTGTAGGGCATGTCATACATTGCTGACTTTGTGATTAACCTGAAATCATAAAGTAGATAAAGAAATCATTTTGGATGGAAGAAAATTGCATCATTAATGGTTTCAAACCTGTCATCAAATATTTTCATAGCAGTGTTACATGCTCTGTAGCAGTGATATGAGTAGCATGGTGACTGAAGAGCACTCTTGTGTTTTTTAATGTTTTGGAGGGCCCATAAAGACTCACATGTGCAAGACTTTACTTTCGACTGACATATGATGCATGTTAACTCTAGACGTGGAATATATTAATTAACTAGCTAGGAAAGGATTCAGAAGAAAATTACAGAATACCATCCACATATTATTTACATAGCAGGGACCAAAACTGAACACAGTATTCCAAGTGTGGCCTGGCAAGCCCCGAGTAGAGTGGGATAATGGCTTCTTCATCTCTGTTGATGATGACCTTGGTGATGCAGCCCAGCATCCCATTGGTTTGCTTTGCCGCTGCAGCAGGAGCTTGCTGTCCACCAGGATGCCCAGATCCTGTTCCACAGAGCTGCACCTCAGCTGGGTAGATCCCAGCCTGTCTGCATCCCCGGATTATGTTTTCGCAGGTACAAGACATTTCATTTGTCTTTGCTGAACTTCACAAGGTTCTTGGTAGCCCATTCTAAAAGCATCAGATTGGTGTCATCCGCAGACTTCAGCAAGAGGCACTTGATCCCATCACCCAAACCACTTAATTAAACAGCATTGCGCCCAGTATTGATCTATGGAGGGCCTCAGTTGTAACAGGTTGCCAGTTTGAAAAGGGACTATTTACAGTGCAGCCTTTCAGCCAGTTTCCCCACTCACTGCATGGACCATTTCTCTAGACTAATGCACCAGTATCTCTAGGAGATGGCTGCAGGGAACCCTATGAAAGCCTTGAAGAAATCGGGGAAGACAATGTCCAACACTCAATCCCACACCAACTGAGCAGGTTACTTTGTCACAGAAGGTGATCGGGTTTGTCAAGCATGATTTACCTCCATGAATTTCTGCTGGCTTTTCCCAATTACATGCTTGATTTGATTTGTGGTAGCCCTGGTAGCTCCATTACTTCTCAAAGATTATGGTGAGTGGCCTTGCAACAATGTCAGCCAGCTCTGAACACCACCAGGGCCAATGAATCTGTAGGGGTCAGGTTTCTGTAATAGTTCACTTACCAGCTCTTCCTTCCCTGACAGTGGGCCTGTGTTTGCATGGACCTGGAGCTTTGTTCCCCAGGCCTGGGGCCACTTACAGGTTCTGCATTTTTAACTCCACAAATTACACCCTGATCAGGTAAAACAACAGTATTACAGCTTTGTAGCTGATCTGAAAGCCAGCAGTCTAGCAAGCAACCCATCTGCATGATCCACGCACTTCCACTGCTTCATTTCAAGATATATATAGACTCATTTCAAGTCTAGAGATAAATAGCTTTCAAACTAACCTTTACCAGCTATTCATTAGTGGCCTTGAATATTTACAAACAAAACACCACATAGTGTCATTTGATTGCAACAAATCACTGGTTGTGCGGGCCTCAGCTAAGTCATGGAATCAAGAAGTATGATACATGAATTGACTATTACTGAAAGGAGTGAATATTCTCTCCTCTTCATCTTGTGACAGGCTTCTATGGCTTCAATATCTGGAATATCCCATAATGAACCTCATTATTTCAATTCTATTTTACTGAGCATCAGGGTTTTCTCCAGTTAGAGACCATATATTCAGAATGGATGTACCACCTCAGCAATGGCCAGAGATAATGAAGAAGAAACTCACTTTGTTGGTCTTTCTTTCCCATACAGTCACACTCCAGCAAGTCATGGGTAACACAGCTGGAATCTTCATGAAGAGTAAAGAGATTTCTAAGCTCCTCTACAGAAAAATGGATGTGTTCAGATGTCTTAGAAAGGTCTACAACTGCCCCAGAAAGGTCCTGTTTGCTGATCTGTCTTTGATAGATCTTTTCTTCTATTGAGCCTGTATTGGGAGAAAAAAAAAAAAAAAAAAAAAAAAAGGCAAGCTAGGATAATTTTGACTACTATTCTCAAGAAGACAAGAAAAATTCTTTATAACAATATTAATAGAAAATGCTAAACCACTATTTTCAGTTATTTAAGCAAAAACAAAGAAAAGCTAAATCAATAAATGTGATGCTTCTATTTTAACTGAGTTCAGAACAAATTTTATGCATTTTTAAATAGGGAATGATTTCCAAACACACACTCACTCTTACTGACAGAATTGCAATAGCTGTCTCACTCTACTAGGGTATGTTTGAGTACAATCTCTGACCTGTGGTTAGTAGTCTGTAGATATACACAGTGTGCTTCTGACCATCTCTCCACACTCTGGACATTGCCTGAAGAAAGCAAAAATATGAAGAGCATTAACCTCCAAATACCATTTCAGTGAAAACCTGTAGCCTCTGCAGATCAAATTACTAGTTCTGCTAGCTCATTCAAAATTATGTTATCCAAAGACAGCATTCCTCAATAAGTGTATTTGTTTTTATAGAAGTCTTTTAACTATAATTTTGAAAACCTAATTTACTTTCTACCATTTCTGCACCCCTCAAGCAACAAGACAACTGACCACATGAGGGTACTAATTCACACATGGAACAGGAGCAGGGCCAAGCTTATTTTAGGTATTAAGCACACAGTATTACTCTACAATAATTTCTTACTGTGTTTATGCAAATATTTTTTAAAATTGTTATTGTTAAGGACTATTTTAACTGAATGCTCTTGTGTCAACTAAATCATCCCATGAGTCCAACAGTGCCATTACCAGAATATCATGGTACTGGCTTTCTTTCCCTTTTAGCATCATTATAATGTGATTTTCTCATTCTGTTAACTCTGATCAGAACCTCTCTTTTTTCTCAGGTATTGTAAATTATCAACAACACTTGCTACACAGCCTAATCATGATTTTCTTTTCTTTTAGAAACACAGTAAATTTCCATATAAAGTGTCGTTAGCAGACTAAAGGGGATACGTGACTCACTCCTTGAAGACAAACAGAATTTACTATTAATTTTTTTACTGCAAAGGGACTTCTCATATCATATATGTAATATGACAAAGAATCATTTCTTTGTCTTCACAGATAAGGGGTTTCCTCCAGTACTGTACTTGTCCAGATATATGGGTAGCAATAAGACATGTAAAGCCAGGGATTTCAAAGCCAATCAAGAGCTCATTTGACACCCATCCCAACACCCATGTACACAGTTGTATCAGACCTGAATATCTGTAGCTGGATTCCAGTCAATATCATACAGGATCAAATGAGATGCTCCGACCAGATTCAGTCCTACTCCACCAGCTTTTGAACTCAGCAAAAAGATAAAAGCTGGACTGGATTTACTATTAAAAGAATCAACAATCTGTTGCCTCTGGGAGACAGGAGTATTTCCATCAAGTCTGGTATAAGTGTATCCATAACATTTGCATGTCTCTTGTAACATGTTCAATGTCTGAGTGTAATTGGATACCAGTACAACTCTGTCAAACAGTAAAACAAAGTTACCTTATCATCTTAGATCTTGGCAAAGTTAAAGTCTGATACCAAATCACTGAAGACATCCAAGAAAACAAAATACAAGTCAAGAAAAAAATTACACATCAACCTGAGGTTACTCATATTTCCTAAGAAACAAAACATGTCCAATTATTTGAAGCACATATTAGATTCGGATGCATTACACCTACTGTCAAAAGCATTCAAATGTTAAGTAATGAATATTTTCCTTCACAACAGAATTTGGCTTAATGCATAGATTGCAGGGATCCAGAAACAAATACAGAGTAGTATGTTTTTTAAAAAAATAAATCTCTATTTATACAAAATAACCATTGTTAATCCGGCATTTGCAGAGTGTAGTAGCAGCTAATAAATTTTTATACATATATATATATATACACACACACGCACACATATATAAGTTGTATATATATATATATGTGTATCTGTTAAAATTTATATATATATGTTAAAATTATATATTTGTATATATTTCTATAGAAAATTCTAATAAACAAACCAATGAAAATCAAATAGGAAAACTGATTCTTTCCAACATTTTATGACTGAAAAGAACTAACATGAAGGACAGTGAAAGAGATCACAGAAAATATACTCTCCTGCTACCTGATTCTAATGACTCAGTGTCTTTTCTCTGATATTCTAAGTCAGCTTCAGAGTTCTGCAAATCTAGAACTTCTATCCTCACAGATATTAGAGTCATAGAAGATGTTCCATTTTTAAAAATAATTTTTGATTAAAAACAAATACTGAAGAACTAGGCAATTTCAGGCAACATCTGGTAAATTAACTTTTTAAAATTGTTTTCAAGTAGTTTTATTAGTAGACTTGATAATCAAACTATGTCCAAGACTAGTTTATAAAGACTGCAAGACCGATTTTTTTTTTCAATCTACCTCAAATTTGCACCTTCATTTTTACTGAAAAATTGAATATAAGCTTTATAAAAGGACTAGCATTGAGTCTGTATATAGCAAAAAATTAGTACTAACATGAGCAGAGAAATAAAAGGAAAAGAAATCATCACCAGAAATGAATTAAAGCAACTAAAATTTAAAGACATAAAATAATGCCTCACCAACAACTGCAATTCAGTAGCTCCTGTAAGACACATACAGGGCAAAGTGCTCTTTCCTGACAGCCCCATTTCTTTTGACTGACAAATAAAGCCAGTACATTTAGATATTAAGCTGTCACTGGTTTCAATGGATGTGAAGCATATAAATTCCAATGATAGTCTCAGCTTTCTGAGTCAGAAAGACACAAATTCCATTACACCAGTGCCAAGAGATCCGCTGTTACTTCCCGCTACTGAATTACAGCATGTCCTATTTAAGCGTCAATTTAAGTAAAAGTTAAAAACTACTTTTGGAATAGCTGGACTTCAAGTCATGAGTAGATAAAAAAGTTATTATGGGAGGCAAGGTCATGTGAGATTTCCATGAATCAGCAATTCCACAGTAACTAACCACGCGCATCTTGTTACCCCATGATAAACAAGAGCCTTTCTGACAAGTTGGTGGCATTTACCACGGCGGAAATAAGCAGTTACTATGCAAGTTTGTTTATTGAGTCTGGTTGTCCTGAGCTTAAAAGGCAGCAAGATCTAAGCAGTTAAATGTGAGTAAAGAGGAAAGAATTTGTAATTTAGTAATTAAAAGCATTTTAGTGCAACTTGAAATATTTAATACATTAATACATCTCAAGGAGACAAAAAATACTGGAAAATCTTTGCAAATAAATATATCATAGTACAGAGGCTGTAGCAAACTTAATTGCTGGTACTCAGTATGAAAAGTACAAAGATGTTTATCTGGAGAAAATATGAACAGAAACTTTGAAATTTTATGTCAGCTGCAAATCCTAGTTTAGTAATTTAACAAGGAAGAGCTTGGAGTACAATGCATTAAATATGCATTGGTACCTCTGCAAACAGTTGCACAGCTTTATTTTGATTATTACATCCCCATGCATTTAAAAAGTAAACAGTATCCCATTATCTCCCTTTTACTTTTCTTTCACACTTACCTTTCAGGAGCCTTAAGCTCATGGATTGCTGCTAACAACCTCACCACCACCTGCAGTTTTCCTGAATCCCTTTCAGAGAAATTATCCAAAGTATAGTTTTGTGGAAAGACATCTATCAGACCTTCGTAGAGACCGGACTCATCATGTTCATCAGACATAGGATCACAGCTTTTTTCCTGTTGAAAATAAAAGGATTCAAGCTCAACACCCCCTCTAATATATTTTGGGTTGGTTTTTTTTTTTTAATGTTTGCTATATTTTTCTTAAAAGAAAACTGGAGGCATAAAAAGCTGTCACAAAGTAGCGAATCATGTGAGCACGGCAACCGCCCAATACTGGATTGAAAGCAGAGTTTTAAAAATACTGATAGCATTTATTTTGGTTTTAAACCTCTAACCTACAATGTTGTTTGCAGCTGAGAGTAAAAGTTTAGGTACTTATAACTGAAAAATGTGTTTTACTCCTACTTAAACAACCACACAGCTGTACACCTAAGGCAAAGCCATATCAAACTTGGGTGAATAAATCAGTGCTCTGTTTATTCTTTCTAAATCACGTAACACCTTATTATGGAACCTCCTAGTCACTAACGTTTTTTTAGGAAGATGCTGTCATTAAGATTCAGTTATACAACTGGAAATTGCAAACAAAAAGCTAGCTAGTAAAACAGAAGGTAATATTTTGCTAGAATTTGAAAATCGATGTTTCACAGGAAGGACAAAGCCAAATTACTCAAACACCAAAACCACAACCAATGACTTGCATGTACAGTCCTTTCCGTCCCAATAGCTTCTAGAGGGGTACACTTTCATGCACAAAAAATTTCTAATGCTTATACTGTGAAGTAAAGGTAATGAACTGAACCTGGCAGTGCTGAAAGCTGCGGGGAGATCTGTGCCGTGGGCATTCCCACAGGTCCCGAAGGACAGATGTCAAGATTTACATCTCCACTCGCCTCCTTGGACTGTGAGTAGTGGTCACAGGAGTTAGTATTACCAATTTCTGACTATCACATTAGTTGCCTAAACGAATGAGAACATTTCTATACAAATAATAAGGTGTACAGTGTGTCAGGATCCCAGAAGTGGAAATGGAGACATCTAGTATGACTGATATCTTGAGCCAGCAGCTCCCAGAAACACTGAGCTTTAGAGAGTGAAATTATCACATGGACAAGGAGATTTCAGAGGAACCGGCAGACAAAGTACACAGAACAGACTCTTGCTAACAGCATTCTTTGTAGAATTCACATTTATATGTATTTTCACAAATATTCAGAGACAAGATTAAGAGGGAAAATACACGAAGAGCAGGAAAACACCAGAAATCAATAGGAAACTCATGATCTATCTTCCCCAAGCACATTCAGTTTTCCTAACCTTTGCATTTGTGAAAGCAGATCTCCTAAAGCAACTTGCATGTGAGAACAGTGCATGACATTAAGTAACACGCACATTGACCATAACATAGTTTTAGTGACCTTTGCTTGCTGAAATGACTAATTGCAGGCACCCACCCCCACACAAACAGATACCTTTATAGCTTTAAACAGAAAGCATGGATGGTTGCAAAGTTTTTTCAAAACTCCTATACACACTAGGTGAGGACTGTTTTCTAGCCTGCCTTGCAGACAGGAACAAATAACTTGAGAACTAAGCAGCTTTCGATACAATTCCAGTTGCAATGCTGTTGGTCGACAGAAAATTATGCTCTCCTTTTTGGGTGGTAGAAATCTGTTTATAACCTCCTGTGTTCTCCTAAGGATAAAGAGCCCAGTGATGCGTGTCAGTTCTGCTGCTCTTTTTTCTCCCAGTTCCTTTTCCTCCTAAAGGAACAAAGCACAAATTAATTAGAATCTTGCATTTCACACACTAGAAATTTCTATTTGATTTTAGTTGGGTAGTTAAAGAACAGTTTAAATTGCAGAATGATAGAATTGCTTTGGTTGGAAAAGATCTTTAAGATCATCAAGTCCAACATTTAACCTATCTCTGTCAAGTCTAACCACTAAACCATGTCCCTGAGCACCACATCTATGCAGCTTTTAAATACCTCCAGGGATGGTGACTTTACCATTTCCCTAGGCAACCTGTTCCAGTGCTTGACAACCGAAAATATCTTTTGCTGAAGATATTTTTCATAACATCCAATCTAAACCTCCTCTGGCACAACTTGAGACTGTTTCCTCTCATCTTACCACTTGTGAAGGATTTCACTTTCCAACATGGGACTGTAATGAGCAATTCTTCTCCAGTTAGTATCAATGTATTAGCTAGATTCTGTTTCTAAAGTCCTAAAGAAAGGAAGATAATGTCCCAGAAGGCACCCAGGCCTAAAATTATATTCCAGAATTTCTTGATTGATGCAATAAAATCATGCAGACTTTGCAGTACTGTGGAGAAACTAAGAATGAACAGAGTATCGTGTAAAGTGCATGGCATTTGGGGGAATGCAAGGTGTTGGAAGAGCAATTTTTTGCCTGAAATGTCGTCACTTCAACATGCATGCCTTCAGCTCCTTTTGAAGAACAACAGATTTTATTTTAAACAGAAAGGTAAAGAACTTTTGCTACTATTAGTTCTGAGCTTTACTGCATAAAAAGCAAATTTCACAGTGCTATCTACGCATTTTCTTCTATAACTGAATTTTTTAAAATAATATACCTTTGTTGCTGAAGGTTCTCTAGACCTGACAATTGGTTCCTCATATATCTTTTTGTATGTTGATAAAGAACCAAGTATTCCTGGATTCACAAACTCTATTAATGCATAAAATTCTTGCAAGTCATTTTGGATTGGAGTACCTGGAAAGAGAAAAAAATTATTTGGTCTAGGATAGTGTTTTCTTGAAAATGAAAGAAGTACAATCACTGAATGCAGGGTTTAATATTGAGAATGCATCCTGAAAACAGATGGTTTGTATCAGTGTAAATTATTCCAGACTAGTGAATTATTCTCAAACTTTATCATGATTAATCAACTACTATGCCACTAACTAAACAGACTGCAAGTCTAGTAGTTTTGAAACTGGAATTAAAAAAGGTAATTTCTAAATCAACTGTATTCAGCTTGAAGAAGAGGAGACCGAGGGGTGACCTCATTAATGTCTATAAATATGTTAAGGGTGAGTGTCAGGAGGATGGATCCAGGCTCTTCTCGGTGATGGCTAGTGATAGGACAAGGGGCAGTGAGTCCAAAATAGAAAGTTCCATCTGAATATAAGGAAGAATTTTTTCACCGTGAGGGTGACAGATCACTGGAACAGGCTGCCCAGAGAGGTTGTGGAGTCTCCTTCTCTGGAGACATTCAAGACCAATCTGGATATGTTCCTGTGTGTTCTAATCTAGGTGATCCTGCTTGGGCAGGGGGGTTGGACTGAGTGGTCTTTTGAGGTCCCTTCCAACTCCTAATATCTGTGATTCTGTATTGAATAACTGCAAATGAAAACAATAGGTGTACATAAAGAGTCCTGATTCCCTCAAAGAAGTTCCCAGGCTCTTCGCCTGTACCTGTAGTTAGACAAATTTTGCATTTACAAATAAAAATAAAAGTAAAATAA
>VXBZ01001609.1:107140-128796 GCA_013399135.1 Heliornis fulica | reverse complement strand
TCTTGCTGAACTAGGACACCTCACATGTATAGAGTATGTGCAAGACAAAATATAGTTCACCCATGGAAGGAGTTAAAAGAAATCAAGTACCTAAGCAGAACCTTTCTGAAAAACCCACAAACCAACCAAAAAACCAAAACCAAAACTCAATAATGATTCTGATACGATGAATTGTATCGCACACCGTAGGTTATTAATTACTTTTTCAAATAATATTTTAAATAATTATAAGAATATGCTATAAAGACAATCAGCCAGCTAATCAAGCTATAACAAATCTTTTTATGATTATCAGCTGTTAGAATGTGGCTCAGTTTATTGTTACATTAGATGGTCTTCTAAAATAGGTCATTCAACTGTCAAATGTAAGTAGAAGTCTCTCTGAATCTAATAAGGGCAATTAAATGTGCATTATTAGGGATTTACTCAGTTCTTTTAATCATTGTACAATACAGAAGTCAGTTTCTTTTATCTGTAACTTGAATCTATGAACACAGAGCACTTGAGGGCTTGTGCATCATTTTCATTAACTATAATTGCTTTGAACTAAAATCTCACTCTCTTGCAGTTTAATTCCATGTTAATTTGTATCACTACTCTGCTTTGCTTGCAATGAGCTTCATTTTTACAACACTTGACTGTAACTGTGAGTTGCAGAAAACACAGATTCTGAAGATGTAAAGCGGGTGTAATTGGCACAGGGTGCAGCTGATTTGGTTTTGGTTTTGGTTTGGTTTTTTTTTGGAGGGGGGGAGGGCAGTTGTGGGTTTGGTTGTTTTTTGTGTTTTTTTTTTTTCTTTTTTTTTAGCTTGCTTTATGAAAAAAAAATGCTGTTGGCATCTGCACTGGTTACAAAACGATTAATTCTTTTCCTAGGTTAGAGCTCCACTTGGTGGTTAATTGGACAATGTGTAACACCGTCATTAACTTCATTATAAAAATAATCACGAAACGACTCATGATTATTTTCATAATATAAAGAAAAGATTTTAAAAAATACCTAGGAAAATGTATTCTCTACCTGTACTCTCTGCTATTAAGAACACTTTTAAAGACGAGAATACAGTTTCTTAAACAAATGCTGATATAATTTTAATTTATTCTCCCTAATTTCTCAGATTATAAAACAAAACATTCCTATTCTGCTTGGTAGATCTAGGTCAGATAACACAAGAACTACCAAATTTTTCCCACAATAATAAAGAGAATTGATTCTGATTCTTTTAATGGGATCCTGCAGAGGGACGAAAAAAATCACAACACAAATATTTGGATTTATATATGCAGTTAATTTGTTAAACGTTATGTATACTGCATCAGATAACTAAATATTACATCAAGATTACCCATTTTGTGACTCTGTGATTTTGCTTAAAGGAAAGTCTCTGAAAATTTTTATTTCTGATGATAAAATATCTAATATTGTTTTAAAATGCCTATGATTTCCTGTTACTTTTGCTGATGTTTTTATTTTTTTTTATATGTTTGTCATTATCAGGCAACATTTGACTAATGGTAGCTGATTAACTGTTCTTTCTTTTGGAAAGAAATGCTGTTCAGTGCAGCTCTTAGAAAACTTGAGTTTGGAAAAGTCAGATCAAAATAATTTTCTATAAATTCTATCAAGCATTTTTATCCTAAATATGATTAAAAATACATAAAATAAAAAAAATTTAAAAATCTGACCAAAGGATATAAAGAGGTTTTCTATGAGATTACAGAGTATTAAAATTTTTATAACTTAGATAAAACAATGACAAAAAAACCCCAACAAAACAAAACAAAAAAACTTTTCAGTTACCATCCTGTAGGGTAACTGCCATTTTGGAATTATTGATGGAAAACCACTATTAATCTGTGGTAAAATCTGTGATAAGATGCATTGCTATGTAGAAGAAGAAAACATGTCTGAATTATCCAATATGTGTATAAAGAACTATTCTCTTTTTTTTGATTTTTTTTTAATTTAAATATTGCTTTCACTTAGCAATGCATATGTATTTGCTCTTTATATAGCTGTCTCTTAAGCCTAGCCTTGGAAGGTGACTTTCATCAATGTAAGTAAGGGAACCCACAAATTCTGTCTGTACAAAAGTACATTCACACATTAGGTCACACATATTAGGTGTATGAAAAACATCCAAAACCTTACATGAGTCTGACCTAAACTTCTTATAATTCCCTTGTGTCAATGGGGAAATCCAGGCTGCTTTTGGAATAGTTTGGATAAAGCAGTCCTACACATTTATCTAAGAAAAAGGTGAATTGTCTTGACAGTGCACCAATTTATCTCTGAATGAGAGCCTACATCTCCATCTAGGCTACTCAATCCAAGTTCACTGTTCTCTGGCCCTGAGACTGAATAACAGAAAGAGAGTAGTAACATAGAAAAAGACTTTTGGGAACAGGGATTTGCCCATACTCACTCCTGAATTGTGCTCAGATAGTCTTTGGAAAAGGATGAGTTGCCTTAGAATGAAACCTTGCCAGGCACCCTGAATTAATTTAACAGTAGAGATGATGAAGCTTTTGGGTGCATGAGTGTATTGTCGCACCATTTAATTTATAGAAAAGGATGTAGTTATTTGTCCTACTTTCAATTCAGATACCTTTTATGCAGCTCCATGAACTTGTGCCCAGCCTGCTACTTCTGATACCATAACACAGTACTTTGAGGGCCACGTTTCCACCAGTAAATGAAATGTAGTCATATATGAACCTTCCCAATTAACTCAATTTATATGATAAATCCAAAAGGTCAATACAAATCTGAAGAGACTGGGTTTTACATGAAAGTTTTATAGAACTTCATGGCCCAGAATTACAATGGAGTTTAAATGTCTCAAAGTAGGCTCCATCTAAAATGCCATATTCATAACTCTTGTCTGAACACCATACAATTCTGAAATCTTCTGAAGTGAAATGTTATCAAAGATTTACCCTCTTCTCTCAAGTCATTAAACTAGAGAATTAAAAGGTAACACAGTCAAAGGCTTAAGTATCAATTATGGAATGAGAAATCACTGGCTTTTATGTGTGAATTAGAAAAAAATGGTTGAAATTACAAACTAGTCAAACAGAAATATCATCTTCATACATGCAACAACAGTGTTTCAAAAGAAGATTCTGGTTTGCTAATATTTTAGTATTTTTGAACACGTCTTTCATATTCAGTTCACAATAAAACAGTAGATAAAAGAGAATTGAATGGCATGGTACTTTCAAAAGATTATTGGCACAGTAATGCAGGAAAAAGATCCCTTGAAGCTAAATCATATAGTGAAAGGCAAATAATAGAGGAAAAATTATTAATTTTCTGCAGAGCAAAATGATAATCATAATGTTATTGTTTCCACCGAATAATGCTGTGCTTATTCTTACATGTATTCTTACAACAGGGGGAAAAAAAGGTTTCATTGTAGCCATTTCCGTAAGTATTTCTGCCAACTGTATCATTTAAATAGGAAATCAAGATTATGGATGTTTAAAGAATAGCCATTTTATTTATTCTTTTGCCTTTTCATATTGGCTGTTCACCATCATCTCATAGTTTCAGGATATGAGTTGTTCCATGTCAGAATAACCAGAAACCCAGAATTATGGTGCATTCAAAGAGAATACAAATAATGAGAATATTAATACATTTCTCAGAGAAATAAATAGTATTGTATTTTATGTTAAAATAAATGAAATGTAAGCTATGTGCAAAGTTATAATTTATATGTAGAATATATATACCTGTTTTATTTCATTGAATAGAAAAATTAAAAAGCAATATTTACTGAGTTAAAAAGGAAATTAATTCAATACTGGCAAAAGGATTATTGTTCACATATACAGGCACTAGAACACAGAATTCAGAAATATAAAGTATTAAGTACAGAGGTTAATATGGAATAGCTGATATTTCACAGCTGTTTATTTTCTGGTTTTCTGTTTCTTAGTCATGATAATGCAACTTCGCTTACAGCTTTTACTTCTGGAACAAACCAAGATAACTTCTCATTTCCCAGAAGCAAACAAACTATATGGGCACATATTTTATCTCAGGTGTCACATGAGAGATTTTGAACACTTTTTTTAGTGGTTACAAGGAAGTAATTTTGATGGCACATCTTATGCTACTTCCAATTCCCCATACAACATTTGACGTAATAAGTGAAGGAAATACTTCTTTTTTTTTTTTTTCCCAGGAGATTTGATTAGCATTTTTCACATGTTAGTCACACTTGTATTAATCCATTTGGTATTTTATTTACAAAGAAGTAGTATCACTCCAGCTGTAGAATGGCATATTTTTGTCTGAACAAATGGACCATTACAATCCAAACCCACCCCCAAGACCCTGCTCTTTGCTTCACAATGTTTTGCTGTTATGCCATTGTCTTGGGCCAGATCTGAAGCAGAGTGGACATAACTGGCAATCTGGAAAGGCCACCAGAGGTCATAAAGTTCAGCCTGTGAGTGTGTGTATGTACATACTTCAGGAAGGACCATCAGATACATAAAGTTCTGAAGTATCAGATAAAAGAATTTTACTAAATTTTACAGTAAACTTTTTTTTTCCTTCAATTGTGTGTAGACAAAACCTAAAGGGATCACTTATGATAAACTAATAAACAACTCTTCCTCTGTCCTCCATTTTTGTTTGTTTTATTTGTCTTGTAGTTGCAGCAAACTGAGTGTGGTGGGTTAACCCTGACTAGAGGCCAGATGCCCACTACAGCTTTTCTATTACTCACCTTCTCAGCTGAACAGGGGAGAAAAAAGGCACGTGCATCAAGACAAGGACAGGGAGAGATTATTCAGCAATTACCTTCAAGGGCAAAACCTACTCAAGAGGGAATAAAATGCATCCAATTTATTACTCAATTAAAACCGAGTAGGATAATGAGAAATAAAACCAAATCTTGTAACACCTTCACCTCACTCCTCACTTCTTCCTGTCCTGAAGTCTCTACCTCTTCCCCACCAGTGGCACAGTGGAATAGGAATGGGGATTGCAGGCAGTTTGTCACATATTGCCACTCCCTTCTCAGGGGGAGGGCTCTTCACACTCTTCCCTTGCTGCAGCATGGGTTCCCACTCATGAGAGACTGTCCTTCATGAACTGCTCCACCATGAGTCCTTCTCATGGGGAATTCAATTCATCACCAACTGCCCCAGTATGGGTCTCTGACGAGGTGCAGACCTTCAGAAACAGACAGTTTCAGCATGGTCCACCACAGACTCACAAGTCCGTCCAGCAAGCCTGCTCTGATGTGAGCCCCTCTCTCTATGGGCTGCAGGTCCTGCCAGGAACATGCTACAGTATGGGATTCCTACAAGATCACAGCCTCTTTCAGGTGTCTCCACCTGCTCCAGCATGGGGACTGCAGGTGGGACTTCTACTGCCCACCACCATCCATGGGCTGCAGAGGGACAACCTGCTTCACCACTGTCTTCTCTGCAGGCTGCCAGGGAGTCTCTCCACTGGCACCTCAAGGACCTGCTTCTTCACTGACCTTGGTGTCTGCAAAGTTTCTTATATCTTCTCTCTGCTTTCTCTGGCAGCAAAGAAACACCCTATTGCATTGTTTGCGATCTTTTCACCACTGCTGATTGGTTTGGTCTTTGTCAGCAGCGGGTAAGTCCTTGAGCCCCTTGATACCTTGAGGTATTTACCCTGTGAGGCCTAAGGAAACCTTCTGGCTGCTTCTTAAAGAAACCACCCCTGTAGCCCCCTCCCCACTGATACCAAATCCCTGCCACACAGACCCAAAACACTGAGCCTGGCCATTGTTTTGTGGTTTTGGTTTGGTTTTTGGTGTTGGGTTTTTTTTGCCCAGCTACTCCTAACAAAGGTTTTTAACTTTACACATTATTTTATTTTGGCTATTTTGAAAAGAGGTTTTGAGGACTGAGAAAGAGAAGCAACAACATCAGAGACATTTAAGTGAAATGAGAAAAGGTAGCAAGGTAAGCGCATTTTAGAAAAGCAAACAATACAATCACTATTTAAAGGTTTATCCTGCTGCAGTTTAGATCAATACATAGTGTCACGTGATGGTGATTTTAGCATCATTTCCCCCAGTAATACTTTCCACCTGAAGTTTATTACACCTGTCTTTCTCATCAGGCGCAACTGTATTTTTAGACAGCTCCTAAAATGTTCAGAGGGCCTCCCCCACGGTCGTTCCCGGCCACCTGTGGTGCTTCCTGCCGCCAGGCCTTGCTCATGGTGCCCGGTGCTCCTCTCGCCTGGGTGGCAGTGCAAGATCACTTTCGCCCAAGAGCCGCCCGCAGCGGAGCTGTGCAGGCCGGCAATGCTGTGCGGAGAGGGGAACCGACACGGCGGTAAGAACTATTTGCTTCTTCAACTTTTAGGGAGCCGGTATTGACGACTTAGAGTATTGGGTGGAATATGAGGAGAGACTTTGTCCTCTCTGCTGAAGTTAACTTGTCAGTGACATGGTCTGTGTGGAGGGAACAGGGTATTTCACTCTCTTTTATTCTCTGGGCTACTGGAGATCTGGCAGGGATCTCTTCCCACCACACGCCAGAGTACAACTTACATAGCTGTTCAGGAGCAGATGTCTCACCACGTCCCATTGTGATGTTTAATAACAAAGAGTTATGGAAAAGTATTCTGGCAGTAGGGCCAAATGTCATCATCTGATTAGAATGTTACAGACAGATTCGTCTTGGAAAAAGCTGTCTGGAGTGGTCTCAAATGAATCCAGGGACTGAGCTGCTAGGTAGTGTTGAGGATAAGGGATTCAATTATTTATATTTTCTTCTTTGTCTTTTTTATTTATCGGAACATTTATGCTTGGTATTTTTCCTGATGTTGAGAGTGAAATCAAGACTCTTTTTATGATTCAGTTTATGACATTTCCTGTAAAACTCATCTTCTGTGGCTAGACTTTTAAAATAAATAGTATTTAGGCATTGTGACATACAGAGCCACATATTTAAGACAGGGACTGAGATTAAAGAGCGGTAAACATAACGTGGAGTTTCTAATGTCTGAGACAATGAAATACTGTGAAAGAAGAGCACGTGTGAACATCATTCAGAAAGCCCAGCACATTCAAAGATGCCACACTATATAGCCAACAGAAAACGTCACAGAGAAAACGTGACTGCCACTCTCAGAGATATGAGAGAAGCAGCAACAGTTATGAGTCTAGCAAAGCATTTAGAGTATACAAGTCAGTGGACTTTCAAAACTGCTGGGCACTGGCTGCTGCTACTGATGAATGAAAACAGGTGTTTCTGCAGCCCAAAACACTGACTGAAGATGGGATGCATTGGTGTGTATGTGACCATGTATGTCTGTATATGAGGAGAGAAAGGGATAAGTCACTATTTACCATACTGCTTTGATGAGTATTATCAGTCTATATCTAGAAAAATAGCAATTTCTTGTCAACAGGAGAAAAAATTATCAGGGAGCGGGTGGGAATCATACACTTTGAAGGAAGACATTTATATAAAACATAAATTATATGTTAAACGTTGGACCTTAAATCTCATCTAAAAAATGAAGTCCATATAAATAGATGTCCATCTTATACAGCTTCTTAGCACCAATGTAAACAGGCTGTTGTGAAACTTCAGATTACTGGAACAGGCTGCCCAGAGAGGTTGTGGCGTCTCCTTCTCTGGAGACATTCAAGACCAATCTGGACACATTCCTGTGTGATCTACTCTAGATGATCATGCTCAGGCAGGCAGGTTGGACTGGATGATCTTTCGAGGTCTCTTCCAGCTCCTAAGATTCTGTGATTATGTTAAACTTCTAACATACAGTTTTATAACAGTTTATTTATATATTCACAAAATATTTTTTCCAGTAAATATTTTTATCAGTCCATAAACACTATGTAATAGAGTAGGAAACACAGCAGATATCAAAGATAAGATAGAACAAGACTGAGGTGTAAAGCCATTGACTATATTTGAATCACTTCTTATACTCTACTGCTGGGAAGATTTACATTTCAATTTCTGATGAGACAAAATCCAAAAGCAGAATATTATAAGGAAACAATTTAGAATAAAAGTATTTATTCTAAAATAAGAATGAGCCTGGTTCTGTCCTCCTGACACTCACCCTTTACATATTTATAAACATTCCTGAGGTCACCCCTCAGTCTCCTCTCCTCCAAGCTGAAGAGACCCAGTTCCCTCAGCCTTTCCTCATAAGGAAGGTGTTCCACTCCCTTCATCATCTAGTGGCCCTGCACTGGACTCTCTCAAGGAGTTGTATGTCCTTCTGGAACTGAGGGGTCCAGAACAGGACACAATACTCCAGGTGTGGTCTCACCAAGGAAGAGTAGAGGGGGAGGAGGAACTCTCTTGACCTACTAGCCACGTCTCTTCTAATACACCCCAGGATGCCAAGAAGACCAGTGACAACGAGGGCACAATGCTGGCTCATGGTCGTTGTGTTGTCCACCAGGACCCCCAGGTCCCTCTCACTTGCACTGCTCTCCAACAGGCCAGTCCCCAACCCATACTGGTACTGTGCCTCTTTGAGCCTGGGAATTTCTGTGTTTTATTTTATGTGATCATATAGGTTTTGAAACCTATTCCAGTATTCAAAACAATAATAAAATGCACTGGTCTATGTCACTGTATTTCCTGATCATAAAAAAAAAAAGAAAAGAAAAAAACAATATCCTGATCATTCTGCATGTTTAAACAGTTTTCTTTTCCCTTGTCTTCAAAATGTAATTTATAATAAATAGATTTTGTTGCCTTAGAAAAATCTTATAGAAATCTTGTAACAATTCTTCTGGTGTTCCCTTTTAACATTTATGACATCCTGAAACATAACATTTAATCTAAAACCTCTCAAACCTTTTTCCCCATAAATTCCATGAAACATTTTCATACACTGTTGACCCAAAAGAGTTGAGAGATATAGTAAATTAATAGGTAATCCTGATTAAAAACCAAACAAACCAGAAAAGAAACCACACTTCACTGTATGGTATGCTTGGGATAATCATGAATAATCTATTTGCTTTGGTTAGGAACAATCAATATAGCATTTCATATCTGATATGAGAACAGATGCCACCGTTAAATGTATTTTCCTCCAAAGTAATCATAATATTTTGTGCAGCAGCTGATCCTCTGTGGTACATTATTCTCTTGAAATTCAATTCTACAGTATAGCAAAACTGTGAAAGAGGAGTGATCTATGAACTAAAAAAACACTTTAAAAAATGAAAATGTCATGTCATTGTGGCGAAAAGATCAGGTGTTAAAATACACACCAGTCTGAGTTCATTAGGAAATGCTCCAGGCTGGCAGATGTGCCAACCCCTTTTATTTCAAACTCCCATCACCTCTGGCAACATTGCATATCTGTTACATATTTTGCAGAAGCTGTTTTTCAAATTATGTCTTCAATTTAAAATTACAGAATCACAGAAATGCGTGAGTTGGAATGGACCTCAAATATCCACCCCTCCCCGTCATGAGCAGGGACACCTTCCACTAGAACAATTACACAAAGCCCCATCCAACCTGGCCTTCAACACTTCCAGGAATATGAAGCATCCACCACCTTTGTGGGCAACCTGTTCCAGTGCCTCACCACTCTCATCGTGAAGAATTCCTTCCTAATAGCTAATATAAATCTACCAACTTTCAGTTTAAATCCATTACCCCTTTATTCTATCACTACATGACCTTGTAAACAGCTGCTTAGAGTTAATGTCAAGGGTCAGAGTTTGAATTCATTTTTCCTAACAAGTGACACAAAAACTGTCTGGATTAAAAAGAAAAAAAACAAACAACAACAACAAATTTGAAACAATAATGACAAAAAATAAAAAACCAAATGTATTAATGTTTTCAGTACTTAAACTTATGCTCCTACCAGTTATTTTTTTAGATGACACCTAGCCTTCTAAAAATTGTTACAGTTTGAGAAGTACTCACACCAGGATCATTGTCATTTAAGCAGTAACATGTAAAATCTTACCACATGTAAAACTTGCATCATCTGTAATGATTTCCCTTGCAGTTTCCAAGTGATAACTTTTGATTTAAATGCAAATGTTGTTCAAATTTATTTAATTTGTATTTCTGAGGGGATTGACATTTCTTTTAGGCACATGGAAGAAATGAGTTTATACCATATAAATACAAAAGAATGTCTATGTTCTAATTGTAAGGAGAGAACTTTCCTCTTACCCATGGTCTGTCTCAATGATGTTATCTAGGGAACAAAACATATTTCTGCTTTTACTGTTGCTTTACACTGACTGGTGTCACAAGTGACCTTGATACTCTCTCCTGGTTCACAACTATAAAAATATATTAAGGACAAGTGTAGGGTCTTGCATCTGGGGAGGAACAACCCCAGGTACCAGTATAGGTTGGGGACTGGCCTGTTGGAGAGCAGTGCAGGTGAGAGGGACCTGGGGGTCCTGGTGGATAGCAGGTAGGGCACACTGCTGGCTCATAACCATGAGCCAGCAGTGTGCCCTTGTGGCCAAGAAGGCCAACGGCATCCTGGGGTGTATTAGAAGGGGTGTGGCTAGAGAGAGGTTCTCCTCCCCCTCTATTCTGTCTTGGTGAGACCTCACCTGGAATATTGTGTCCTGTTCTGGGCCCCTCAGTTGAGGGGTGACCTCAGGAATGTTTATAAATATGTAAAGGGTGAGTGTCAGGAAGACAGAACCAGGCTCTTCTAAGTGATGGCCAGTGATAGAAAAAGGGGCAATGGGTCCAAGCTGGAACATAGAGAGTCCCATGTGAATATAAGGAAGACTTTTCCACAGTGAGGATGACAGAGCACTAGAACAGGCTGCCCAGAGCGGTTGTGGAGTCTCCTTCTTTGGAGACATTCAAGACCAACCTGGACATGTTCTTATGAGATCTACTCTAGTTTATCCTGCTCAGGCAGGGGTGTTGGACTGAGTGAACTTTCAAGGTCTCTTCCAGCTCCTAATATTCTGTGATTCTGTGATTTCTTCTTCAGCAGAACTGTCTGCACCTGCTTAAGTAAGAAATGGTACCTTGGCAACAGTAGGCTTCATTAAGTAAGGGAGGGACTGACAATATATTATTTTTAAAAACACATATTAGGGAAAAAATAATAGCCTTATTTTTAAAACTGTCTTACTTTCTTAGAAAGAAGCAATGGATGTGGGGCACATTAAGGGTTTAAAAGAGAGGCTGTGAAGGGAGTGAGGAAAAATGCTTTAATCAGGAGCTTAGAACCTCATAATGAGTGACAGCTGATGCCACAAACTAATTAATGATGCTCTGATGAGAGTAAATGTCCCCTGGAGATGAAACAAAATAGAGCAGTGACAGAATCTGAGAGTGGGAAAAAAGCTAAGGGTAAGATGAAGAAAATGTTTTGGTATAAATAAAAGCCCTGTATTTAAGTAGAAACAAAGCTCAAGTTCATTAAGCAGCAGTAGTCATGCATCTTGTACTAACTTCTACAGTTTCCATGGTACTTGTTGCAGTTTTGGGAGACAGAATGTTCCTTTGGGGAACCTGAATTTACATGTTTCTGTGTGGCAATAAATAAGTGAAGTTTGGCTTAGTTTGTTAAAAGCTCGTTGGCCATAGGAGGAAAAGTACTGTAAGAATTTTTTGTCCAAGCTATGTCGCTATTCGTATGAAAGCAAACTCATGTACACCACATAAAAATATACACATGGATATTTCCTTCTGCTGTGATTACTTGAACTGAGCAGATTTTATAAGCATTGTGCATGTTTATGGAGCATTTACCTGCATGAATTGTCCCATAGGCCATTTTGCCTGAGCTGCTGTCTTGGATTTTCTACCTCGCCCCCTGCATCCCCAGAGCTGAGCCTCGGCAGCAGATCCATGCCTCATGTTCACCCTGCATTTACTGTAGATATTTTACAGTCTGGCTCCATCATTTTATGAGATGTAGAGCTCCCCTCAAAACATGCCATTTCTCACTGGCATTCCCAACCTACTTTGGCAGAATGGGGAAAGTGGAAACTTAATACATATGAGGTCATTTATTGGACTCAGACTCATACCTTTCACATCTCAGTCTTTTTACACTCTTCTTCTAAGGTTCAACTGTGTCTGAAGAACTTTGTTAGAAGCAGGAAGATGGTTGGGGAAGAAAGCTGCCTCGTTGTCTTGCCCTCACTGCCCTTCACTGAGCCAGGGTTAGGAGAAATTATACTTCCCAAAGGTCAAAGCAACATGTTCAAGTGGGAGAAGTTTTGTATTAAACAGTAGGAAAGGTAATTTGTTAGAAACTTACAGGCTTCTGGGAGGAAAAGAAGAATACTGCACCGGTGAGAGGTGCTGTATCCTGAGTCACCTTCAGAAGTAATGAAGACTTTCCCAGGGAGAAAAAGGAGCCTATCTGGAATTTATTACAATATGTGAAGTCATTAAAATTGCTGAACAGAAAAGATGAGCAGGGACAAGGATGCAGCACTCAGACACCTTTTAATATCAAGCCTGTATGATCTTGCAGGCCTGAGATCCTGTTTTTTAGAGTTAATATAGTATGGTCTCATAAATTAAGGGGATTTAGGCTTTGGCTAATTCATCAGTCTATTTCTGACAACTGGTATTTAGTGAAGTGTTCTCTGATGTTGACTATATTGATGAACACAGAAACCAGGAAAAACTCTATATTTATTTAAACAATAAGATAAAAGTTGTTGGGTTTTTTTCATGTTTCAGTTAAATTCAAAACATTCTGGTGCACATACATGGTGAAAATTCATCTCAGTTATCTGAAAGTTCCTTAATACCCTATCTCTCCCTCGTAGAAATTGTTATTTTCTGGCCCTCCTTTAAGCCATGCTTTCACATCTCATTCAAAGACTTACCATTCCTGCTTTCTCCGGGCTGCAGTGAAAAAACATTTAGTACCAAAGCATACTTAGAAAAAACAGACAGCAGTCTTTTTTTTTTTTTTTTTTTTCCTTTTTCTTTTCCTGCCATTCTAATTGCTCTTTTTCTTTGTTTAAAGGCACAGGAAGGCCAAGTGAGTTACTGTTCCTAAATATTTTATTAATTCAAAGCTGACAAACCTGTCTAGGAAGATAACTATGTACTTACTCAATCCCTTATGTAATAACATCTCCCATTTTCATTTTTCAGCTGTATTTATCTCTTTTGCTATTCAACTGAAAAAAAAAAAAATCTTTGTAAAATGGTAATCCACAAGGAGTTTGCTATGCAAAAATGTTACAAAAGTGTCACTGAAGTTTAAGAAAAAGCATCTGCAAATATCAGTTATAGATTTAGATGAAGTCTGTAGATGTTTGTGTCCTTTCTGTGAACTTTGCAACAAACGCTGGTTTCTGGTTTTGAACATGAAATACATTTATGCAAACACATTTTTGCTAATATAAAAAATTTAGATAATTAATTTCACTAATTTTGCCTTCTTTAAATATTCCCTCAGGACAAAAAGTGCAAATAGAATATAAATAAACTGTTAATTTGGTCTTTTAAAATTTATTTTTAATTTAAGTAGAAATTAATGATACATTGATGAAGATTCTGTATGATGGTAGTTGGGAAAAAAATCATACGATCTTGCAGCCAGTTACAGTTAACTTTTTTTTCCCATGTTACATTAGCATAATACCTAGATGTGAAATAGAAAGTTTAAGTATACAGCAAAAAAAGGGAGGGCTTTTTTAATTTTTATATTGTCTTTGAAACAGCCGGAAGAAATGTCAGTGAGAATGACTTTCTTTGATGGAAATATGAATTTAATTATGAATTTAATTATTTTACTTGCTCCATAAGAATAAAAACAAGAACAAAAGCTCATTTAGCAAAAGCAACTCAGTCTTTTAACAGTAATGGTCCAGAAATATTTTAAATCTCTACTGCAATTTCAAGAATCATTTAAGGTATGCATAATAAATAAATAAACCTTCTTCCCCCCCCCCCCAAAAAAAAAAAAAGGGGAAGGGGGAATTTATAAGGATACAAAAAAAATGTGCTTATTTTTTTTCCAGATTTTATCAAAATAATTATTTCTCTAAGCTGTTTTTCTGGCATGATGGAGTGATACAGAATTTAGTTGTAGGGGAAGGGGAAGTGTGAAAGGCACTTTATCACTCTATTTCACATCCTAAGTAACATTTAACTTAAAGCATTAAGGGCTCTTTTTTCTTTTTAATTCAGTGGGAGTTTGCCCATTGATTTCATAGAAGAGAAATAAGTCAGTAAAGTAGGTGCTGTCCATGTGTTCCAGTAATGTGTTTTGTCAGTTTTATTATCTCCTGAATCTTGTATTGTCACTTTAAATCTGAGTAATCTGTACCATAAGTGACATAAAACTTTGCTATATGAAGTCTGCCATTTTGAATTTATCATATAAACTGGTAATTCATCTGGAACTGCTGCAGGGGCTGAAAGCACATTCTGTGACCCTTGATTCTCACCTTGGCCACTACTCTGTGTGCATGCTGCACATCCCAATACCTTGCCCTGCTAAAGAAGTTTATTTTCCTTTGGAAGAGACAACAGTGTTGCAAAGAGCCATCCTCTGGGCATCTGTAGGACTATTGCTGTATCTATTTTATTGAAGCAGAGATGGAATGGCCATAGTCACCTTGCTTTGTCCTTGAGTGGACATTTTTACATTTTCATTTATAGAAATCTCTCATCATAAAATATCCTCCAAGGAGTCTCACATGGACAGAGCAACTAGACATAAGTGAATTTTAATATTTAATATTAATCTGTTACAATAGTTTACAGAACTGACAGGTGCAAAAGGAAAAGGTAACCTGAAATCATATATCCCGATTTGCGTATATGAAAATGTTTAATCTTTGCTTATTCTCCATTTAAGAGAAAAATTTTGTTTCTTTTTGCGGTTATGGAGTGGCAGGATTTGGTGATGTGATAGGATAATCTAGAATTATTTTTGTGTGCAGTCAAGTGAATATTTCAAAACTCAAAGAAATATTGCTACATACTGGTGGATGAGAGACTCAACATGAGCCGACAATGTGCTCTTGCGGCCCAGAAGGCCAACCGCATCCTGGGCTGCATCAAAAGAAGCGTGGCCAGCAGGTCGAGGGAGGTGATTCTCCCCATCTACTCTGCCCTCGTGAGACCTCACCTGGAGTACTGTGTCCAGTTCTGGAACCCCCAACATAAGAAGGACACGGACCAGTTGGAGAGGGTCCAGAGGAGGGCCACAAAGATGATACAGGGGCTGGAGCACCTTTCCTATGAGGACAGGCTGAGAGAGTTGGGGCTGTTCAGCCTGGAGAAGAGGAGGTTCCGGGGAGACCTTAGAGCGGTCTTCCAGTACCTCAAGGGGGCCTACAAGAAAGATGGGGAGAGGCTGTTCAGTAAGGCCTGTTGTGACAGGACAAGGGGTAATGGTTTTAAAATAGAGGTAGATTTAGATTGGATATTAGAAAAAAGTTCTTTACTGTAA
Source organism: Heliornis fulica (assembly GCA_013399135.1). NCBI lineage: Eukaryota > Metazoa > Chordata > Aves > Gruiformes > Heliornithidae > Heliornis > Heliornis fulica. The sequence goes on along the minus strand of VXBZ01001609.1, from coordinate 113,366 downwards.
GAGTTGTGGAGCTCTGGAACAGGTTGCCCAGGGAGGTGGTGGATGCCCCATCTCTGGAGAAGTTCAAGGCCAGGTTGGATGAGGCCCTGAGCAACCTGATCAAGTTGGGGGATGTCCCTGCTTGCAGGGGGGTTGGACTAGATGACCTCTGGGAGTCCCTTCCAACTCTAGCCATTCTATGATTCTATGATTCTATGATTCTATGATTCTATGATTCTATGATTCTATGATTCTATGATTCTATGATTCTATGATTCTATGATTCTATGATTCTATGATTCTATGATTCTATGATTCTATGATTCTATGATTCTATGATTCTATGATTCTATGATTCTATGATTCTATGATTCTATGATTCTATGATTCTATGATTCTATGATTCTATGATTCTATGATTCTATGATTCTATGATTCTATGATTCTATGATTCTATGATTCTATGATTCTATGATTCTATGATTCTATGATTCTATGATTCTATGATTCTATGATTCTATGATTCTATGATTCTATGATTCTATGATTCTATGATTCTATGATTCTATGATTCTATGATTCTATGATTCTATGATTCTATGATTCTATGATTCTATGATTCTATGATTCTATGATTCTATGATTCTATGATTCTATGATTCTATGATTCTATGATTCTATGATTCTATGATTCTATGATTCTATGATTCTATGATTCTATGATTCTATGATTCTATGATTCTATGATTATGGGTTGAATTCTTGTCCTGGTTCCAGCTAGGATAGAGTTAATTTTTGTTCTAGCAGCTGGTGTGGTGCCTGTTTGGGAGTCAGGATGAGACCAGCACTGATAACACCCCCATGTTTCTAGTTGTTGCCAAGCAGTCAAGGACTTCTCAGTTCTTCATAACAAGAAGGTGGGGGGCACCCAGGAAGGCGAGAGCGGACATGACCAGGACAGGTGACCCAAACCATCCAAAGAGAGTATTCCATGACAGTTACATCATGCTCAGTATAAAGGGTGGTCAGTGGGGCGAGGGGTTGGGGTGGGAGTACGGCTTCAGGACATGTGGTTTTGGGGGTGATCTGGTTCCAGGACGGCTCTGAGCTGTACGGCCTGAGGTGTGCAGTTTGGTGAGAAATTATACCCTGTATGACCATTTTCATATATTTTATTACAAAGTCCTATCATTGTTACCTCCCTACTGTCCTAATAAGCTGTCCTTTTCCCAACCCATGAGGTTTTTTTTTTCCTTTGTTGGTATCCTTTCTTTTCACCTCCTGCATTTTAGAGAGAGCGGCTGTGTGGTGTTCAGCTACAGCTGGGGCAAAATCACGACAGTTCTACAAAAAAAACCAAACCCAAACCTATCAATAAATTAAAATAATAATAGAAACTTGATCACAGATATTAAAATGCAAACAAGAACAATTTAAAATCGCTTTTGGAGATGAAGTTTGATTTTTCAACTTTTTTCTCCTTCTCTTTCCCCCTTTCTTTGTCTCACTCCCAGTAGAATTGAGGAGAGAAATTATTTATTTCATGGTGACTTTTTTGGAAAGCACTATTATTTACTGGTGCACACTTACAGTACATGACTATCTAAGTGAAGGGCTTTCCATCACAGTGTTCTTTCCTTGACTGGTGACTACCATAGAGTATTGATTTGCTTGGCATATGATGATTCAGAGGTTAGGCAGCTCAGAATCTGGCTGGTTTAGAACTTTTCTGTCAAAAAAAATGAAATGTGGTTCTGTAGATGACAAACTTCAGGGATTTTCTTCTCTCTAGCGAAATTATATTTTTTAGGGTTTATATTCCGTTTGTACATAAATTATTTCTTTTGAACCCCAAAGCAAAGAAATACAAATCAAGTAAAAAGAAGTAATTTTACAATTATCACATGCAATATAATATCTTCTTGTAAAAAATAATGTTAGCACAGGTACAGACTTCTTATTTTCCAGGCTTTAAGCAAATTTAAAACTACACCAGCAAAAAAAAAAAAAAAACAAAAACCAAACAGTAACCAAACAGCCTTAAACTTATTTTTTTTAATATATGGCACAATGTTCAATAACAGAAGCCAAATGTTTACAGGGTTTCAGCATGAACTGTCATTTCCCTTTCACATTTTTGTAGAAGACAGAGCTATTACATGAAATGGAGAGTGGATTATTCCGTATACTTACCTTGGACAGGAGTGAATAAAAAAAAAGTCGATGTAAATCTTTCTGAGTCAGAGACAAGACTTGTTTCACACCAGTTGGGTAAATTTTGTGTAGGCTGTCACCCAGACTTTGCAGGAGAGGCACTGAACCAGGCACAGCTGCCATCTGTATGGCTATGCTCTCCTGCTTTGAGTTACATCACACAAGAAGGCGGCTAATTCAGGAGTTTACATCTGTGGCTAGGTACAGACACTGCAGGTGCTGTGTGCTGCCTCACTGTGTCTCTTGCTTTAGGAGGCCACCTACCAGATTTACTTTGTTCACAGGCTGCCCAGGACTATTTGGGATACAAGCACCTTGAGAAAGTAGAGAAGCTGCAAAACTGGGATTAAAGTAGTTGCATACATTCAGTCCATAAATGTTGGGATTAAGGTTAAAGAATTTTAAAGGCTCTTTAAATGACTGTTAAGCACTCATCTGATCTCCAATCCCTCTTCCAAATCATGCAAAACGGAGTCAGGGGTTAGTCAGTATCTTCCATGAATCAACTGAGCACTTGAGCCCTTGTTCATTATATTCCTTTTCAAATTGACTGTTTCAATTTGATCAGAGTGAAATCAAAATTTTTAGCATAATAATTTTCTTTTTTAAAAATGTAATTCCTGTTTTAAATCAAATCAATACTAAAAGAGTGATGCAGACATTTTAAAGCAGTGAAAGCAAAATATTCAAGATAAGTTGTTCCTATCTTTCAAAAATGGCTTATCACCAAGATTATTAAATCTTCTGGTTTTGCTATAACATCTGCTGTGACCAGGTCCCACAGTTATAATTATCCTGAAAGGGAGAGGAAAATACATAACGTTGATAAATCTCTATGAGACTTTACAGGGCAAACAGCTGAGGTCCATAAAATGTCAATTCAGAAATGTCAGAGAGAGCAATTCAGAGCCACACAAATCACCCATTTTTCCCATCATGCTTCATGTCCTAGGAGTAAGTGATTAATATAAATCTGAGCCTTTCTCTTACAGTGATAAACAATAATAAACTATTCACCCCCTTTCATTACTATTGTAGTGGTGCCAGTTGTGATCCCAGGGGAAGCTGTAGAAGTGTAGTGAGGACAGATGAGAGTATCCTCTCTGTGCCATTGCTTGAGCGCTCATAACAGACAGACAGATGTCTGATGACTGCAAAAGGAGCAAGAGGGAAAGCAGCTGTCACGAGAAATCACAGGAAGGAGATCCAAGCTTAGGGAGAGAAAGACAAAATCTCTCTGATTGCAGAGGGAAAGTCTATTGCAGGATTCAGAAAGTTCAAGGGTGGCATATTTTCCCTACCTCATCAATAGTCCTGAGATGAGCTTCCTCTTCTGTGTCATATACTACAGAATGTGTCTTACAGTATTTCCAACATTCAGTCATCACAGATATCCAACACAAATAAAAGCAAACAAAAAGATCAGTGCCACATAAAACCCAACAGATGTTCTCAAATCTAATAAATACTATCTTATAAGTATAATTATTGTTGCTATTCATTATGGTTTCAATAAAGGGCCATTGAATCATACCAGTCCCTTATATGGGGAAATAAAAAATCTGACAGGTTGCAATACAATACCTGGATATTCATGCCATTCTCATTGAACAATATGAATGCAGCAGGTTAAATACTTTTTTTTCTGTATTTTTAAATCTCTATTGCAGTATTAAACTATTAAAAGTATTAATTAAAATTCCCCTAAGCATCCATCTCAGTGAAAAACTCAAAAAGATAGTGTAATATGCTTATGGATTGGACCTGACTTGGTTATGATTTGACCTGGTTATTAAAAACCAGTAACAGCTAATGCATTTTTACCAGCTATGTTCTTAAATTTCTTTGCAAAATGTACTAAGGTTCCATTTATTTATTTATTTCTGCTGCTTCTTCAAGAAGGATTTTAAATTTTTTAAAGAAAATAAAAAGAAACCCATCTGTAAACCAGCAGAAAATCCTTGTCAGTACTGTTAAGATTATATCGGCATGTTTGGCTTATAGTGCATAGTTTTCTTTTGCAGTTGAATTTATNGAGAGAGGTAGAGAATTGGAATAATGAAGAAGTCTTTATTTTTTTTAACTTTACCTTGTAGTGGACATCTGTAAATCCCTTCTGCATTTACTCTCGACAATGAATTTGCTTATTTGCTAGCTTTGGACAACATAAAGAATCATATCTAAATACAAACAAAAATGGTACTGAAAGAAAGATGAGAACACAGTATGGCACAAGACCCATTGGTTANCTGGATATTCATGCCATTCTCATTGAACAATATGAATGCAGCAGGTTAAATACTTTTTTTTTCTGTATTTTTAAATCTCTATTGCAGTATTAAACTATTAAAAGTATTAATTAAAATTCCCCTAAGCATCCATCTCAGTGAAAAACTCAAAAAGATAGTGTAATATGCTTATGGATTGGACCTGACTTGGTTATGATTTGACCTGGTTATTAAAAACCAGTAACAGCTAATGCATTTTTACCAGCTATGTTCTTAAATTTCTTTGCAAAATGTACTAAGGTTCCATTTATTTATTTATTTCTGCTGCTTCTTCAAGAAGGATTTTAAATTTTTTAAAGAAAATAAAAAGAAACCCATCTGTAAACCAGCAGAAAATCCTTGTCAGTACTGTTAAGATTATATCGGCATGTTTGGCTTATAGTGCATAGTTTTCTTTTGCAGTTGAATTTATTCCTACTGTATATATTCTCAGAAGAGAAAGCTCCCTCAATTATTAATTCTCTATCAGCTTTCTGAATAAAATACATCTTTCTCTAAGCATCACCTGAGCAATGAGGATTTATTTGTGCCACAGAAACCTTGATGACTTCTAAGTACTTAGGTCAACAAATGCTTTGAAATGCTGCAATTTTGTTCACCCTAGACTTTATTCACACACACAAAACCTCCAAATANGGCACAAGACCCATTGGTTATTCAAAGGAATAATACTGATATTACTGCTGGTTTCAAATGTACTACTTCACAGTTCCTGTTCTATTTCTGCAGTGTATGTATCAGCCTTCAGTCCTTTAGTGGAATATTTTCATTTCTTTCTCATCAAGACTAAATTTGTCTCATGTACAACTTCATCTCAAACGCAGAGTGAGTAGTGCTAACCAGTGGGGATGTGTCAATTTTGTATTCAATCTGTAACTAAAGATTAATGAAACCTCCATTCATTTCAAACAGCAAACTAAAATCACTGCACTCAGATAAAGAACCAGTGCAGATGGGAACATCTCTTGATCCACTGTGGAACTGACTCAACTTCACAGCATGACTAAGTGCATAAATTTGAGGTGGGAACAGGAGGGAGTAAATCTGAGCTTTAGTGTCTCCCTTCCAGAGTCTCTGCTTTCATCTAACTCCTTTGTTTCCTAGCCTAAAGACTTAATGTTTACATCCCCACATCAGTCTTTTCCTTCATGATAGAATATGTTCCCTGATACCTGATTACTGAAGAAATACTTCAAAGAAATTAAAATAACCATCGTCACTTTGAGTGCAGTCTACTGCCCTGACTGAAACCTTCAGGCCAAAGCCTACTGAGATCAGATTAACGCTTACTTACTCTCTCAGCAAGAGAGTAACAACAAATTCACAAGAAAGATATATCTTTAAGGGCAAACAGATCATTAATTCTGAAAATTACACCAATAAGCTTTAATTATATGTTATGGGGCTTTTACATGTTTTTTTTATGTAGTCATTAAATACCTGCTATTTATAAGTTTGAAAACTGTAGGGCACTAGGATTTCCAAGTAGGTATCATAGAATCATAGAATGATTAGGGTTAGAAGCGACTCCCAGAGGTCATCTAGTCCAACTCCCCTGCAAGAAGCAGGGACATCCCCCAAGCAGGGACAGCGCCCAACTCTATCAGGTTGCTCAGGGCCTCATTCAACCTGGCCTTGAACTTCTCCAGAGATGGGGCATCCACCACCTCCCTGGGCAACCTGTTCCAGAGCTCCACAATTTTTTCTAATATCCAATCTAAATCTACCTCTATTTTAAAACCATT
>VXBZ01001609.1:55096-106998 GCA_013399135.1 Heliornis fulica | reverse complement strand
AGCCCAGGATGCGGTTGGCCTTCTAGGCCACAAGAGCACATTGTCGGCTCATGTTGAGTCTCTCATCCACCAGCACTCCCAAGTCCTTCTCCTTAGGGCTGCTCTGGAGCCACTCTCCGCACAGTCTGTAGTTGTGCCTGGGATTGCCTCCACCCAGATGCAGGACCTTGCACTTGGCCTGGTTGAACTTCATGAGGTTGGCACGGGCCCACCTCTCCAGCCTGTCAAGGTCCCTCTGGATGGCATCCCACCCCTCCAGCGTTTCGACAGCACCACACAGTTTGGTGTCGTTGGCGAACTTGCTGAGGGTGCACTCCATCCCACTGTCCATGTCACTGACAAAATATATATGACCATTATATGCAATTATATATAATGACCATTATATACAAAATTGACATGTATATCTGAAATTTCTCCATTAGAACTATTCAACAATGTTATATTAACTAATGTATATTTAAAAACCTTTGTATCACCCACAGAAAGTGTCTATATTTACATACTTGCTTAACTGTACAATAAAATAAAGATTCTGTATATTAGCATAATATAATAATATAGTGCAATGAAATAAAATTCATAACTCCAAGACACTGCATACTGAAATTACCTTCTATCTTCTCAGGCCTTTTATAATCTTAATGAAGCTTTTCTTTCTACAGCTTTAATGTTTAATCCTGTAAAAGAAAGAATAAATTGTACACTGTTTTAATTCATGTTTACATAATTTGATTTCTAACTTAAATGATGTCAGTTATGAACTTGCAAAACCAGGTACCCTTTGTAAGCATGCCTATCTCTTGTAGAATCAGAGTACTCACGCAGCTTAGTCTTAGCTTTCAGATTCACTGCGGTTATTCTGTGATGCTTTGTTGAAGTAAAGCACATTGAACTGCTTGAGAAATTCAGAAGGCACAGAAATTAATTTATGGTTCCAAACCCAAAAAAAAAAAAAAATTTGAAAAGTCCATAAATACTTGTGAATTTGTTGGTACAAATAGTGCACACAATGCCAGCCCTTTGAGCTGAAGGAAACCTTTTTTTAGAACAGTAGAATCATAGAACCATAGAATGATTAGGGTTGGAAGCGACTCCCAGAGGTCATCCAGTCTAACCCCCCTGCAAGTAGCAGGGACACCCCCAAAACTCTGCATATTTTTCGTGGTAGAGAATTTATTGGTGCTTTGGCTTAATATTTGTGTGTGTTTGTGTGTGTGTTTAAGCTGAAATTTTAAAAGTAAAGAAATAAAAAAGATTTTTGTAGTTGCTAACAAAATCTGCTGACTAGGCTCTGGAAAATAGTTCCCTGTAACTGTTCTTGCAGAAATAGGCAAACACTATCTACTAATATTATTCCCCACATGAACCTTAAAAAAGGCACTTATCCCTCTCTTGCAGGGAACTTAATAATAGGGAATTAAGTTATAATTTTGCTCAGCTTGGTATCACTGTCAATTTTCAATCACAAATTAACTGCTATATTAATAAGCTAAAAGTTACATGGAATATGCAACAATGGAGAATTCACCTGAATTTATTTTTTTTAAGTTATTTTTTATGTGAGGCACAGTTTCCCAAAAATAGGCTGTGTAGCTCTTCAGTGAAGTCCCCAGATGACAAACACCACATTATAACCTTCTGATTTTAAAAGCGCGGGAGAAAAATAATTTCACATACTTTCTTTATATACAAGATTTCTGTATTTATTTTAGTGAACCTAGCTCCATTCAAAGGAAACATACTTATGGTAATTTCCAAAAGGCAAGTATATGGTATAATTATCTTTGATTAATTTAGAAGTTATAGTTTGACTATATGATTGATGTATGAATTTGTATATGAAGTAGGATGGGCTATAACTTGTATAAGCACCAAACATATAAAAGATTGGAGTTTTAGTCTGAGCCACTCCACCTGTGGAAGAACAGACAAAGAACATCTAAGGTCTGTGCCTCCAGGAAGCATTAATTTGATGAGACCTGAAGTATGTAACTAAGATAAGATGATTTCCTCTCAGGAAGCATCCATTTCTATCTGTAAAAGGACTATAAAGTTTATTAGGCTGGATTTGGATATCTAAATTTAAAGCTGTGGTAAGTCAATATCGCCTACTCATAGTTACTTGTGTAAGAAAGAGTGGTACAAGGACAATAACATCTTGCAGATCCTTTTAAATGTAGCTTTGTCAACAATTAATGCAATACACAGGTACGTATTTATTTAAAAAAGCAAACAGCTGGCTTGAAAAATGTAATTAAGTAGAAACTCATCATAAGATCCAGTCTGAACTAAACTGTGTAGTAACTCAGCTACAGCGTTTGTTGCTTGAGACACAGTGTCCTAGTTCAGCAAGAGACACCGGTTATCACTGTGTGGGGGTGATCAAGGCTGTGTATTCTACACCCTCTATTCATTCCTCAAGAATAATGGACCATTTGCAACAGTTGTCCAGGAAGTCGTTAGCACCTTCACACTCAGCCTGAGGGGGCGTGGGTGCTAATGGGCCATCAATGGTCCAACCATACCCCATGACTCACAGTTAATCACCCATTGTGTGAGTCCCCGCCCTGGGGGAGGGACTGGGTGCTCCCTGAGGATATATAAACAGGGCTCAGAAGACCTTAAGAATCTCTTCGTTGGATCTAGAGGAGCAGCAGAACCTCGACAGGAGGAAACCATCACTCTCGACCGGACTACAACCATCACTTCTGACCAGACCACAGCCATCATCTGCAACAACAGACTCTTCACTTCTTTTTGCTTTGGACTTGGGAGAACCACGTGGATCTCAGCACCGGGGCTAACAAAACCCTTTGGGCTTGTGCCCTGGGACACTGGGTTTACTGCTGGGTTTTGGTGAGTTGAAAGCAGGTTGTTCTCTTTGTGTCAGTGTTTGTATGGTAATATCTTTCATTAAATTGTAACTCTGACTTATCTCTCTTGTGGTGGGTCCATTTTTCCTGCCGGTTTACCTCTAAACCAGCACACACAGGAGATAAGCACTGTGGCTAGTATTTGTTTCGGGTTTTCTACGGGCTCTTTGATGAGACTAGCAGACATTACTGCCCTTAATCAACACATCTCATCAGTATTCCTTCATTTTCCTCCACTTTTAGGTGACATCAAGCTATTCCCACTCAACTATTTAACATGGCCATTTGCAGTAGGTCCAGCCAAGGGTCAGTTTTCCCCAAAAGCAGCCCCTCTGGGTCTGCGTGTTCCAATTTGTGAGTAAAACAGTGTTGTTACGGCCTGGTGTTTTAGCTACGTCTGAACACTGCACATCATTCTTCATTCATTCTTCTTCATTTCTCATTCTACTCCAGAAAGTAAGCTATTGCATATCTCTCTCTGTGTAGATACATATATATGTACTGTTTTCCACTGTTAATAATTGTCCTGAAGATACCTATTTGAATGTTTATCAACTTTTATCAACCACAAATAAACAACATATCAATTTTCACATAAACTTTATGGATCAGAACATCTGCCAGGCTAATTTCAGTCTCCTAGTTTCAGCAGTGCATAAAAGTCTACTTCAAAAAATTAAGCTTCAGAACTTGTATCTTTCACTCTATTTGGCAGCAATTTATCTAATTTAGAAATATCAGCAATAGGAAAATAGAATTCTGCATTTCTACTGGTGTCTATCAACTCCTCAAAAGTTATACTAGAAAAAATTTTAACTGGCTCCTCAAAGTGAATCTTGTTATTCAGTGTTTCATGGCAGTACCTTCTTATTTGTACAACTGCATTAAATATATTCTATAAGAAGCTATCCTACATATTTTTTTACTAATATATGATGTGTTAGTATGTGATGCTCAGTTATATATATATATTAGAAATTAACGTGGGCTGCTGACTGTAAACTCAATTCATAAAATCTGTACCATTAATTTCTGGATATGTATACAAGTATAGCTGAATCATATCCATAAGTATGCACTTGTGACAAGAATGCTAGGTCTGTCTCTGATTTGAGGTAAATCTTTCTAGATTTTGTCCTTGAATGAACAACCCCACAAATTCTGAAAGGCTTTAAACTAAAAATGTCATAGAGGGGGATGAAAAAACCTGTGAAGTCTTTGTCTCTTTAAAAAGAAAAAAATCTGAATGTGACTAGGAAATACAAAATATAACAATGACAATAAAACCAGCAACAACAACAATAATAGTGCAATTTAAAAACAAAAGTTATAAATTTACAGTTACAGTTTTAAATTTAATACTGCAGTTGCAACTGAACCTTTTAACACTCTTTTTTAAAATTTATATTTATTTTTATTTACATGGCAGGGGTTTGGTAGCAGGGGGGTGAGGTGCAAGGGTGGCTTCTACAAGAAGCTGCTAGAAGCTTCCTCAGATCTGATGGAGCCAATAACATTCAGCTCAAGGATGGACCTGTCACTGACCAAGCCAGTCACCAATGGTGGTATCGCCTCTGTGATAAAATACTTAAGAAGGAAAAAAAAAAATCCCTGAGTGCAGTTTTTTGGAGGCCAGAGAAAGAAGTGAGAAACTGCAGACACCAAGGTCAAAGAAGGAGGAGGAGATGCTCCAAGAACCAGGGGAAGGATTCCCCTGCACCCTGTGGATAACACCATTGTGAGGCAGGCTGTCATCCTGCAGACCATGGAAGATCATGGGGAGAATAGATTCCACCTGCAGCCCTCATGCTGGGGCAAGTGGAGACACCTGAAGGGTGCTGTAACCTGATGGGAAGCCCATAATGGAGCAAAGCACTACAGTTCATGGAGAGGTTCATGTTGGAGCAGATTTCTGGGAGGAACTTGTGACCCTATAAGGGGGCTGTGTTGAAGCAATCTGTTCCTAAAGATCTGCACCCTGTGGAAGAGATCCACATTGGGGCAGCCCAAGAACTGCAATCCATGAGGACTCATTTTGAAGAAGCTCATGGAGGACTATTTCCTGTGAGAGGGACCCCATGCTAGATCAGGGGAAAAGAGTGAGGAGTCCTGCTGATAAGGAAGGAGCATCAAAGACAGCGTGAGATGAACTGACTGCAATCCCCATTCCCTATCTCCCTCTGTTGCTAGGGTGGGAGGGAGTAGAGAAATTGAGAATAAAGTTGACCCCTGGAAAAAGGGACTGGTGGGGGGAGGTGTTTAGTATTTGGTTTTATTCCTCATTATCCTGCTCTGTTTTGACTGAGTAATAAATCAGATTACTTTTATTCTGTGTTGAGTCTGTTTTACCTGTGACAGTAATTGTTGAAAGATCTCTCTCTGTCCTTACCTGGACCACTGAGCCTTTCATTATCTCTACCCTATCCAGCTGAGAAGGAGTGTGATAGAACAGCTTTGGTGGGCATCTGGCCTCCAGAGAGAGTTAAACCACCAAAAAAAAAAAAAGTATTTTTAATACGTTTTAATAGTAAAATAACCAGCTTTTCTTTTTTTTTTTTTTGATGGCTTATATTTTTAAATATCATTACAACTGTAGAGGTAATTTTTTTTTATTTATAATTAAATAAGAGCGTGCTTTTTACTGTATGAATATGTTCAAGCATTCTGTAACTGAAAGTCTGAAGCACTTCTTAGGTGGAGTGAGCTGAGATATATTGAAGATGAGAACACTCTAACTTGGCTTCGATAAATTTCTTTCTTTTGAAGTTATAAGTATTTCATTGAAGTCAGATTCCTTGTGCTGCTCTTCAGCTTGTTATTCTTATTGGAGATCTCTACCATAGGGTCTCTGAGCAATTATCTGAAATCTGTTTTATCTGGCTTCTCCAGTTGCTAAGGTTTTTTTGAGTTCCTTCTATGCATTAACACTGACCGATTTAGAACTGTATCAGCGGCTGATTGATTCTAAATCTGAAGTGAAAAAGTAGACTTTCACAGAAGGTTGATAATATTGTGCTGTTTAGGAAGACATGATAAATTCCTTTTGATTTGCGTCTCTACAGCACTACCCTCAGCACCTCCTGAAAATAAAGATGCATATGGTCAGAAATGGATGCTTTTAGACTGAGGTACAACCAGTACCTAAAAAACTACTTATAAAGCAGGCTAAGATAAGATTAGTTCAGGAAGTAACACTGAAAATTCAACATATGTTATCTAATTATCTACTGAAATTCTCTCCCCACTGAGCAAACAGAAAGCCCTGAGAAAATTCAGTATTTGTGCTAGTAAAACTATAATGTTTTCAATTCTAGCAAAAGCAACTCTAAACTCAGGTAATGAGCTACATAAATCTCAAATTTTAACAACTAGAGCAGAGAAATAATAGGATTAGCATTAAAGCATTTATAGCTAACATACTGGGCAATTTTATACTTCATTTCACTTATTACTATACCTCCTACTATTTTCTTTACTCGTTTGCCCTAAAATGTCCAATAGCTGTGGCACAGAAAAGATCAGGTAAGTGTATCAGAAAATCACAGAATGGTAGTGGTTGGAAGGGACCTCTGATAGCCATCTAGTCCAACCCTACCATTAAAGCAAGGTGACCTAGACTCAATCCTGTTCAGTGTCCACACTGAACAGGATTGAGTCTGGACACGTCTTTAATATCTCCAGAGAAAGTGACACAGCAACTTCTGTGGGAGGCTTGTTCAAGTGCTCTGCCACTCTCAAGGTAAAGAATTTTTTCTTATGTTGAGATGGAACTTTCTGCTTTCCAGTTTGTGCCCACTGCCCCTTGTCCTGTCACTGGGCACTGTTGAGAAGAGTCTAGCACATCTCTGGAAATCCAACCTTTAGAAGTATTGATCAAGTCTTCTCTGTTTTCTCTAGACTAAACAGACCCAGGTCTCTCAGCCTTTCCTGAAAAAAGAGATCCTCCTGTCCCCTAGACTTCATCTGTGTACCCCTCCCTTGGACTCTCTTCAATTGTTTCCTGCCTTTCTTGAACTGGGGAGCCCAGAACTGGACACATTATTCCAGATGTAACCTCCGCTGGACAAAGTAAAGGCAGAAGATAAACTCCTTTGACCTGCTGGCCACACTTCTTAGTACACACCAGGATGCCACTGGCCTTCTTGGCCAGGAAAGTATGATGCTGGAGAGTGGAGAGCTGCTTGTTCACTGGGACTCCCAGATCCTTCTCCACAGTACTACCTCACAGCAGGTTAACCCCTAACCTGTACTTGTGCCTGGGGTTATTGCTTCCCAGATTAAGGACCCTAAACTTGTCAGGTCTCAATTCAGACTCTGTACCACTTATCACACCCCTCTGGGCCCTGCCGTTCAGTTAGTTCTCAATCCACTTCACTGTCCAGCGATCCAACCCACGTTTCCTGTGTTTGCCACAAGGAGGCTAGGAGAGATGGTGTCAGAAGCCTTGTTGAAGTCAAGGTAGATAACACCCACTGGTCTGCCCTCATCCACCCAGGCAGTCAAGTCATTGTAGAAGGCTGTCAGATTGGTCAGGCATAACTTTCCCCTTGTAAACCTATATTGACCTCCCAATAACCTTCTTCTCCACAATGCTTATTAATTGCCTGTTTAAAGACCGAATGGACATTGGCTTTCTTCCAGTTCGCAGGTGCCTCTCCTTTCTCTGTATGTTCTGTCACAAAGGGCACTCACCTCATTCAGCAGTGGGCCCACATTTTCCCTAGTCTTCCTTTTACTGTTGATATATTTGAAAAAGTCCTTCTTTTTGTCCGTGATACTCACAGATACCAGTTTTAATTCCAAGAGGGCCTTTGCCTTCCTCAAAGCATCCCTACATGATCTGACCACATTACTATATTTGTTCTAAGTGGCCAGTCCTTTTTTTTTACTTTTTCTAAATAAAATCCCTTCTTGCTTTTGAGTTTTTCCAGGAGCTCCATTCTCCTCCCTGCATGTCTTCTGCTTCATTTGTTTGATTTCTACTCTTTCGGATGCACAGATTTTTGAGCTTGGTGGAGATAATGCTTGAATACTGACCATCTCTCTTGGGCCTTCTTAATCTCTGGAGTTCTAACCTATAGGATTCTCCCAAGCAGGTCTTTGAAGAAATCAGTTAGTTCTCCTGAAGTCCGTCATTCTAATCCTACTTTTTGTCCTGCTCCTTCCACATAGGTTCCTGAATTCTATCACATCATGGTTGTTCTAGCCAAGGCTGCCACTAAACTTCACATCCTCAACCAGTCCTCTCTGTTTGTTAGTACAAGGTCCAGCAGTACATTTCTCCTTGTTGGCTCCTCCACACCCTGTATAAAAATTGTCACTGCTCTGTAGGAATCTCCTAGACCATGCATGCCAGTCTGTGTTGCCTTTCCAGCAGATATCAGGGTGGTTGAAGTTCCCCATGAGGACCAGGGACTGTGATCTAGAGGCAACTTTCAGCCATCTCTAGAAGGCCAAATCAACTTCCTCATCCTGACCAGGTGACCTGTAGTAACTACCCACAACAGTGTCACCCATCCTAGTCTGCCTCTTAATCCTTACCCATAAACTCTCAACTTTTTCCTCATCCACACCTATGTAGAGCTCGATACATTCCAATTGTGCTGTCACATAAAGAGAAACTCTACCACCTCTCATTACTGGTCTGTCTTTCCTGAAGAGTATGTAGCCATCAATGACAGCATTTCAGTCATGGGAGCTGTCCCGACATGTCTCTGTAATTGCAATGAGATGATGGCCCTGTGACCACACAGATACTTCCAGTTCTTCCTGTTTATTCCCCATGCTGTGCACATTGGTGTACAGGCATTTCAGAGAGCTAATCAAGCACGCAGGTTTCCCGAGGGGTGCAGTGGGGTCTACCACAGACATACACACTTCTCATGTGGTTGGCTATCTGGTTTTCGTCTTGGGAGGCAGCTGAGGAACATTTGTTGCTGCTGTGGTTGGCCTGGCTTATTCCCCAGTTGGATGTGAAGGCATGAACATTACCACTTTGATTGAGCTCCACACTTTAAGTCCTTCAGTTTAAAATCTGCTTTACTAAGTTGGCCAACCGGA
Source organism: Heliornis fulica (assembly GCA_013399135.1). NCBI lineage: Eukaryota > Metazoa > Chordata > Aves > Gruiformes > Heliornithidae > Heliornis > Heliornis fulica. The sequence goes on along the minus strand of VXBZ01001609.1, from coordinate 98,062 downwards.
TTCCAAAGATTTGCTTCTAGACAGGTGGATCCCATCCCTCCTTAACAGCTTATAGCCATCAAAGAAAATTCCCGTGTAAAAACCAAAACTCTGTTGATGACACCAGCCATGTAGCCAGGAGTTGATATGCATTAAGTATCTATTTATAGTTGTCCCCTTTCCTCAAACTGGTAGGATGGATGAAGAGATAACTTGGGCATTCATGTTTTCCTCTCTCACCCCCAGATTTTATATTCCTCTTTAATTCTACCCAGGTTTGGGCTTGTAGTGTCATTAGTGCCCACATGAAAGAGTAGCAATGGATAGTAGCCTGTGCTTTTGACAAGCTGTGGCACCTTCTCAGCAACACGGTCCTCAGGTATCATGGTTCTCAGTTCATGGTTCCCAGAATGCATCATACTTCTCTGGATTTCTTGTCAGGTTGGCATATGGTTACCTCATTGACGCTTAACAGAGAATCACCCACCGCAAGTACTTTTCTGTTTACAGTACCCACTGTGTGATGCTGGTACTGCTTCTCCTGCCAGACCTTGCTCATGGATATCTGTAGCTGTTGATGCTTCTTATCTGGATTTGGTTGTGAAGCTGGAGGGTGGAGACTGGAGAGAGAAGCTTGAGGATAAGGCCTTCTCACTCTCACAGAGTACCCCTATATATATATTCTCTATTTTCATTGATATTTGAGAGGCCAATGTCTTTGTTTTCATTGTATGTGTCCAGTTTCATGTGTATATGTTTCCTGCAGTATGAATAAAATCCATTAATTGTATTTGAGAATGAAGTCATAAGGTCTTTGAAAGCCTTGGAATGCCCTACTCAGCAGTGGTGGTCCTGAAAATACATAAAATATAATCCTCTATCTTCAATTAATAAATAAAACACTATCTAGAATAGAAACCTGAGCATCTCAAGAGACAATCAGAGCAGTCAGTATTGTTCTTTGAGTCAACAGAACTTTTATCCAGAAGGGTAATGATTCTATGCAGAGAGTGAAAAAGCTACCAGAGAAATGCAGAACACTCTTTTGGCATCCTTTCATTAAGCTAACCATTTAACACAGACAGAAAATTACACATATTGAAAAAATAAAATTACAGACCCACACAATTTCTTTCACAGAAGAACTACATGTCATAGTTTTTTACATATATGCTACTTAATGCACAACTTCAAAAGTGTTCAGATAACACAATGATGAGACATATTATAAGAAATTTCTGTTTCTAGGAAAAGAACATGTCTTCAATGTGTTATTAAAATTTCTAAATTATTAGACAATACCTTACTCTCTCTGCTTATACAATAAAATTTTGACCATTTGTTTTGCACCTGGAGATGGTGGTACTTTATAACACTAGAAGAAAGGGACTCAAACTTTGTAAAGTATAATTTAAAATGCTTTTTATTAGAGCTAAGATTATAGGGAAAGAGAAAATAGTACAGACAATTACTCATCAGGTAATGGAACCCTGAGATGAGCAGCATTGAACAGGTCTCCACAGGCAGCATACTATGAAAACCATATCTGTGGAAAGGGTTACCCATTTTTGGTTGAAGCTATTACAGGATCTTCGTCCAAAAAAAACTACTCTATTCATCTTTTTTACTAGCAAACAAAAAGGAAGTTCTATTGAGGAATTCTTTCTGCACGTTTAGATAAAGGCAAGGACATATAGGTGGTGTCATTGCCAGTACCAAGTGGAAGCTGCCTACAGGTCATCTGTTAGAGAGAACTGGCTAATTTTGTCCTGCAGACAAGGGATATGCCCAGCACAGCAAAGTCCTGAAAGCCAATCTTTACATTCAGTACAAGGCAACAAAGGACAAAGGTTGGCGGAGGCCTGGGCCATTAAATTATTGTGTGGGTCACTAATCCTTTGATATACAATGGTCTTCCAGTGAGGACCACTGCAATGTACTCCATGGATATAAGGTTTATCTCCATCTAATGAAAAGACATTCATCTAATGAAAGAAAATACGGATTATTTTTATTTTACTTTGTCTTAGAGAAAATGACATTTTCAGAAGTGCATTTTCTACTCAACTTAAAATGCCTCTATGTCTCATGATTTGGTGGAATGTGCTAAAATAAAAGGCAATGAATATATATATATATATATAAACTTAAGGCAAAACAATACCAATCTGTGTCTCCAGGCATTTGCTATCTTACTTTTCCTTTNTGTAAAATAAAAAAATAAAATACTCCATCACCTGTGTGTAATTCTGAATGCTGGATTTAGATGGGAAAAGGAGTTATTTATATTTATTTATATATATATATTATTGTTCTTTGAATGAAAAATTCTACTTTTTTTTCAGTAGACTGGAGCAATGTTGAATCCATAGCACAATGGGAAGGGAATGAGAAGAAAAATAACTGCATTACTAAGTGTACCTATCAGGATATATACTTCTCTGGAACAAAAACTAGTATATTATTTAACATTATAAGAAACTAATATTACTCATAAAACCACAGAATTAAATCAACTACACAAACTATGGAAATGAATTTGCTCTTATTTATTCATTGTGAAAATACAGCTAAACATGAAAACCTTTATTTTGAGAACACTAAATAAATAAAAGGTTTACTTAAAAAAAGGTTTAAATTTACAAAATCATAAAAAGAAGTGAGAACTGTCTGATTAACTGGACTGTCTGTTTAACCTGTGCTTAAACCACATAATTCTGTAGTTGTTTATTAACTTTCACAGTTCTTCAGACATAGATTTTAAAAAATGTTTCTGTTACTTTACAGATATTCAGCTTTACAAAATTTTATGAGAAATAAATTACAGGCTGATGATATAGCTCATTGATTCTGTAACTAGCTTTATTTATAGCTGCTAAGAATATGACTGTGGAAATCTTCTCAGGCTGTGAGATTAAGATTTGTTTATCTTTTTTATCAGTCAGTAAAAAAGGGCATGTTAATATCTTCTCTTCCATACAGAAAGATTCACTATTGGACTGTAATCATACCAGATACAAAGCCAGTTATACTTTACTAAACTAATTTTATGCAAAGTGTATCTTGGTTATAACTAGTGTGCATTTCCTGAAAAAAACCAAACCAAAAAACCAAAAACAAAAAGGCATAGCTGTTCTTTTATGTAATCGTTCAGCTAAAAGTCTTTAATTAGCTTTTAATTTGTTACACATCCTTTCCAATTGGATTGTTTTTTTTTTTAAATCAAAGCTGGCCTCCTGCTCAAAGTACTGATACTTACTTATGCCTATTTGGCTATTGCCTGAATTTTATTATTTTTTTTAATAGCAGAATTTATATAGCTATTTAAATCAACGTGGTTAAGGTGACCAGACTTCATCGGTATACAAAAATAGGTGTCTGAGAGCCTTAAGGATCACAGCAAGGTCCTAGGAAGATGTTCCAAAGATGTTCCCAAAGTAGAGATGAGAAAAACACACTAAAATCTTGTCCAGGATGAAAGGTAATACAAGTTACACGAGGATAAAAAAAATATGTCTAATCAATGTTTCAGCAACCAAATCAAAATACAGTTACAATTCCAATGTCAGTAAAACTCACTCAGGAAAAGTAAAAACTAAGAGAGTGAACACTAACAATGAAACCAGTAAACATATATCCATTTCCCACCATATATCCCTTCCTTCTGATGTTATGCTCACCCTTCCACTGTCCCACTGGGCACTAAGGTCAAGAGCATCTGTCTTTCTTAGTAAGAAGTGGGGGGTTATTACAACTCACCACTTGTAACCAGTTGTGTGTACATTATTGAAGGGGTGTGTTTTACCCTGGTCTTTTATTTTTCTCTTCTCTGCTTTTTCTCTGAGGTTAGTTTTACCAAGCCTACACAAATGCATTTCTGCATTGACCAATATTTGAACACTGTGATTTGTTTTGATAAACACATCTCAATCTGTTGTTACTGGCCGTTCCCTCATGCAGAACAGCTATCTGTCAGGATCTTTTACCTGGTGTGCAGTACACCAAGATACACACAGAGCAGAGGTATATCATTTATTTTATGTTTGCACACAGATGGGTGTGGGGTGGTAGTTCCACATAGCTAGCACACCACACACAGAATCTGCAACACACTCACCTTGCTACAGGATTACACAGGATTAGAAAAACCTTGCCAGATTTAAAATGATTAGTTCCACCTTATCTGCTACTGGTCAAGCATATTTAAATTAGGACCCATGCTTCTTGAGGGTGTAATTTGCAGAGTTCATTTATTGAGTAGGTGGTCAAGAACTCCCTGTCGTCTTTACCTTTCCCCTAGTTACTGCCTCTCTGCCAGTCATCCAGCCCTCCAGCCTTCTGGGGAGGGATGTTTCCTCTTTATCAGTCTTTCAGCTCTTCTTCAAAGGTATGGTCTTTAGTAAAACAAGGTAGTGTGTTTATCCCTAAATTAAGCCACGCTTAAACACTTAACACATTTCTATTTCTGTAAAGTGGAAAACTCTGGTTGATATCAGCACTGCTATATAAACCTAAACAAATTTAGGCAATGCCTACCTGATTGTTAGGCAGTTGCTATCACAGAGAAGACAAGTTAATATCAGTTCAGGACAAGGCAAGTGTGAGTCCTGCGAGACAACACGACCAGGTCAAATCGAAGCCCGAGGCTTTTTACAAGCAATGACAAAACATCATATTTCCTGGGCTACTGAAAGGCTACCCCTCAGCAATTCTTCTCTGCTGTGTACTGATATGTACATGAAATTGGATTCCAGGGCAACCAGGAAATTTGTCCTCACAGACCTTTATCGCCCTTGCCTCCTTCTATGACCAGGAATGTTATCAGTCTTTAGGGTAGCACAACACCATTACATGATCTAGCTCTTTGCAGAAATTTAAGAGCAACCGTAAAAACTTTAGTAATATTTTAAAATAAATAGGGTATGTCACAAAAAAATTATAAATTATTCAAGTACTACATGTGCAGACATGCTCAAGTAGCAGGGTGATATTTGTCACTTATAATCCCTAGAACTATGTAAAAATACACGTCAAAATTAATACTTTTTTTTCAGTTAATCATCAGTCATACAAAACAAAAATATAATTCATTGCTAGTTTATCAGCTGTAAAAGAAGACATTTCAGATTGTCTGAAGTAATATATGATTTTTGGAAAACCAGGATAAATATAAAATTATTTGGAAGTCTGCTTTTCTGCTTTTTCAGAAGAAAATATTTTCTTTCATAAAACTTGGTTATCATTAAATCACTGAATGATTTTTTTATTTCCTGTAATTTCCAGTTTTCTGAAACTAAAATTTATTAATACCTATTTTTTAGGCTATATAATCTTCTGCCTGGGTCTAGATATAAATGTTTTCTATACCTCTGGCCACAGCATTATAAATCAATATTTCATATGTGGAAAACACTGACCATTTATCTGACCATGGACTTTCACTTTATTTTTTTCCTTTTATACTGACTTTCTGTATGAAAGTATCTGGTTGTATGGCCAAGTCCAAAGAGTTGTGTTAAATGGAGTTAAATTCAATTGGCAGTTGTTCACAAGTGGTGTCCCCTGGGGTTCACTCTTCGGGGTGCTCCTGTTTAGCATATTTGTTGATGATTTGGATGAGGGGATAGAGTGTACCCTTAGTAAGTTTGCAGACAAAACTAAGCTGGGTGTAAGTCTCGATCTGCTTGAGGTTAGGGAGGCTCTGCAGAGAGACCTGGACAGGCTTGATCAATGGGCCAAAGCCATATATGAGTTTCAACAAGGCCAAGTGCCAGGTCCTGTACTTTGGCCACAAAAACCTCTGGCAGAGCTACAGGCTTGGGGAAGAGCAGCTGGAGAGCTGCCCAGGAGAAAGGTCCAGCAGAAAGGGACCTAGGGTTGTGGATTGACACCTGGATGAACATGAGCCAGCAGTGTGCGCAGGTGGCCAAGGTCAATGGCATTCTGGCCTGTATCAGCCCTATATCAGGAGCAGCATGACCAGCGGGGCCAGAGAGATAATTTTACCTCTGTACTCAGCCTTGAGGAGGCCACACCTTGATAACTGTGTCCAGTTTGAGGATACCAGTATAGGAATGACATTGAGGTACTGGAGAGGGTGTAGTGAAAGGCAACTAGGCTGATTAGGGTCTGAAGAACAGGTTTTATGAAGTGAGCTTGAGGGAGCTGGAGCTGGGACTGTTCAGCCTGGTGAAGAGGAGGCTGAGAGGAGACCTTATTGCTCTCTACAGCTACCTGAAAGGAGGTTTTAGTGAGGCAGGGGTTGGCCTCTTGTCCATAGTGATAGGGACTAGTGATAGGACAAAAGGAAATGTTCTTAAGTTGTTCCAGGGGAGATTCAGATTGGATATTAGGAAAAAATATTCTTCATCTAAAGAGTGGTGAAGCATTGGAACAGGCTGCCCAGGAAGGTGGTGGAATCAATGTTCCTGGAATTGTTCAAAGAACGTGTAGACGTGGCACTCCAGGACATGGTTTAGTTGACATGGTGATACTGGACAGATGTTTGGACTTGATGATCTTACAAGTCTTTTTTGCACCCTTAAAGTTTCTATGATTTTACAGTACTAAGAATTACCTCAAGAAGAGATAGGCATAGGGCTTTGGGAGATAGTTTAGTGGTTACGGTAGTGTAGGGATGATGGTTGGACCTGATAATCTGGAAGGTCATCCAACCTTGATGACTTTATGATTCTAAAAGCTTAAGAGTTCTGCAGTCACTTCCAGAAGAACTGAACTTTCTGTGACCGGATACTCCAGGCAGCTTCTGACAATACACAAGTGATTATTTCTGAAATGTTTTTTCAGTCATTTAGACCTACTGTTTCTTAGAATAATTGCCAAGAGTCAGCAATTACCAGCTACTTTGTACTTTATTTCAGCCATGGTGCTATACTGGCTAAGAGCTTTATTGCTTCAGAAAGTCAATAAATTTGTTCTCAGTTTTCCCCATATAACATAACTCTAAAATCAAAAACTCAAATGAATAAATAATGACTAGAGTTCAGAGAATCTGGATAAACATATAATCCATTACAAACATATTTGAGATTGCTTTCCTTAAGAGCTGACAATTCATCTGCTGGCTTCTTTCTGACCTACTCTTTTTTACAGACATCTCCAAGGATTTGACTATTAATGTTTGAAAAGGGATTTCATTGGCAATAACCTATATTGTCCTGAAGTAAATTATTTAAGAAAGAATACTCATTTAGGAACAGTTCTGTTAAGAACTGGAATAGCTCTCAAGACCAGAGAGAGGGAAAAAAGGGAAGGAAAGGGAAGGAAGGGTAAAGAAAGGGAAGGGGAAGGGAAAGGGAAAGGGAAAGGGAAAGGGAAAGGGAAAGGGAAAGGGAAAGGNAAGGAAAGGAAAGGAAAGGAAAGGAAAGGAAAGGAAAGGAAAGGAAAGGAAAGGAAAGGAAAGGAAAGGAAAGGAAAGGAAAGGAAAGGAAAGGAAAGGGTTTTAAAAGTTGATCCAAAAATGTCAATTTTTCAGAATGATAGTTTTAGTTAAAATAGTTTGGGTTTTTTATTATTATTTATTTATTCATTCTATATTTTAAAAAGAATTCCTGAATATTTATTTATTTATTTAAAAGACCTTGTTTTGAAGAACTTGCCCAGAGAAGTGGTGGATGCCTCTTCCCTGACAGTGTTCAGGCCATGTTGGATGGGGCTTTGGGTAAGCTGTTGTAGTGAAGGTAATTTGAACTACCAAGTTTGAACTACCCCGCCCATGGCAGGGTAGTTCAAACTTGGTAATCCATAAGATCCCTTCCAAACAAAACTATTCTGTGATTCTATGATTCTATGAATAGTATGACATACATACCTTCTGAGTTAACAGGGAAAGTCTAAGAATCAACCTATTTACTGTTCATACATTAGTCAGAACAAAAATAATCATAGTTTAACCAGGCATATAAAATCTACATCCTTCAAATATCCTGAAAATAGATTTCATTTAAATCCTATACTCTTTCTTTCCTTGTTTTAATAGGTGTAGTAATAGCCTTCTCTGAACATATTAAAAAAAATAATACGTATAGAAATTATATTACACTATACTTAAGCAACTGTAATGGTGAAGTGGTATTAAAATTATAGCAATCCTGCAGGATAAATAATACCAATTATTTTTTCATCCAGCCTCTGTAGTTCTTAAGTAGAGCTATTTCTGTGTTCGAACATTTTAGCTTTAATAACTCAAATATTCAACTGAATCTAATAATAGCTCTGGAAACAATTATCAGCATCAATAATTGTGATCATTTGCTATGCAAATCAACACATTGGTTAAAAAAATTAGAATGATTTTTTTTTTTAACACATATACGGATTTCTTCCAGAAACAGTTACGCATTGTGCTTTGTAAGCTAGGCATTATGTGATATGTAATTACAAAGCAGCCTTTACTCTACCTGAGGAAATACTTGTGCCTGTGTGCTTGCATGTGCACACATGTGCATCATCTTCTAAAGCATAAACCACTTTTCTACAAAATGAATAGACGGTTTGAAACGAGGTGTGAGGCCTGACAATGTGTGTGCATTCTGATGCTATATTACTTTTAGAACTACAGGTGGAATGCATTATTCAGATCAACTTTATCAGTTTTGCATAGTTGTTTTTACAAAGATATTTCTACAAAACATCTATTTAAGCAGATAGCTATTTGGAATCCATTTTCCAATGAGACATCTATAATCACATTCAACATTAAAGATACAATTTTATTTAAAGATTTATTGATAAGCATTAAGTATTTGTCTCTTTAAATTAGACTGGTTTAAAATCCATTAATTTTTCCATATTTTAAAATATATTTATTTAATGGGATAACCTCAAAATACAATGACTACATACTTTTTTATCATTTTCAAAAATGTGTTATAACAATTAGAATATTAAAAAGTTGGATGTATTTCTTTGTGAATATAATTATGAGACCAGTTCCATGACATCTACCTAATGACATTTAAAGGATACAGATTAATTTTTCTATTTTAAACCAATCCTGAGACTACTGTGAATGAGGATGCCACCTCTATTCTTTCCATACACTTTAAGGGTAATTTTGTCTGTCATATCACCTCTGCCTTCCCTTGTACCTTTGCATGGTGCTGAAAAGTTTATCTCTGCCACATGGATCACAAGCGAAATCTCCATATATTTCATATGGTACATTTGCTGCAAGGTTGGCTCTTATATGCTAAAGACCTGCAAAACACAGATTATTTTTTTTAATGTACTTGTCACATTGTCATAAATACTATATCAGAACATTAATAAAATGAGTGTCCATGAATAAACCATGTCCAGAAGAAATGAACATAAATGAGGTAAGCGAAGTAAGCACTATCATCACTGTGCAATATTCACATTAAGAATGAAAATCAATGTAGTAATTTTCAGAATATAGAAGGAAGTAAAGTTGTTTCAAGGATTTTTTAATTATTATTATTATTGGATCTTGTGTGTAAAGAAAATTGCTGTTTGTTTACTTTCCTTAAGAAATATATATCTTAGAGTAGCAGTGTCAAATACAGTTTGATGTTTTGTCAAATCTCCGCACAGTTCCTCATTATTGTCCTCTCAGCATTTTCTTCCTAATTTGTATGTTTCTTAGAGAGCATTTTAAACTGACTGTTTTCAAGGGTGTGTGTTATCATTTGCATTTAGAACAAAAGCTCAAACTCTTTGAGATAAATAATAATTGTCAATTGCAGTGTGACAGATTTTTGAAAACCAACACTCTAGTGCATATATCATCTCATTAGTCTACAATTTTCAGCGACTTCTACTATTTTGTCATGTCTACAAAAAAACTAGTGTTTGCCCTAAATTGACTTGAAAACTTTTGTTGACATCAATTTTATTTCAAGATTTCATATTTAATAATATAAAGCCTTTTAAGGAAAAATCATGACTGAAAGCTTTGGTGTTCATGGGGAAAAGTAGCAACTTCAGAACATCCTGCAAAGGTAGCATGTCTGGGTGCAAGTAATCCAATCAGTTTCCAAAGAATGTAAAAGACAATTCTGAAGAATGTAGTGATATGACTTACATTATCAACATACCAATGAGGTAATGTACACTGCTAGACCTACTGCTCCCAAATTGTCCAGAGTTGTGTAGATTACTGGCAGACTTGACTGTGGTGGATACTGGAGAATTGTTGATGTTGAAATTTAACGTTCTGAGAGGACTGAGAAATAGAAGAGTGGCCAAAATAGAAGAACTTGCTTCAATAGATCAGATTTTGGCTTGTTAAGAGATCTGCTTGACAAGATTCCATGGGACACTGTCCTGAAGAACAAACAGACCCAGGAGAGTTGATTGGTCTTCAGGACAATTTCCTCTGAATGGGCAAGAGCAATCCATTCCTTGCAGTAAGTCAAGCAAGTATGGCAGAAAGCCAGTAGGATCTGGACAGTGATTGCCTGAATGAGCTTGAATGCAGAAATGAAGCACACAGAAGGTGGAACTATTGGAAGATGTTAGGACCAGAGAGGCATTGCATGAGTGTTTAGGTGTAGTCAGGAAAACTCAGCTGGAACTGAAATTAGCAAGGAATGTGAAGGGCAATAACTAGGATTTTTTCCAAGTACATTGCCAATGAAAAAAAAAACCCTGTCAATAAAAACCTGAACCTGCTGCTCAGTGGGGTAGGGACCTAGTAACAGAGGACATGGGAAAGGATAGCATACCTAGAACTTTTTCCCTGGTTTCAATAAAGCCTATGGAGCAAGAAGGGATGCACATGAAAGTGCTGTCAGGACCTTGCTGGCAGTACTATACCTGACTGTTCCTGCCCAGCCCCCTTGAAGCTTCCCCCACCCATGGCCTAGGATCTCATTTAGGCACCCCTTGGATCATCAGTCCCTGCCCCAGCAACACAACAGCAGGGCCTTGCCCTACCTTCCCCACAACCCTGACATGCCCATCCCTTACATCCTTGCCTGGCATCAGCAATCCCTGTTCTCAGGGAGTTGTCTGATGCCAGGTATATAATCTACCTAACTGCCACATTTTTAAAGATATAAAGATATAAAGATATCTCTCATTCATTAGTGATGTTTTAAATGTTACATTGCTTTACTCTATATTACTGTTTCACCTGCATATTCAAAGTCATGTCTACTCATTACAGGCATAAAACCAAAACTTTGATCCTTCAAACATTTATACATGTACTTAACTATGATTAGTTCCATTGACATCACAGGCTTTTTAAATGGGGCTATCCCTCGGTAAGATTAATTACATGTATCTCTCTGGTGCCTTGAACTCTTCAGTCTTGTTCTATTTGTTTGGGGTTTTTTTAATATTTGAACCATATTTGAATCCACTAAAATCAATATGATTTGGTTTGGCTTTTTTATTTTTTTTAAATATATTTTTAAAATATTATTATTATATTTGAAACTAATTGCAAAACATTATTCTGTAGCCTCTTTATGACTCCCCTAAAACCAACAAAGTTCTACATCAGTAAAAGGTATAACTCTTCCAAAAATGCAAAGAAAGAAAAATAAATAAAAAAAAAAATCAGGTAGCAGGTTGAATTTGCTGGTCCTGTGTTTTTATATGTAAACAAATTAAAAATTATTGTAATAAATATTGTAAAAAAACAGATTATTACAAAGAAATGGCTAAGGTTACCCACCTCAAAATATTTCTGAATAAGGTCAAGCAACACCTTTAAATCATCAGTCTTGGCCTTGTTTCAAATACAAAACTCTAAACTGTCCAGTTACACCCCTTGTGAGTTCAATAACTTTTATTTCAGTAGAGAGTAGCTTGTGTTTGGCTGAAGTGGGAGCTCACAAAGGCAACCATTCTTTATCTGAAGGTTTCTATAAACAGAGAAATCTACTTTATCCCTTAGTAGCTTGTTTCAGTGGTTAATTTCCCTTGCTGTTAAAAAGATGCGCCTAAATTCTAATCGGAATTTATCTGGCTTCAGCTTTCAGACACAGGTCCTTGATTGGCCTTTTCCTGCCAGATTGAAGTACTTTAGCAATGGACATTCTGCCCCTGTATAAGTACTTATGACTGCAATCAAATCACATACTCTTTTTGATCAACCAGACTGTGCTCTGACTCTTCCACCATGAGCCAATTTGTTTAGCTGTTGAATAAGTCTCTTTTCTGTACCTTCTACAGTTTTGCATCTTTTAAAAATATGGACACTGAAGTTGGACATTGGTTCACCGTGAGCTCACTGTGCTGAGTAGTGGTAGTATCACCGCTTTTTCTACTCACCTGTTTATATCTTTCAGTAGTGTTTACTGCAAAAATTGCAATATGTACTCATTGCAAAACATCTTTAAATCTTTTTCAGAATCACAGGTTTCCAAATATGTCTTGCATTTATTACTATAAAATATATTCATTCAAATGAGCATTTTGAGTGTGATCTCTTAATTTAAATTACCAAGTGATCCAGATTATTTTTGTGACTCAACTGTGCCATTCCAGAATTTTACTGAAGTTTTTCGTATTCATCATTTAGAAGCAATTGACACAAACTGAAATCAGAGGATGTAGGTAACTGAAATTGAGAATTTCAACATGTTCTTTGTTTATATCCATAAGAAACAGCATTCTTGTTCTATGGTGTTTTGTTGTTTTGTTCTACTCAGAATAAATATCTAAAAAGAACAAAGAAAGGAAGAGAAGAAAGGCACATAGAATACAGACTGAGAAGTATTCTCAGTGTTGCAAAGTGCATAGCAGCATGGTTTGTTGTTTAGTACTAGTATAGAGAGACAGAGCATTTTCATCATTATTATAGTTTTACTACATGATAGGAAAACAGCTTAACTTTTTTTTTACCAGTTTCTCCAAATTCAAATGCAAAGCATTGCACTGTTTTCTAATTGTTCTTTATAGATGGTCTCAATCTTTACATAAATGTGTTTCCATTACAAATATTTTTAGTTCAAATTGTCATTTGATACTTTCAGAATAGAAATTAAGTTTATTGTATTTGCAGTGTGATTAATCTATGGGGTGTTTCACACCAGGTTCACTCTGAATCTCACTCAAAAAATAATTGTTCTTTTGTCTCTCGAAATTTTTATCACATAAGTGTACCTTGACAATACATATCTTGACAACACATTTCACATTTTTGAGGGGTAGAAATGAGAAGTATGTACAGAATTCCAAAAATTATTCTGGAACACATGAGTGCTTCCAAATATAATGGAAGTTAAAACCGTAGATAAACAATGTATGGAGATAATGTTAGGATGAGCATTAGTGAAAAAATATCTTCTCATTCACCTCTTTAAATTGACAGATTTGGCTTAGCCCCAGTGTACACCTAAAAAATTCTCAGATTCATCTAATATTTGAAATTTGACTATTAAAGTTTATTCTCAGTTGCAGAGAAAAAAATCACTTTAAAAATGAATGTATTTTAAAGAGGCTAAACAACTGGCATACAAGACAGCTTCTCATCAATCTGTGTGCTTAATAAAGCTAAATGTTGGGAAGACTAATGTACCATGCTGATGTTTTAGGAATTTCATTAACGTATTTGAAAGACTGTCATAACTCACTCACCTCTGCTGAGTTTATGAGCCATAGGTTTTCTCCAGCTCATAAAATCAACTTGCTTAACACAATACAGTGACTGATAGCATCAGAAATGACACTTCGTGAAGCAAGGTGACTTTTTTTCCTTTTTTTTTTTTAAATAAGTTTTGTAGGACAGTGCAGAGATACTGAAGAGACAACTGGATGACAGTCTGAGAAAAAATTATCCTGACTTAGTGACAAGTTAATTACAAATATCCAATCTCTGTTGCTCTTGGTGAATTATGAGTTTGGATTATGCAATTGGGACATAATGCTAACTTTTGAAATCTTGATAAATGATTTTTTGTTTTCCACTTTTTAAAATGTAGTACACCTGGCATGAAAAATCACCACTGTATATAGAAATGTGCCTTTCTGTCAGTGGAGTTTATGTCTGTACTGAATCTTCATCTAAAAATTTGGAAATGGGAAACTTTTACAATTTTTTCTGTATGGAATAAAACCAAAGAACAGATCTAAACATTCATATATATACAGATTATCATTATTGGCATCAAAACCATTAATTTAAAAACTTTTCCTCACCTCTTTCTAGTTATATACAAGGCAAATACAACCTGAGATAATTACCCAAGTTTTCCTTTCTCCATAAAGGATAAGCTTAAAAACTTTAAAATAAAGTTGCCAGGGGATCAGCCCCTGTAATTCAAATGAAAATAGTGAGGGACCTGCTTCAGCATCTAGATGTTTGCAAGTCTATTGGGCCAGATGAGATAGGCCTGAGGGTTCTGATGGAGTTGGTGGAAGTGCTCACCAGGCCACTTTCCATCATCTATGAGCACTCCTGGCTGACTGGTGACATCACAGTTGTCTGGAGATTAGTAAATGTGACACCCATCCACAAGAAGGGCTGGAGGTAGGACCCAGGAAACTATAGGCCTGTCCTGGATAGATTATGGAGCAAATAATCCTGAGTGTTGTTATGAGGCACATGCAGAACAAAGAAAGCGATCAGGCTGAGTCAGCATGGGTTCATGAAAGGCAGGTCCTGCTTGACCAACCTAATCTCCTTCTACAATAAGACAACCTGTTTGCTGGATGAGGGTAAAGCTGTAGATATTGTCTATCTGGATTTTAGCAAAGCTTTTGACACTGTTTTTGACACAGCATTCTCCTAGAGAAACTGTCTGCTCTTGCCTTGGATTGACATACTCCTCACTGGGTTAAAAGCTGGGTGGATGGCTGGGCCCAGAGAGTGGTGTTATGGAGTTAAACCCAGTTGGTGGTATTCCTCAGGGCTCAGTGCTGGGGCTGGTCCTGTTTAACAGCTTTATTAATGACCTGAATGAGGGGATTGAGTGCACCCTCAGTAAATTCACAGACCTCACTTAGGCAGGAGTGATGATATTCTGGAAGGTGGGAAGGCCCTATGGAGGGATCTTCCAGGCTGGATCAATGGACGAAGGCAAGTGACATGAGGTCCAACAAAGCCAAGTGTCAGGTCTTACAGATGGGTCATAATAACCCCAAGCAGTGCTACAGGCTGGAAAGCTGCCTGACAGAGAAGGACCTGCGATGTTGGTTGAATATGAGCCAGAAGTGTACCCAGGTAGCCAAAAAGGCCAACGGCATTCTGGCTTGTATTAAGAACAGTGTTGTGAGTAGGACTAGGGAAGTCATTGTCCTCCTGTATTTAGCACTGACGAGGCCCCAGCTGGATACTGCCTTCAGTTTTGGGCCCCTTGCTATAGAAAAGACATTGAAGTGCTGGAGCGTGTCCAGAGGAGGGAAACGAGGCTGGTGAGGGGACTGGAGAATAAATGTTATGAGAAGTGGCTAAGGGGAGAGGAGTTAATTAGTTTGGAGAAGAGGAAGTTGAGGGGAGACCTAATTGCTCTCTACAACTATCTGAAAGGAGGTTGTGGAGGGGCAGGGGCTGACCATTTTTCCTTAGTGATAGAGCAAGCAGAAATGGTGTCAAGTTACACTAAGGAAGGTTTAGATTGGTATTAGGAAGAACTTCTTCCCAGAGAGGGTTGTTAGGCTTTAGAATGGGCTGCCCAGGGAGTCTCCATCCCTGGAGGTATTTATAAGATGGTTAGATGTGGTGTTGAGAGAGAGACATGATTTAGTAGTGGATGGCAGGTTATGGTGATGGTTGGACTTGATGATCTAAAAGGTCCCTTTTCAACCTATACAATTCTGTGATTCTATGACTCCAAATAGACACCTATAATGTGTGGTTTCTTAAGAAATACTTAGTCTTTCAATTACCGCAAAAGAAACCTAAAGGGAATGGCCCAGATGTAGATGTTTAATACTATAATTATGTGAAGTTAGATCTGTTTAATTTCATTCCTCATCCCTGGAGCATAATCTACATCTTTAGCCATCACATACACAATAAGGGAAAATATATTTCAGGTCTCGTTTAAATGAGTCAATTCCTTGAACAGGAAGCAATCTATTCAAGTAAAAAGTAACTGAGTTTTGGTTAGTCTTTGGGATTAGACACTGATATTATTTTTTAAGTTGCACTTCAGACAATTCCCTTATGGATGTGGGCCTAATATAAAGTTTTTGGAGGATGGAGTAATTACCTCTCAACCTCAAAAAGAAACCTATGCACAGTCATAATTCACAGGGACAAGCAAGCCTCTAGAGTCACACCTGTTTTCTCTTTGGAAAATGAATCATATCATCCCTTTCTTTCAAACCACAGTGCAAAGCAACTAATACTTCCACGTGTGTGCAATTATGAGTGTAGTAATTACAGCACTTGCTCAGGATATGATACACTCAGCTTTAAAATAGTTCAAAAACCACATCATTCATCTTGAAAACTATATATAGAAAAGCAGTGCACAAACAATATTTTGAATGCACTAATGAAGAAATAACTAGTGGATGCTCACTGACCATGAAATTCTATTTGAATGAAAATACCCACAATCTTATTCTTGTGATGGTGGTCAAGAACTTGTGCAGGTTGGCCAGAGAGGTCATGTCCCTCTGTCAAGAGATCAATACTAGTATGAACAATTATTTCTTTCTGTGAAAACATGTCAGAAAATAGCAGATTCATTGATGTAGAAGTGATCTCTGGAGATCATCTATTCCACATCCGCTGCTCAGACCAGGGTCAACTAGAGCTGGTTGTTCGGGATCATGTATAGTCAGGATTTGAATTTCTTAGAGAAAGGTGACATTCAAACCCACCTGACAAACCTGCCCAAATATTTGACAGCCCTCAGAGTATTTTTTTTGCCTGTGTATGTTTAAATATAATTTTCTGTACTGTATTTTCTATTCACTTCCTCTTGTTCTGTCACTAGATGCCATTGAGAATGGTCTAACTCTGCCTTCTTTTATCCCTCCCATCAGACATTTATACACACTGTCCCATCTTTTACAGATTTCTACATGTCCCTACATCCCTATGGCTTATTAGACACTCTTCCTAGTTTGTAAGAAACTTCTAGTTTGTTTAAAGCTACATTTCTACAAAGAAAATTTGATTAACCTATATCAATTGTGGACTGAGTTCATATTGAATTTTTTTTTCTTTGGTTTAGTTATGAATGATAAACATGATTCTGTAGTTACGATCCTATTTTCCAAGTTATTAATTTTGACTTATTCCACTAATAGATCTTGGAATCTATAAAATACTTGCATGTCACAAAAAATGTAAATTATATTTAAAGAAATCAGGTTACGTGATAATGGCAGAATATACATCAGGTGAATGAGGTTTTCATTTTTATAATTTAGCAATTTTTTTTTCTTTTTTTTTTTTTTTTAAGAAATCCTGTATATTTTAGTTTTTTCCTCTTGGATATTTCTTACCATTGATGATATTGTTACTTTTCAAAAGTGTCTCTATCAGTCCAACGTGAACTTCATTACTGAAATCTAGAGAAAATCTCATTTTCTTGGACAGATAATTTCATCTTCATGTAAGGATTTAGTTATAACTATAAATAAGAATGAAGCCTTCATGAAAATGTATGGCCTTGGAGAGAGTTTGTGTTACTTTAGGTAGAGCTGAATTTGGACCACTGAACAGTGCTATTGATTAACATTGTAACAGCTGAGCTTTCCTGTATTTTCTACAGCTGTCATACATTTAAAATAATCTGATGGATATTAAGATTTCCCTTCTGCACAGAGAGCTGCTGGCATAAGGCATGTCCAGAATTGACGGCATTGCAAGGAGGACTTGGCATCTTCTTTGGTACAGAGGTTAGTGCTTCAAGTAACCCAATTGCCTAGAGAAAACTGAGACAAATTGCTCAAGGAATGAAGAAGCCAAAGATCAGCAATTTTAAGCTATCACCTTAACTAAGGCTTTTATGCAATGCAGAGAGAATTTGGAAGCACTTTAAGCAGAGAATTTTTCAATATCTGTATTACTAAATGAGTAGTAACTGATAGGAAAAGAGATTGCTAGACACACAATTCATATCACTATGGTAACAGACACCCTAAAAACAGTATAATAGCAATAGATTTGGAGGCACTGAAAAATGGAAGAGCAAAATACAGTGAGCAACATATGAGTATTACTATTGTGTATAGTGGCTACAGAAAATTCTCCATTCTGCTTGAGGTCAGCATGTAGCTTCATCACATAATTTAAGGATTTTCAGCTGCTGAACTTCTACTTCTACACTGAAGGTTTTGGAAAATTTTTGAACAATTTGAAAAACTCAGATATTAAAAGATAATACTGATTAAATTTTTAAAACTGTTGTAGTATTGACTTCTATAATAGCTACACAAAATACACTTGAGTAACAAAACAAACCAAACTTAGAAAAGTATAGTCACATTTTATACAAATTCACAGACAATATGAATGATCAAGTAAAAAAAAAAATTACATAGTTTTGGGCTTACATTACTAAATACAAAGTTTAGAAAATGTCTGTGATGTTTTGGGCCCATGAATTTTAAAAGGAGTTTTTGTGTAGTAGCGTTTTAAACAAGAATCACCATTAAAAATGTCCATAGCATGTATCAAGATCTTTCTGAAACAAGGGATACAGACTTTCATCTTAGTGTAATACCAAGGCAGAAAGTGAATAGAATTGTCAAACTATTGGGAAGTTGATCAAACCGATAATGTCAATGTAACAATTTCATTAATGTTATATCAAATAAAAAATCAGAAACAATTTTTATTCTTTTTCATATATCCTTTCCTCCTGTGTCTTTTCTTCAACATCCCAAGAAATTTAAGCCAACAGAATCATATTTAGATATAAATCCCTAGTTTTTATTATTATTAGTTTGCACTGTGAAGGAATTATAATTTTCAATTTGTTATATTTTTGTTCTAAAATTACATTCTCATATATGGACATGTGCACACTCACATATATACACA
Source organism: Heliornis fulica (assembly GCA_013399135.1). Taxonomy (NCBI): domain Eukaryota; kingdom Metazoa; phylum Chordata; class Aves; order Gruiformes; family Heliornithidae; genus Heliornis; species Heliornis fulica. The sequence goes on along the minus strand of VXBZ01001609.1, from coordinate 79,140 downwards.
CCAAATTTCCCAGGTATGCAATAAAAACAGAAAAAGGAAAGCTGATTTGTAAAGAGAGTTTGCTTGCTTGTTTCTTTGCTTTAAATGACAATAATTCATAACTAATATAAACCATGGATTATTTCTAATTTCTTAAGTTTTCTGTTCCTTCTCACAGGTTTTGAAACCATCTTCTATTAGGAGCGATGAGAACAGTTAATCTCTTGATAGTTTATAGTAAACGTTGTATCTTTATATGAAAGTATAAAGGAAATTGAGTTAATGACCTAAGAGGCTTTCTCTTCTACAAATTAAAAATTCATATAGTTTCCTTTGTTCTGTGGAAAATATATCATTTTGAAAAAAAATAATAATAATTTTCAGTATTCTTCCACTTCCATCTTAATTTAAAACTAAAGCAATAGTTAGATAATCAGATGGTATCTCTTTGCTAAGTAGTGTATAAGTGATATACACGTTTCATCATGAAAATCTACACTGCACTACATTTTCTAATATGGGTTTGACAAACCATTAAGATTAAAAATAATTGGGGTTTTATAGTGGAAGCTGCCTAGACACTTTCTGTATTGTATCAGATATAGATATAATATACTCACAGGACACATTCAACATTTTTAATTTATTTACATTTTAATTTTATTTACATTTTAAAATCACAGATTTAAGATTAACTTAATGTCTTCTAATTTTAGATTTGTATAATAGAAATGTTTACATATGAGGTAGCTAACCTGGTTAGTGAGTTAGTGAATCAAAAAACTGTAGGAAACCTCAAGAGATTTCTCCTATTGTAAAGATGACATCTAAAATATGTCAGTTCTCCCATTTGTACCGTGCTGACCATTTCCCTGGAATGACTATGAAGGACATCTAGGCTGTCCCTCAAATGTGTCTGCCTACAGTAAAGGTACGTATGAATGAAACAAACCTCTCCCACAGTGATTGTTGCTAAGCATGAAATGAAAGGCAATATTCTCTACAGCTTTGTGAATATTTTTTTTGTTTTGTTTTGTTTTGTTTTATCATCTTTCGTGGGCTTGTATTAGCTAATGACCTCTTCCAGGAGAATTCAGTTAGTTGCTGACTTTCCTTAGCTATCTCTGTGTTTGTCAGTTTAGCACCTGTGGAATTTTTTGTATTTCTATGTTTAAAAGGAAAAAAAGAAGGGGGGGGGGGAACTGCAGACATTATGTAGCAAATGTGAGTCTCCTGCCAATTGCTAGACAGCCTTCTGAAGCTCTTTACAACTTTTAATGAACTGGGAGGAGTACCCTAGAAGTGGATCGTGGCCTTAGGGACATAAAGGTTTAGGGCCAATCAGAATGAAGTATTAAAAGAACAAAAAAGTAGCAAAGCCTAAAAAGAGTATCCTTGTTTTGTAGAATAGAAGAAACATCAAAAAGACTACTTGCTCTTATACTATACTTACTGCATGAACTGTAAGGGTTTTCTGAATACAAATGAGATGAAACTGGGAGGAAAAAACACCTCCGCGGTTTTTTTGGTTTTTGTTTTTGTTTTTTTTTTCCCCAGCCAGCCTGGAAAAAAATACGCTATCGGTGTTTTTAAAGGCAGTCACTAGAGGGAGACATGTTCATATGCAGTTTATTACCGGCCCTGAGAAACTTCTAAAATAACCCAACTGACGAACAAAAACGGTTGGGTTGGTTTGTTTGTGGGTTTGTTTGTTTTGGTTTTTTTTTTTAACTTATTTATCTTAAATATTATTTATTTTCTACAGAATCCTTATGTAGGAAAAGAATGTAATATAGTAAACACCAGACTTTCCTAACAGAGTATGCAAGTCAAGTCAAGGATCACAGTATTAACAATGGTAAAGGTAGTGCTGTTACAACATCAGGTTTTCTCTATACTGTGTTTCTTTACATACTTGACCCACCAAGGGATTTAAGCATTCGAAATTAACCTCCTGGGTGTTTTAATGTGCAAATCGGAAACTGCAGGGAGAGGAATAACCTGCTCTACTATTGCTTAACCCTGTCAGTGACTTGGCAGCTACTTTCACATTCAGCTTCAAAGTTTCCATGGACCTGCACATAAGAACTGCCCAAATCTGTGTGTCACAGGGATTACCTTCTCAGTAAGCACCTACTGGTGTTGTTCTGACAATGTAACTAGAGGACTTGTAGGTGTTCTCACAGCTGAAATATTTAAAACGCAGAAAGATTGACTTCCCGGTGAAATGCAGCTGCAGCCATTTTCTTTGAGTACACAGCTAGAGATCTTTCAACGGGGGTGATGGAGGTGAGCTCTTCACGCTGAGAGGAGCATTGAAATAGGGGTTGGAGATCTCACACAAAGGTTAAAGACGGGGAGCAGTGGAACACAGTAGCTATAGTACATATAATAACAAGTACCATTCTTGCCTAAATCTTCTTCATTTTGTCATGGAGAAGTAGCTGCTGCTCCTAAGCTATTACTGCATGAAAGGAATAAGCCCACTACCAAGAACCCCCATCATGCCACTATAGCATGAGGCATGCTCTAAGAATTACAGCTTTCAGATGGCATAAACAGACCGAGATATGAATTAGATGCTGTTGCTCTTCAACAGTCAGAATAAATAAATCCTGGGTTAAAAGGTGATGCTTGTCTGTAATATATGTGTATCTGGAAATTGCAGTGGAATTTAGGAATTTGGAGAACAGGTGACTTATGAGTAAAAGTTTCCCCTTTGTTCCTAGAGTATTACAATTTTGTTTTACCCATGTACACATAAATATATACAGGTGTCTTTATCTGTGGAAACTATATCATAGTGGTTTTCTGTCAAGATCTGCAGAGATCAGTCTTTTCCATGTTAAAGTAGTATAGGAATAATTAAAAACCAAAACAAATTCCCAGTACTAATTATGGCAATTATAGCATCAAGAAAATTAGTGTCACGAGAATAAGTAATGTTAAGTGTTAGGAAGAGAGTTTGTAGTCAAATATAAGTTTAAAAAACAACCAAAACCCTACATAAATTATTTTTTATTTATTTTTGCTTTTTTTTTTTTTTGTCAGTATTTTCTTATATACATGACTGTAAATGCCAAGTTATGTAACTGCAACAAATAAACCCCCGGTTTACCCTATTTTTATTTTTTTTTAAATTCTGAAGAATAAAGTTCCTTGTGTTCTTCTGGTTCTTTTTTAGCAGTTACCTTGTTTTCACTGTATCTTAGTTAAAGTGTTGTGCTGGTATTTCTGTGTCATATACATGAACCTATTAACTGTTCAACGGGTGCTTGTAGTACAAATTTTGTGAGCTTTTCTTATGCTGTTGCTCTTTTGGAAGACAGCTTATGGATCTAGACAAGTAACTTTCTAAAGCTTTTCTCTAAATGTGAAGCCAATCTCTTACAGCTCAGGACACTGTTTTAGGAGTGGACATTGTATCTCTAACTCAACATACACATGCAATTAGCTGTATGAGTAACTAGTTCCAGATAAAATATCAAAGTAAAGTTAATTAATTTATTTCATAAACTGTGTGCTTTCTCCTATTCCCCCCCCCTTTTTTTTTTTAAAATATGGGATCAAATTGATGAAAGTTTTCTGTAATTCGAATGTAACTTTTTATAGAAAATCTACCTATGTGTTTGCAGACTACATAACCCTGGAGATTCATTCTTACTAGGAATCTTTCAGTAACTTTGCATAAAAGTAATTTTCCCACTCTCTAATAAAGTTGTGAGTTAAAATTTCATTTTAATAAAGCTACTGTTGACAACTGAAAGGTAGAAATTTCTTCCTGTCTGTGATGCAAACGTGAGGCATATGACTAATAAGAGCATAATTTTTTTAGACTAGGCTGGACTGCAGTGTTTTGATTATAGACACATTTTATCTTAGACTCATGTATCATCATTGCAGAATCTTTCCATTTTGAATTCTGGGACTGGAGCAGATGGTAGAATGTATTTAAAATAATGTTACTTGACATATAAGTCCTATAAATAGCTCCACAGCTACAAGGTGCTATTTGTAATTTTTCTCTCTTGGGAACAAACTAGAAATTCTCTGTCACTTCATTATAATTGCTTTTGAAATTCATCACAAATTGATAAATTTTGAAATTTTTACCTTAAGGTATAAAGGTAGATATGAAGGCAGAAATTCTTTTGCATGTTCTCTGGATTCCCAAATGTCTTCATGGCCTAGTCATCACATCAGTTCCTGAGGCATACTGTGCTCACATATATAGAAATATCCCGATAGAAAAAAAATGAAAGAAGTATTTTTTCCAGCTTTGTAAAACAGTTACCCAAATTTCCTGTCATGAAGCAGGGGACTACAGGAAACAATACATTTATTTTCTACCCAAGAAATACTATATGATAAAATGTATCATATGTCTGACTTAGAGTGAATTTGTATGTTAAAAAAAACTTCCCTTCAGCTCATTGAGGCAATGCTTTAGATACTGAAATGTCAGCTAGGGAGGGGAGGGAGCTCTATAGTACACCAAAAATAATGTTTTGGTTTTTTTGTCACTGGTGGGTGCTCCTTGGGAGAACAGTTAGCTACTGACTCAGGCAGAAGAAAAATAAAAAACAGTCTTAGACATCCTAGCAGAGCTTATGGTATTATAGAATGAAAACTAATGCTTGAGAATCTTAACTCAATTTCCTTATGTTGTTTTCTGTTCCAGTATTGGTATATAGTCATGTTTTCATTTGAGGTTGATGAAAACAAAACCTCAGAAAGTCAGGTGATGCTAATATAAAAAGTGTAGCTGAGAACAAGTGAGAGTGAACAGACTGTACGATTTAAATGTTCTTTTAAATTTTTGGCAGCTCCAGATTTACTTCATATCCCATTTGTTCCTTATTCTTTTAGTTATAGCAGGCAGGTAATGCTTCCTTCACTATGAAAAATACTGTTGGTGCCAACTTTGTCAACTAAGCTTCATTTTTACAGTTCTGGTAGCATCGGTTTGTCAACATAAAAGCTAAAATATTCTGAACTCAATCAAGCTTTCTCAGGTTTGTCTCTGGAGGTGGCATTAAAGGGTTTGGATAGCCTTATCTGTTCAATACTAAGGATTTTTGTAGCTCCTGCTAAGTGGTCTTCAGTGATTTATTTCAAAACTTTTAACAGACTGCAATGTCTCTCTGATTATATGCATAGTACGTACCACATCATCCTAGAGACTACTTTTAGAAGGGCATGCTAATATTGCTACGCTATCAGTCAGTTACATATAAATCACTAACAGTAGCATAACAGGAGGAAAAGAAAAATAAAAGAAAACCAAAACAATTCCCCCCCCCAGACATTTCATATCATGTTTTTTTTTTTTGTCATAGTTACCATTGGGGGATTTTTTAGGATACATATGCAAGTTATGAAGTGGACTGCCTCCAGCAAAAAAACCCTAGTGCATCATGCAAAAAACCCAGATTCTGAAAGTGAGAAAAAATTGTTAAAAAAAAAATAATCTTGTAAACAAGACTAAGATTTGAACATCATCACTTACCTTGCACAGCCTTGAAGAAGAAAAATGTTCTATGAGATTTTGTAAATTTGCATTGAGAAGGTTATTGGTATTAGCTCTGATTGTGTAAACAAAAAAGAATAAAAATTAAAAGTAGCAAAACATCTATTTTCAAATGCAGTTGCCAGCTACAATACACTTATTTAGTTCTCCAGACTGGGTTTTTCTTTAGGATTTAAAATTTATGCTCAGAGGAATTTGAGGTTAAACTTAATGTTCCGTTTTATGTTTCTTAAAGTAATGGTGAGCTTTTACCAGTGCCATGGCTGTATTTTCTGTGATTACACTGGTGACACTCTCATAGACACTTAAATTAGAACTAGAATTTATCTCTCCAGAAAAATCATACTGTCATATTTTTCTATACTACTTTTGGTATCCAAAATGAAGGAAAACCATACTTTCTATCTTTAGCAATGTCTTTTCCCACTAATTTAATCTTACAATGTTGCCCTCTGCATGGAGTAGGGGTATTTATTTTTAGCTGATGTTGTAATTTTTTACACAGATGACACAGCAATAGATGAGTTGCCATGCTGGAGTGGAGCTATAGACTCTCTAAGCTGATATAATGCCTCTGATTATGGACTAAGCTCTATCTATTAAAAAAATTGAAAATGTCTGTAATAAAGAGACATAGAGAAATGTGTATTTCTGATGTTAGGTTTTTGTGGGGTTAAAACCTTAGATGGAATTTTATACTCAAGTTTATATGACTGCAGAACTTTGTTAATGGGCAAAAAATTAGTGATGATGCATAGAATAGTTCACCCTTTGCCAAGAATGAACTCAAGGCATACAGAAAATTGCTGCTTTTGATGACTATGTTGCTATTTGACACTATCAACCAGCAACATCGTAAGCAGTCTTTCTTTGAAGGAGGGAAGCTAATTATCACAGAATCACAGAATGTCAGGAGTTGGAAGGAACCTCAAAAGATCATCTAGTTCAACCTCCTTGCCTGGGCAGGATCACCTAGATTAAATCACACAGGAATGCATCAAAATTGGTCTTGAATGTCTCCAGAGGAGACACCACAACCTCTCTGGGCAGCCTGTTCCAGTGATCCATCACCCTCACAGTGAAATAGTTTTTCCTTATATTCACATGGAACTTCCTATGTTCCAGCTTGGACCCATTGCCCCTCGTGCTATCAATGGCCAACACTGAAAAGAGTCTGGATCCATCCTCCTGACACTCACCCTTAACATGTTTATAAACATTAATGAGGTCACCCCTCAGTCTCCCCTTCTCCAAGCTAAAGACACACAGCTTTCTCAACCTGTCCTAATAAGGAAGATGTTACACTCCCTTAATCATCTCAGTGACCCTTCACTGGACTCTCTCAAGGAGTTGTATGTCCTTCCTGAAATGAGGGGCCCAGAACTGGACACAATACTCCAGGTGAGGAGTCATCCTGGTCATCCTGCTGTCCACCAGGATCCCCAGGTCCCTCTCACCTGCACTACTCTCCAATAGGCCAGTCCCCAACCTATACTGGTACCTGGGGTTGTTCCTCCCCAGATGCAATACTCTACACTTGCCCTTGTTAAATCTTATTCAATTTCTCCCTGCCCAGCTCTCCAGCCTCTCGGAATCCTGTTGAATGGCAGCACAACCTTCTGGGGTGGCAGCCACCCCTCCCCTTTGTGTCATCAGCAAACTTGCTGACCGTGCTCTTTATTACCCTCATCCAGTCTGTCAATGAGAAAAGTTCTCATATTTACATAGGCAAAACCCCCCAGCGTTTCTGTGCCCATCTACAGAATTTCTCCTTATTTTTTTTACCAAGCATTGTCAAATGCAGAAGTTCATTAACAGTGAGGAAGCAGAGACTGTCTTCCTTCCCACTCACTGACTAGAGGAACAAGAAGCATTTCACTCTTAGTTGAGTCCTTATTAAGTCATACACAGTAGAATTTATTCTTCCATTTAGTTTTTCTACTAAAAAATGTAAAGGCTGTCACAGGAGATAGATGCAGATATTAGTTTAGAGACACCTTGTATATAAATCTGTCTGATGCTATGAAAACTATGAACACGGACTTAAGTTCATGAACATACTGATCCCACATACAGCTCCTCCAAGAAAGTAAATGCAAAGGCCCATCAAACATTTTATGACTCAAACTGCTATCCAAGCAATCGTATACAAACAGTTGGAAGAGATTCTACTTAGATCATCTGAGTCAAAATCTGACTTTCTGATGGGGAGAAAATAACTAAACTAGAACCAGGAGTAAATACACAGTTTTAGAAAAACAAACACAAAATCACAATGAAACTAAAATTTATTTCTTGAATGTCCTTTGAAAAGAACCCAAACTAACTTCAAACAATATCCCCCCCCCCCAACTGCAATAGAATTGATGTTACATACAGAAATATAAAGGACATTAAGATATCGTCTAGTCTATCTCTTTCTGAAGGCAGAATCAATTAGGTTTTAGTAATATTTTTTCTTCCAGATATTTTATTATTTATTTCCTAAAATATTTCTACTGCTATCTTTATAACATCCAAAACAACAACTACAAAAGATTGTTCAGTAATTTAATCATTTGTCTCATGTAAAATGTGGTTTGGGTATTTTTCTCAGCTGCTATCTACACTAAGCTCTGTGCTTCAGTTCAATGACTGACTTTTCTGTTCTGAGTGAAGTGGAAAGCTTACCTCTTTGTGGCATATAATTTTTTCCTCTTAAGATATTCTGCACTCTTTGTGCCTCAGTTTTCTTTTTTTTTTTTTTTTGTGCACAAATTCATATTTTCTAAGCTTTTTGTCTTTCAAATACAGATGAGTATAGTAAAGCATGAGCCTCAGTGTCACACTGAACTCCCTAGCCTTTAGCTGAAGTGAAAGCTATTTTAGAGAGAACAGTCTCTGTCTTTCACAGCATGCTGACCCATTGGCACATCTTACCTTCATGCTCACTGCACAAAAGGGATAAGGACAGTTTCCTCTTCACTGTACAAATGCTGCCTAGAAAACCTATTCCATAATAAAAATATTTTTGTCTTTATTAAGTAAAAGTGTTGTATGATTTAGAATCTGACCCATGTTGCTCAGTTGTTTGTGAACTTAAAGAATAGCAGTATAAGCACTCTTTTCCCATAAAGCTGACTTTACTGTAGGCAGAAAAATTACTTCTTCCTGGAGCTAAGTATTAATAACATCTAAGGAAAGTTCAATACAAACACAGACCAGTTATTCATCTTGTCCATGTATGTCCAATTGCAACTCCTGATTCTTCGTTCATTTTTCTGGCTTGAATGACTCCCAAACATATCTTGGTTTCTGCATTAAAATTAATGTCTGGTTTTTGGTTTTGTTTTGTTGTTTGGTTTTTTTTTTTTCCTTTATGAATCCTTACTGAGACAGATCAGTCATAACAACACTTTTATATTTATTTTTAGACCTAAAGAAAGTAGATCTAAATTCAGATTTGCATTCTTGGGTTTAAGGACAAGGCTCCTGAACAATACATGTTATGTTATGGTATGTATGAAAAGATTATGTCCACAATAAAACCATAGAGATATTTCTTTTTCAGAACCTCATAGATGTGATTAAGGAACATTTGTATGGGCAAAACCATGCAGAACATGGAAAACAAAACTTTAATAAATTCCTCGGAGGGAAAATTTTGTATAACAAAATGGACAATTTATGTCTGAGCTGGTATCTTAACTGACTTCTATTACCTGAGATAGTCTCCTTTGAATAGGTTCCCCAAGCTCAGTTATAGTCCTATTTTAAAATTCACATTTCACATAAAAGCTGGAAACTATCTATGGAGCAAGAATAGAATTATTATGTCACCAAGCTGTCAAAAATATAGGAGAAACTACACACAAGTCTATGAATAGAAAGAAAGATAAAGTTTATTAACGATATAAGGTCTCCCCGGAACCTCCTCTTCTCCAGGCTGAGCAGCCCCAACTCTCAGTCTGTCCTCATAGGAAAGGTGCTCCAGTCCCTTTATCATCTTTGTGGCCCTCCTCTGGACCCTCTCCAACTGGTCCATGTCCTTCTTATGTTGGGGGTTCCAGAACTGGACAGAGTACTCCAGGTGAGGTCTCCTGGACAGAGTACGAGGGGGAGAATCACCTCCCTCGACCTGCTGGACACGCTTCTTTTGATGTAGCCCAGGATGCGGTTGGCCTTCTAGGCCGCAAGAGCACATTGTCGGCTCATGTTGAGTCTCTCATCCACCAGCACTCCCAAGTCCTTCTCCTTAGGGCTGCTCTGGAGCCACTCTCCGCACAGTCTGTAGTTGTGCCTGGGATTGCCCCGACCCAGATGCAGGACCTTGCACTTGGCCTGGTTGAACCTCATGAGGTTGGCACGGGCCCACCTCTCCAGCCTGTCAAGGTCCCTCTGGATGGCATCCCTCCCCTCCAGCGTGTCGACAGCACCACACAGTTTGGTGTCGTCGGCGAACTTGCTGAGGGTGCACTCCATCCCACTGTCCATGTCACTGACAAAGATGTTGAATAGGGCCAGGCCCAACACGGACCCCTGAGGGACGCCACTCGTGAGCGGTCTCCACTTAGACATTGAGCCTTTGGCCACCACTCTCTGAGTGCGGCCATTCAGCCAGTTCCTTATCCACCGAGTGGTCCATCCGTCAAACCCATGCCTCTCCAGTTTAGAGAGAAGAATGTTGTGCGGGACAGTGTCAAAGGCTTTGCACAAGTCCAGGTAGATCACATCCGTTGGTCATCCCTTGTCCACTGATGCTGTCACCCTGTCATAAAAGGCGACCAGGTTGGTCAGGCACGATCTGCCCTTGGTGAAGCCATGTTGGCTGTCACCAACCACCTCCTTGTTCTCCATGTACCTTAGCATGGTCCCCAGGAGAATCTGCTCCATGACCTTGCCAGGCACAGAGGTGAGGCTGACCGGCCTGTAGTTGCCTGGATCCTCCTTGTTCCTGTTTTTAAAAATGGGAGTTATGAGAAGAGGAGGCTCTGGGGAGACCTTATAGCGGTCTTCCAGTACCTCAAGGGGGCCTACAAGAAAGATGGGGAGAGGCTGTTCAGTAGGGCCTGTTGTGACAGGACAAGGGGTAATGGTTTCAAAATAGAGGGAGGGAGATTTAGATTGGATATTAGAAAAATGTTCTTTATTGTGAGAGTGGTGGAGCACTGGAACAGGTTGCCCGGGGAGGTGGTGGATGCCCCATCCCTGGAGAAGTTCAAGGCCAGGTTGGATGAGGCCCTGAGCAACCTGATCTAGTTGGGGATGTCCCTGCTTCTTGCAGGGGGGTTGGACTATATGACCTCTGGGAGTCCCTTCCAACTCTAATCATTCTATGATTCTGTAATAATTTTTGGCTAAGTCATATCTATGTTATTTCCAGGGGGTTTCCTCTATGCCCACATTATAGACCGACTGTGACTGCATGGATTTTACTGCAAATAGGAAGACAATGTGAAAATTTTATTTTTCTTCACTAATGTAAGTTAAATATTTTTTTTTCTCCTGTGACACAGCTTGAGATGAAGCATTCCATAAAATAAAGTTCCTGTACTAATGTTGAATGATGTCAAGAGATGGCCATTACTTTGAATCATGGTGCTCTCTGATGTCAGTTCTTACAATGAAATTTCCAAACAGCATGTCATGGCCCTGAGCACACCCTTTCCCCACTCCAGGATTGTGGCGTCTGGTGCCATAGCCCAGGGCTCACATGGTCATGACCCAGCTGAGTAACCTAGGGTCAGGCTACTGAGAAAAAAACTGAGTGAGAAGGGTCTTTCCCTTCTTCTCGGGAACTCAGACTCTCCTACCTAGTCTCTGCCTGAGCTGCAAATCACCGTGCTGCACCAGGTCAACCACTTTATCAACGTCAGCCTTGACTTCCCAGTTTGAACTTAGTCCTGTACCTGGTCACCATGGACTTACCTGGCCATCACTAGGTTCCTGTCTGGTAACTGTCACTATCATCGTCCTGGACCTGCTCTCCTTGTTGAGTACCATGGAGACTGTGTTCTCAATGAGTCATTGCCCTGCCAGCCTCTCTCAACCTTGGCTTCTGGTTCCTCGCTCTGGTGGAAATCCTAACTCCATCAGCCTCTGACACAGTCTTTAGGAACTAACATGAGTCAGATACAACTAGCAACATGCCAATTGCATTAGATCACCTTAATCTGGAGTCCAAGGAATGTAGTAATATGGATGGGGCACTATCAGTGTTAAATTTTTAATGTACATATATGCAAGGAGTCCTAGAGAGTTCTGAAGATTTTGATCTTCCACAGTTTGAGGGCTGGGATGTACAAAGTCTGAGCATGTTGTCAGGGCAGACAGATGTGTCTAAAAAGGGAGATTTAACTTGTGTGGGTTGTCACAGGACTTTCCCAGGGTACATGAAGCCAGGACAACGAGAACAAGCTGCAAAAGGGGCAAGCAGAAGACTCTTGGTGCTGGAATTAGAGGTGGTAGTATAAGATTGTGCATAATGAGTTCTGGAAGGCAGGTGATCTTCGGGAGCTCACTTTTGAGCCAGGGAGTTGGCAACAGCAGGGAAGGGGTTGCAGAAGGGGTTGGAGAGCACTTAAAAGCCAGTACCAGGCTGTTCTCTCAGGAGGAGTTAGAGAATTGTGGGTCAGGCTACATAGTAGCTGGTTAGGACATGGCAGAAGGAGAATGTCAGGGTGCAGTGCGGTCTGGGGGTGTCCTGTGGCCAGGGAGCCTGTAGCTGCAGGGCGGCTTGTGGGACAGGGTCTGCAGGGCCTGGCAGCCAGAGCCTATCCCATTGTCCCAGCCAACATCAGGGATGTCAGAGGACACTGGATCAACCCCAGGCATCAGGCATCTCCCTCGGGACTGGAACAAACTGAGGCCATACTGGGAACTGGGTCCATGGTTGGACTGGTCCTGGTTTGGCAGGGCTCACAACAGAGCAGGTTTGTGGCTAGCTGGAGATCTACCCTGCTGCAGCAACAATGGGGCAGGGGTTGTTGGTCCTGGGTGGCTTACAAGGGGCCCTGGGCTATGGGCAGTGTCATGGGCATGCAGTGGGGCTGGGTAGGGACAGATAGGACTCTGGACCATATCACATGTGTATAACAACCTACGCTGCTATTATTTTGTTTAACATATGTTAGATGGAACTTGAACAGATATGTTCAGATTCTTTCCTTTTTGGTTGTTTTTTTTTTTTTTTTCCTTTTGCTAGAAAGCCCAGATTTCAGAGTAACTTTGTATATGGATTTCTAAATTATTTATTTGCCGTGGTGAGGTATTTATCTTTTTCTGAGCTATCTTGAGCATCCAGTCTCAAAAAATGTTTCTTATCGCTAGCACACATTGGGAAATGCTGAGCCCCTGTTGAAAAAGAACGAGCAGAAATTCATCAGGAAGTAAATGGACATGGTAAGAGGAATGTCATCATAACAGAGAAAAATAGGAATAGACAACTGACACTGCAGATTAATTCATAACATCATAGAATCAATCACTGAGATGTGAAAAGTACCTTAGAGAGGGCAGACGTCAACACCAGTAGATTAACACTTCTCTTAGTTGTTGACAATTTTCTTTTATAAAATAACATGGGGGCTAGTCCTAAAAAAAGCTTACCTCACTCAGTATCTCAGTTCTTATATATTAAGATACCACTTTCATTGTATAGGTGTACATGTGTGATGTGATTTAAATTCTGTATTCTAATACATTTTGCATTTTCTTTCATGCTGATATCTGGTTTATTAAAGATTTCCAGGAAACGTGTTCATTTCTGGTACCTTGTTTTTTTTCCAAGACACCTGTGTTTCTACTAGAAAAATAAACAATTTCTGGTCCAGCACAGTTTCATACATCAACAAATATTCTCTGCCTTTAAATCATCTGGAGTAGTTAGACATCATAGAGTCATACTAGATCTCATGTTAGAAAGGACCCATAAGGATCACTGAGTCCAACTCCCTTGTCACAGAACTAGTCAAACCTAAATTATATGTCTCAGAACATCGTCCAGATACTCCTTGAACTCATACTCCTTATGCAAATCTGGATGAACACCTCCCTTTCTTGCAGATCGTTTATCGTTTGCCTTTTTATTTTCAGGAATTTTGCAAGTGAAGAATTTTTCCCTTTCTGCTTCACGAAGTTTGAACAGTTGTATAAGATGCGATCAAGATCACATACTCTTGGAGAATGAATATAATGACAGTACTCAAGGTATATAAGGTATCAATAGCCCTTTATCTTTCTAAGTAACACTGGAATTATCTAGGGTTATGAAATTCATATGTATAAATCTTCTCTTCAGTAGATTCTCAAAAATTAACAAAATATGGGAGAAAATTTAGTCAAAATTCTGAAAAGATGAAAATATTTTTCACTCAGGGAAGACAAAATCTAAGCAGCATTTACCTTTATAAAATTAGGCATTTTTCTAAATTATAAAAAAACAATATAGGCAGTTCTTCAAATCTGCTATATTCACATTGCATTGTACTCTCTCCAATTTTTATAGCAGCCTTTCAAGACTGAGTAGTTTGTTATATGCTTTGACACAGTCTTCAAGCCCACTATTGTCTTAGACAGTCCCTCTTGAATTCCCATAACTGTGCTCCCAAAAACTTTGTCCTGATAGAAAGTGTTCCAAAATGTAGCTCAGTGAATTATGATGTACTTTTTACGATAGTGCAGTTTCCTCTATTTCTACATGTTCAGCCTGGTTAACTGGTGCAGGAGAAAGCAAAATAATTCATTTTTCTTCCATTTTATTTTATTCCATCCCATTCTACAGTAAAGACAGTTCCACACAAAGATGTCATTGTCAAACAGAGTGACTTTATACCTGCCTGGTTTTTAGTGTTTGCTTTTCATCTCAAAGCCAAGTTCTTCAGAGTATGCGTGAAATTCCGTCTCCCTGGAAGTCAGTTAGAAAGCTCCCACTGACTTTACTCAAGTTAAAAATTCTGTGAAGGATTCAGGCTGGTACTTGTCAGAAGACCTACAGCAGACTATAGCTCCAAATGCCTCCTTTGCTTGCGTTAGCAATCAGAAGATCAGTCTGGGTGCAACGGGTAGAGAAAGAAAGGACTTTCCAGAAGTAGTAGTTGATGTTCCCATCCTTTACTGACAACATGAAAAGCACAGCTGTCTCTGACCTCTTCTCTTTCCTACATGTTTCTTTTCTGTAGCAGAAGAAATTACCTCTGACCCAGTCTCTTCCACTGAAAACTCCATATATTTGGCCTAAATGAACATTCAGAACATGTGTGATGGCCAGGGGATAAGGCCCAGTCAACATGGATTTACAAAGATTAGATCCTGTCTAACCTGATTGCCTTCTATGACAAGGTCACCTTCCTAGTTGAGGAGAGAAAGGCTGTGGATGTGGTCTACTTGGACTTTGGTAAGGCTTTTGACACTGTTTCTCACAGCATTCTGCTTGAGAAACTGGCTACCATTGGGCTGGACTGGTGCACACTCTGCTAGGTTAAACACTGTCTGGATGGCCAAAAATGGATCAATAGATTGAACTTCAGCAAAGTTCTGCAATGAATCACAGAATCACAGAATAGTTCAATCTATTGTGTGTTTTTTTTCTACCAAGGTGGGTGAAGGCAAGCTGTTCTGTCACTATCAGGTTTTTCCATGTCTCTTTAACCAAGCATGATGCCTTGCTGAAGTATATTTTCAATTTGTTATCAACATTATACTTCTGCTCTTTTCTCCTTTATTTATTTGGATTTTGAAATAAAAACTGTCATTTTCTTTTGTTTGATGTCTGTGCATCAGGTGTTGGATATACTAGTCCTACTGTCAGTAAACAGAAAGTTTTATCACTTTAAAGATATGTATCTTTTCTCCACAAACAGAAGAATGGTGAACAAAAATTTTACTTAAAAGAGCTTGTCTCAGTCACAGGACTCATGTGCCACAGCCTGCATTTTAAAGTGTTCCTGCATTTTAAAGTGTTCCTTCACTTCTAAAAAATGACTGAGTTGAACCCCACACGTAAGCACATTAAAATGTCGTAACCTACTCATTAGTCAGAGGAAGAGAAAGCAAAAAAAAAATCTAAAGAAAACTGAAATGAAGATTGATTTTGCATACACTTGCTCACACGCGTCTTAGAGTTACAATGCCTCAACTAAGAATATTTACTGAAGAGGAAAGAAAAGGACAGAGTGCCGAGCTGAACTCTCTAGAGTTCAAATGTGCAAACCCTCTTGGTTGCAGAAGTGGAATGACATTCTCTGACTTGGGTGGGAATTTGCATAATGTGGGAAATCTCATTCCTTACCTTCACATAGCTGTGCTTGCTCTGGAATGATCAATTTTCAAGAAGCGTTTTGAAATACATGCAAAAAAGTTCTGCTCTTCAACCTCTATAATCCCATATCTGTTTGGGACAGACATCAGGGGAGTGTTAAACTACTGACTTGCCTATAACGCTGCTGTCATGCCAATGATCACATTCTTAAATAACTACCAGAGAAAAATAATTAAGCTTAAGTTTAGAAGAATCAGAAAACATTAGAAAAATAAACATGTTTGAGGGCAAATAATGTTTTGATAAGGTCAAACTACGCAATTGTGTGGAATGTTGCTAACATCATGTTGGTTGGAAGAACTATTTCACAGATCCACAGAATCACAGAATCACAGAATATTAGGAGCTGGAAGAGATGTCGAAAGACTATTCAGACCAACCCCGCTGCTTGAGCAGGATCATCTAGAGTAGATCACATAGGAACGTGTCCAGATTGGTCTTGAATGTCTCCAGAGAAAGAGACTCCACAACCTCTCTGGGCAGCCTGTTCCAGTGATCCATCACCCTCACAGTGAAAAAGTTCCTCCTTATATTAAGATGGAACTTTCTATGTTCCAGTTTGGAAGCATTTCAGACAGCACAGGTGTGTATCAGGCAAACACTGCTGTTTAAAGACTGTCTGTGTTTGTTCTTCTAGATCAACATGTTGTCCATGTGGATTCTTTAAAGACCCCAGAAGATTAAGCTTTAAAAAATATCCAAAAGCTGTAGCTATCTCAATGACCTGAAAGAGTCCTATTACTTATATCCTCTTTCTCACATTCTGTACATTGCAATGTACATTGGGAGTGGTAAAAATACCTGCTAACTGCAAAATTAGCTTGTTTGGGGTTTTTTTATGTCAAAAGTGAATAGAATTTTACTGAGTCCCTGAAAGATTTTTGGAAGTTAATATAGCTGAAAAATGATGGTAGGAATATCTTGGTTTCTTTTTTTTTTTTTATGTTGTTTGGTTGATTTGGGGGACTTTTTGGTGTTGTTTTCTTTGTGATATTTTTTTATTAATCACCTTCCTTTTCATTCAAAGGAAAAGGAGAGAGATGCTCCAGGCCCTTAATCATTTTTGTGTCCTCCGCTAGACTCTCTCCAGGAGATCCCTGTCTGTTTTGTACTGAGGAGCCCAGAACAGGTCTTCAGGTGAGGCCTGTCCAGGGCAGAGTAGAGGGGGAGGATCACCTCCTTCAACCTGCTGGCTACGATCCTCTTAATGCACCCCAGGATCCCATTGGCCTGCTTGGCCACCAGGGCACACTGCTGGCTCATGGACAACCTGTCATCCACCAGGACCCCCAGGTCCTTCTCCACAGAGCTCCTCTCCAGCAGGTCATCCCCCAGCCTGTAATGATACCCGTGGTTGTTCCTTCCCAGGTGCAAGACCCTACACTTGTTTTTACTGACCCTCACCTGGTTCCTCACTGCCCAGCTCTCCAGCCTGTCCAGGTCTTGCTGAATGGCAGGGCAGCATTCCTGCGTGTCTACCACTCCTCCCAGCTTTGTATCATCAGCTACTTGCTAAGGGTGGACACTGTTCCCTCATCAAGGTCATTGATGAAGATGTTAAACAAGACTGGACCCAACACTGACCCCTGGGAAACACCTCTGGTCACAGGTCTCCAGCCAGACTCTGCTCCACTGATCACAACCCTCTGGGCCTGCCCTGTCAACTATTTCTCGACTCACCTCACTATCCACTCATATCTCCCACACTGTGTCAGCTTTGTTATCAGGATGTCATGTGAGACAGTATCAAAAGCCTTGCTGAAATCAAGGTATATGACATCCACTGATCTCCCTCCATCCACCCAGCTGGTGATGACATCGTAGAAGGCTAAAAGGTTGGTTGAGCATGATCTCACCTTAGTGAATCCATGCTGACTACTCCTCATAACCTTTTTCTCTTCCAATTGCTTGGAGATGGCATCCAGAACAAGCTGTTCCCTCACCTTTCCATGCACAGAGGCGAGACTGATTGGCTGTAATTACCCTGGTAATATTTCCAATATTCTGTTCTACAATGTCTATGCCATTGTACGCTTAAGGTTTTAATATTTATCTAATGTAATTTCCTAGTTGCAAACTTGGAATAATATTTTAATTCCTTCATTGCAGCACCATTATGAGAACAAATACATTAGAAAGGAAAATTATTCAAATCCTTCAGTAACAAGAAGAATGTAGTGCTTGCACAGGTACATCCGAGCTGTAAGTAATTTTACTGGAGGTAACCTAGAGGATTCAAAGTGATGTGCCAAGTATCATCAGACATCTGTATAATGATGCTTGAAAAAATACCCTAGTGCATCTTCACTTATTTATTCTATGATTCAAAAGACTATAAAACAACATGCAACCATTTAACACCCACTTGAAATACTGTATACTTTGACTAAAGTTATTAAATAAAAACAAAAGCTTTCAGTGAGAATCCTCACCCTTTTGCAACTCTTATTATTTCTATAGTAACAAATATTTATTATTATTAAGATTTATTTTGTTCTCTGAATGTTTTCAGCTGCAGAATTTGGCTAAAAAGATTTAACTTTAAAGACATCTAGGAAACATATTAGATAAGAGAAGGCAGAGACTACTTTTGTTTCCCTGTCTTTTTACAATTGTCCTTGGCAAGATGAAATAAGTAAAATGAATCATGTGCTGTCACCATTATTGAGCAAGTCCTGATGGCTTTAGCTTGAGGTTAAGGTTAGAAAATATCTCTGAATTTTGCAGCATGATTTCTTTTTCCATATCTCATGCTGAAATTTTTATTTATTTTTTTAATCTTCTTCTTCCTTCTCCCAAATCGATGCAATCAGGTTTTGCTGAAAAAGTGAAAAATTATTTTCTTCAGCTTTTCTGTGCTTCTCTACAAACAAAAAAAACCAAAACAAAACCAACCCAAACAAAACAAAACAAAAAAAGAAGCACTTGACAGTTTCTTCAACTTTTGAGGTAAAATTCCATATTATTTATCTAGGAGTTCTCTCTTCACATCTGCAAGCAGACAGTGTCTGAACTTTTCTCTGATGGTAGACTTCTTTATTAGTTGATATTACTGTACTACTACTGTACTAGTATTAAATTTTATTTCTGTACACACTTTTAATTTTGCACACACAGAAAAATATTGTTTACTGGGTTTTTGTTGTTGCTATTTTTTTTCCTGAAGTGTGATCCAAGCAACTCTATACATTTCAGCAAAATGATGCTAAAGAAATTAAAATTATTTATGATGTAACAATTTTGGTATCATATATGGTTGCTCTAAGCAGATCTCAAGACATTCATTCTAAGATGAGGCTGAAAATAAATTCATGCCCTAGCAAGTACATAATGTCAGGATAGTCCCATTCATCAAGATCGGGTTTCTGTGTGTATATGTCACTCCTCTTACTCAGTTTGCTTTGAAAGGTTTGCTTTATGTAGAAACCTAACTAAAGGGTAGGAAGATTGATGTGGTTTGGGAACATGATGAGAAATGCATCTAGACCTGAGAACCAATGAACATCTCTTTTCCCAGGAATGCAATAATATGAAGACAGAAAAGATTAAAAAGTAAATCAACTGAGGAGAGTAACATAAACATTCTTTACAAAGTTAATTGAATGTGGGCTGAAAAATTCCACAATTTTAAATGTAGTAGAGGAAAATAATCACATAAATGAATAAAATTTGAGAAGAGTGATCTATGGAAATCATGTTCTTTAGTGAAGAGAATATAGAAACATCCCTATCTCTAATTAAAAACAAACAAACAAACAAACAAACAAAAAAAAAACCCAAAAGATTATTAGGGGTATGCATTCTGATGAAGATAAAGATACAAGCATATATTGATGAATGGTTTGTTTATGTATGTGTGAATAACCTAGAAGCATATGTTTGATAAGTTTCAAGATTTGGCTATTTTACTGTCATATAAATCTTTATATATTTGAATTTGGATCAGTTGCCTAAGCACAGATGTCTTGCTCCATCTTCATTACCCAAGACTGCCCTACATATATCCCATGCTCTTTTTCACAGAAGGCAGGTCTCCTGCAGTTTCGTGTGATATCTGTCAGTTCTCAAATGTCACATATATCTGTGGACAAGTTAATAAAGCCCCTAATCAGTATAGGTAATGGAGCTTAGAGCTATATTCAGATGATCAAATGAAGGTGCCTAATTTAGGATGACATGAGCAACTTTCAAGGTAACATTGATCGTACTGAATAAAGGCTTCATTTAGGTGCACACCTGTAGCCAGTTTTGTACCACCTGAGATACAGAGAACCTGAGATAGATGCTTAGGACTGGCACATAGGACCTGCAGAGAAGCCATATATCTGAGACAAGATGAAAGGACCTTTCAAATTATATTGGTTTTCTATGTAGGGGTAAGTTAGCACTAGGTGCAGTGTTTCTTATAATTCCTTCCCACTTGAGATATTCTGTGGTTCTATGATTCTATAAAATATAAATGGCTTGCATATACATATATAGAGAGAAATGTGGGTGCATCTGATTATTTGACAAACTGAATTCCAAATGTTTTAATTAAAGGAAACAATCAGTAGGGATGCACCAAAGACTTTACATCACCCATTAAACAAATTTTCCACTTGGGTTTACTTCCCCTTTAATTCCGTCAACGTACATAATAGTCCATCTAGTTTTAGTTTGGGCTTGATTCAGTTACCCACCCCTAACCATTTACAGTGTGAAGATATTTGTTGGTAAACTGCTGAGCCTCTAGATGCTTCTCGAAAAGGCAAAGGTTCCTGTGTAATCCTGCCAAACTGTGTGGACATTTCAGGAATTTTATAACGTCTCAAATGAAAATTGATACTTATTCAGGCATGGAATATGAGCCTTTATTGTTTATTGAAATCCACTTAAGGGTCTTGACAATTGCCTTACCACACAAAAGCAGCCCTAATTATATATAAAACAGTAACTCAAAAAGACTTCCTTTGCAACTTTTACTGTATTTATTTTGTTGCCATTGTTGCTGTCTTTTAAGCTATGACAAAGATAACAAGCTTTAGCACCGTCAATAGATTTCTTTTCCACAGAAGTTATGCATTACAAATGCAAGCAATATTCTAAACTGGTATTACTGGAATAAGAAGATAGAGGGGGTTAACAAGCCAGTGACCTGATTCTCACTTGCACTCAGCTCGTACAGAATGTCATGGTATTCATGTCAGATTCACTTAAAATGAAATAAAGCATTTTTAGGGCTACTTCACACTGTGAACTGATGCAAATGGAAACAAAGCCTTGGATTTTCATCACAGTATGTTTTTGCTGAGTCTTGACCACAGTTATGTTCACAGAAATTTAGCAATCACTGAAATTCTACTCAGTGAACCTAAGGGAAGAATGCCATTCACTGTTTCAAAACATATTTTGGTATTTCTGTTTATTGCATGTTGTGTAGATTAAAACACAGGAGAAAGTGAAGACTGGGATCTCAGATAGCTGAATGTTTGAAGTTAGATGCATTTTATTTTACTGCTTCAGACTGGAATTGTTTGATTTCCAGCTCTTGATTTCTAGCTCCTGAGAAGAAGGGCAAATGGAGCTTTGTGTATTTTCATAAATAGTGCAAACTATGTACCTACAAATCCAGAAAAGAAATTAAGGATAAGGAACTACATAAGTGATATAAGAAGTGGCCAATTTGCTGATCGAAAAGCACAGTTTCACCTAATGTTGCTTAAAGTTGGAATAATTATCTTGGATTGTAAACATTAAAATATTTTTTTTTCCCCTAGAATTCTGTCAGGTTTAATAACAGATTACTTCACAGTGGAAGGGAAAAATATTATTTTATGTATACAAGGTATAAAAATATTTTTCAATTCTTCATTCATAGGAATGTATTTTATCAAAATTTAAAAAAAATCCAAAAAACAACAACCAACCCACAAACCACAGAAAAACAGTCAGCAACACAACACCAAAATGCTATATTTTGCAGGAACAATCTGCTGTAAATTTCTGTTGTGCTTCAAGTATGTTACTGGTGGTTCTCTTTCAATTTGAGCCCTTTCTTTCTTGTCCATAGATATTGCACTGGGTTAAAATGTAATTGTCCTGAAAATAAAAGTAAATTATGTAAGAAATGTTCAG
The DNA here is from genome assembly GCA_013399135.1 of Heliornis fulica. Classification (NCBI taxonomy): domain Eukaryota; kingdom Metazoa; phylum Chordata; class Aves; order Gruiformes; family Heliornithidae; genus Heliornis; species Heliornis fulica. Next base: position 57,217 of record VXBZ01001609.1, on the reverse strand, counting down.
TGACTGTTCTGCAGCAGGGAAGAGAATGAAGGGCAGAAAGAAAGAAACAGAGCTTGCAGATTTCTTTCTGGCTTTAATAAGAAAGGTGCAACAATGAATGTTGAGGTAAAAATGTGAGTTTAACAAAACAGAATAAGAAATACAAGAAGTTCCTCCTCCTCGGTCATTTGCACTATTATGTATCTTTCTCACAAGAAAACAGCTCTAGTCATAGAAGATATTTGCACGAGTACTCCTTGCTCGAGTATGGCAAGGCCAAGAAAATGGCGTGATTGCCAGCACCAAGCGGGTGCTGCCTGCAGACTCCTTATTCTAAGTTTATCCTGTGGTCAAGAGCTCTGTGCAGCCCAACACAGCCTGAAGCAACTGTGGACATGCTGCACAGTGCATCAGGGGTCTGCATCTATTCAGGTTAACTGTATTATGGTCACTGATTCCTCAGTGTACAGCAGCTTCCTTGTCAGGATCATTACAGTGACTTAAAGTATTTTTGGATGTAAGCTCATCTGAAAATCTCTAAGATAATTCAATATTTATCCTCTAGGTATATTTAACCTTCAGAGACAAATATGAAAAAGCTATAAACGGCACCATGCATAAGGCAGGGTAACTGAGTCTTAGTATCCTCCAAGGAAAACTTCAGCATAAGCAAATGAAATGGACTTAGAACCTTTCTGAAATGCCCCCTGTATAAACCCAGATTAATCCACATGAGCTGTGAAAAAAGAAAGCTTTGATAAGGAAAAATATTATTATACTCTTAGGAAGTTAAATATAAAAATGCTATTTTCTCCAGCATCATAATTGTGTTGCTGTCTAAATAGTTTGGCTTGAAACTGCACAATCAGTAAAGATGGCAGGATCTCATCCCAAATTTCAGTAGAACTCCCATAAGACGAGATATGCATGCAAGATTTAGTTTTATAGTTAAAAAAGTCCAATAACTAACTTATGCCTTCATCTACAGGGCAAAATTGATATGGAAAAAGACAGATTTTTAGCCTGCATAAAAATATCATTATAGTAGTCTTGATGTGTACATAGCTGTCACTATTCTCCTTGTTATTTTGAAAAAAATACTCAGTGCTATCTTAGCCACACAATAGAGGTTGCTAAGAAACTAGGAACCAATACTTCGACAATAATGGAAACTTACTTGTAACCACCAGAAGAGAACACTTAAGGGTTTAGAAAAGAATAAGGGAAAGTAAAAAAAAAATAATTATGGGCTTTTTTTTCCCCCTTAGGAAAAAATACATTTATTTTAGGTCTTATACTCAGACCTTGCATTTTAAGTCAATCCTTGTCTTAGTTTGTTTCATTGCTAAAAAGACATTACTTTTAAGTGCTGTCTAACATGGAGTAGTCAAATACTTTTCACCATTAAAGGCTATCTATTTAAAAGGAAGGTTATTATCCTGTACATACAGAGAGCTCCTAAAGAATCTATTTAAGAAGTGAAGGTTGTTGCATTAAATGTCTCCACAACAAACCTGTTTAGTGTTATACTTTTTAGTGACAAAGACAACCACTGATCAGAAGGGTATACGTATGCTTCACAGAAAGTAGCTACCTGAACTACCTCCTTCAATCATAATGAGAAATGTATTTAAATCATCATTTCTCTGATATATACTGGATTTCAGTTATACAATTTCTGCATCCAAGAAAAATAATAACTATTTTTTAAAAATTTGGTTCTAACTAGAACTAAAATATGACATTTTTGTGCCTCTAATAATGCAGTAATATTTTATTTCTTAAAGAATACATTATTTTTTAAAAAAAGAAAAAATGTGTATATATATAGTTTTTATTTTCTACGTGCTCAGATAATATTTCTATTGTACATACAAACAAGTATTGCAGCTATCTTTAAAAATATCAGTAGACATGTTATCCATAACTCATTGCGGAATGGAGTCCTAAGGAGGTATTTATGTTATATAGCTCAGTGGACTGAAAAGTATACTTGAATTAGTTTATCGCATTGGAATATTTTTGTAAAATTCTGTAAAAAAATAAAAATATACAGTTAAGCACTCTAGAACACTGAATTTCAACATATGTAACGAAACTTACAGAAGCTCAAGATCAGTATGGCAAGGATTTTCTTTTTTT